>JADRCH010000058.1:4436253-4493661 GCA_019843965.1 Rhynchomys soricoides | reverse complement strand
GGCAGAGGCAGAGGCAGAGGCAGAGGCAGAGGCAGAGGCAGAGGCAGGCAGATCTATGTGAGTTTGAGAGCACCCTGGTCTACAAATTGAGTTCCAGGATAGTCAGGACTACACAGATTAACCCTGTCTCAGGGGGAAAAACGCTGGAGAATGTTTTAGGACTATCATCCTGAGGTGGTGTCAGCCCCAATTTTAACTGGGCTATGATGCAGCTTGGAATTAAGCATCTCCAACCTGCAAGACTTGACTACCGTCACAGGCAGATGAACACCTCTCATTAGGGACTTTGGGGGATAAAGATTGCTGTCATCTCTAGCATCTGCCTTAATGGCTCCCGTACACTCGGCTGAGTACCCTAGGGATTTAAAGAAGGCACATCAGTTCCTTTTGCCCACTGTGGTCCCTGCTAAAAGTCTCCAATTATTCAAGGAAACTGATGAGAAGAAATTGACGTGCAGTCTGTCACTGCATCTTAACAACTTGCTTAGGTGGCATGGGAGTGATGCCCACTTTTCAGATCAAGAAACTGAGGCTGGGCTGGGGAGATGGCTCAGTGGGTAAGGTGCTTGTCCTGTGAGGACCTGAGTTTGATTCCTCAGAGTCTGTTTAAAAGGCTGGGAGTGGCAGGCACATCTGCAATCCCAGTGCTGTTTTTGTTGAAACAAGAGGTGGAATCGTAGAATTCCTGGATGAAACTCTGGGCATCTGACCTGGTGTAGAAAGCCTTGAATAAAAAGAGATTCTGTCTCAAACGTGGTGAAAGGTGAGGACCGATACCCGAAATTGTCCCCAGCTTCCATGTGCACGCATAACACTCATGCACGCACCCATTAGAGTGCAACTGCGGTTTCATTTTGTTTAGATATGCCAGGGATCAAACATAGGACCCTGTGCACACTAGCTGAGTGCTGTGCCATTGAGCCACATCCCTAATTGTTTTATTTAAGACCCAGACTCTAACACCAGCATTGGTGAAATTTGGGAAGGAAGTTGTTTCCATGGAATCCTGATTTCCTGCGAGCATTTGCAGCCAGGGCAATGGTGCTCCATACCCACTGCATTGTCAGGAGAACGCCTGGGAGCATCTTCCTTGAGGGAGGGGGGACTCATAGGGTGAGGCAGGTCATGTGTCTTTTAAGAGCTAAGAGGATCCCATCTTCAGAAACACCTTCCAAAGCCACTTTGACACCTTTGTGAAGCCCGGAAGACAGCTGTGAGTAGTATCAATTTGAAACTGAACACCCACCCAATTCTACATTCAGGTGGCAGTAAGCAATTCCCCAAAGTGTGAAAACACTTCAAGGGAAGGTGAGACAGGAGCTGTGATTTTATTTCTAGGGATGATTGGAAATCACAGAACACCTTCCAAAAGGATCATGTTTATGCAAATGGACCACTTTACCTGGGTGGGAAAGATGCAAACCACTCTCTACAAGGAGAAAATGGAAACAAATTTCCCCAAGGGCAGAGCCCTAAATTCTTTACTGATCCCTTGCCAGGATCTGAAGAATTCCAAAGGTGACTAGGTATAGAATGTGGTCTGTCCTGCGGACTCTCTGCTGGTTACATTAAAAGCCTGTGGGAGCATATTCTTGGCCAGACAGAATGGGTGGGAGAGAAAACATTCTCCTGCTTTTAAAAAACTTATTGTTACTTTTAAGTTGTGTGTGTTCATGTAGCATGTGCAGCACAATAGTGTAGGTGCTCACAGGAATTAGAAGAGGGCATCTGATTCTTTGGAGCTAGAGTTATAAGCCGTTGTGAGCCTCCTAAAGCATTCAAACTGAAGTCAGCTCCTTTGCAAGTGCTCTTGGTTTTCCAGTCTCCAGTCCGCCCCCTCCAAAAAAACCTAAGTAGTCCATTTTGATGTAAGACTTGCTCTGCTTTGGTTTACTTGCAATAGCTAATTCTACTAGCAGGAGCTCACCCTTTCCACTTACTGTCTGAGGATCCAGAGGTAGGAGAGCAATGCCCAATCTCCCAAGCCACACTCCATCTCTTCCCAGGCAACATTCTAGACATTATCTCTAAAATATCCTGGTTCCACACAAGCCCTCAGTGAGAGGCAGCAGTCATTTTTATTTAAATACTCTTAATAACAAAGAGCTGAAGGGGAAAGATTTGAGGCACCAGGAAGTTGCCAACCCTTGGGAAGAAAGTTTCAACTCCCATGGAACATCAGTCGGCCAACGGGTAAAACCAGGTAGCATCATCTCCTAGAGGGGTCATCTCCAACTGACTAATCTATCAACCACCATGTGCTCTTCCTCCCAACAAGAAGGCACCTTGTTCCCCCAATAGAGAATTGGTTTTTTTTTTTATTGTGATAGTCAGTGTTGATGGCACACAGATTAACAGTTGGCTTATTGATGGTCTATCTGTACCAAAGAAGAAGCCAGAGCTTAGTGAAGTCCCTCTGAGGAAACTGTCATGTGACTCAGTTTACTGGGCGACCTGTCACTCAGTTCCCTTCATCATTGTCAACTACTCAGAGGGCTGTTGATCTAGATGAGGAAGGCCTCTTGCTTTTGACGTAACCTGTGCAAAATATTCTTTGTTTTAAATTGGGTCTCATGACCAGGTAGCCTTCAAATTCTAGGTCTCAAGGAATCCTCTTCCTCAGCCTCCTGAATGGCCATGTAGGTCTCCAGGGATGCTACATCCTGCTGCCCGAGTATCCCACTGGGCACTGAGTCTCACTCTAGGGGGCATTGTATCAATAAATGAATAAGAAATGTCAGTCAGTGATGGGGCTGTGATGGTGAGGAAGGAAGAGAGGCTGAATTAGCTGTGGAGTTGGTCTTGCTTCTCTGAGTCCTTTCTGGAGTCCTTGCTCCTGGGACTCATGCCCAGCTTCCTTTCTGTAGGCAATGCTTGCCTCTTTGTCTGCTTCCGGTAACCTAACCCAAGACTTCCTGCTGGGGAGGGGCCTTGGGCAGAAAGAGGAGGAGGAAAGAGCTTCTGAGGCAAGTCCCAAGGCTCAGCAGCCTTTCCTGGCTTATTGTGGTGGATCACTGCAGTCAAACAGTGTGAGAGGCAAGAAGACTGGGAAAACTGGAGACATGAGAAGAGAGGAGGTTTGGTCCTGGGATGCAAGAGTTCCTGTACAGTTAGTCCCTGCTTAAGGCCTTTCCCCTGTCTCAGGTGCAAACGTGTGTTTTCCTAGGACTCTGACAAGAAGCCCTGTTTACATGGTCAGGCAAGTACTAACCTTCTTGTGCAGCCCTGTCAGGTTATAATTCCATCTCAGCCGGCTCCAGACCCACCTCACTTATCAAAAGATAGAGAAAAGGAAATGTATGTTTCTTAGCAACCCTTTAAGCTAGAACTCAAGAGTCTCCAAAATGGCATATACAATTATTAATAAGACAAGGACTTCTGTCCTTTGAGGAGCCTGTTGCCCACACGTGGGTGTGTGCATTACTCTCTGCAATTCTCAATTGGGGAGCCCTGTCGGTGCCCTCGGGCAGGCCTTGTATTTCCTTCTGAATTCTCTTTCTTCTACCTCTCATGTTTAAGTCTATGTTTAAAGTGGCTCGACCTAAAATTCTTTTCTGCTCCGAAGCCACCAATCTCAGTTTGACACACACTAAGGTTCCTACAAGATGAGGGGGACTCCTCAGGCTGCAGTGGGTGGCAGTATGGAGCTATGTCTCAGTCTCCTTCCTACCTTCTAAAGCCCCAGAATTGTGCTCCCCTTTCTGAAAGCCTTTCTGTATATAAATGTCATGGCTCTCCTTGAGCAGAGCCAGTCCGGGGCTGTTGCATCACTGGAGACCAATCCATGTGAGAAATTAGATCCCAAGGCAGTGGGGTTTGGTAGCTGTGACCTGGGCAATACTCATAGTTCACTCTCTCATCTATACATTCTCTGTGTTGCAGGGGCATTCAGGCCTCCAAGTCACATTTCCCAGAATCCCCTGCTAACCAGTTCCATTTTCGTCTTGCTAATAGGAAGCATTCATGGGGGAAAGTTCATATCAGGGATTTTTTTTAAACCCAATCCCCACCCTGGTTTTGGGCACAGTAGTAAAAGCTACAAGTGATCAAAGATGGAGTAGGGCCAAGTGGAACCTAGCTCCCTGCTGAGTGAGTGCTCAGGTAGGTACAGCCTCCAGTGTGGCAGATCTGGCAGGGCTAGGGTCAGCACTCATAGGGTCCAGCATGCTTGGACTTCACCTCTTTATTTGACTTGTATTCCGCATCTGCTCCTTGATCACACACTTTGGAAGTTAGACACCATTGCGATCAGCACCCTATGAAGAAGCCTTGTAGAGGCAGTGGCAGCTCCACCGTCCTTTCTGTCCCTCCACCTCCAGGGACCCGGGAATGCTTGCAACGTGTCACTTCAGGGACAACCCTTCTTGTTCAACCCTCTAAAGGAAGTCCTGGGCTGACACGGGACCTAGCTGGTTTTGATAAGAACCTCTATGGAGCAGATTTGGAGATATGATCATGGGGGAAAGTCCCCAGGTGGAGAAGAGTTAAGGATTTGCTTTCCCCTGAAAGAGATGCTGTGTAAGAAAGAGTGGAAGGCTGTGAGCCCCAGGGGAGGAGGACAGTAAGGAGGACAGCCAGTGAGGACACAGTGTGATGACACCTACACATGAAGATGCCGTGGCGAAATCCATTACTTTGTATGCTAACCTCAAAAATTAATTTAAAAATGCTATGACTAAAAGGAGAATTTTAAAAAGCAGCCTGCTTCATGACGATCAATCTCAGCTGACAGGGCAGCGTGTGAGATACACGTGGGGGTGGGGGATCCAGGAGGGGGAGATGTGGGGAACTCAAGCTTCAGAACTGGCCAGGCAATAGCAGCTAGCGCCATCATGGTGAGTGGGGACTGTCATGCTGTCTCTGAGCCTCAGGCCTTCTATCTGAAAGAACAATTCCTACCTCTCAGGACAGTGTGGGAGGATTAAAGAGACTTAGAAAAGGAGACTGGCCCTGCATTGGGCTCAGACAGACATTTAATAAGTAATCTACATTATCTAAGTCACTCTAGTGCCAGGTCTAATCCTTAGGGCGGAGTGGGATGGGAGTGGGGTGGAAATGGGGGATGGGAATGGGGAAGGGGAGGGGGAGTGCATCTTGTAGGTTCCAGGACTCTCTTAGAAAAGTCTCTGCTTTCAGACTTTATCTCCAACAGTTCACTACTGGATGTAGAATATACACAATAGTGACTTACAAATCACATGGGTCAAGCCCTAGTCTGGGGTCTCTTCTTTCTTTCCTTTCTCTTGTGGTCTCAGCTTCAGCTTCACAGCAGAGGATGGGCTGGCCTGCCCAGGACTGGCATCAGGTCTGAGAGGCCTGAAGTGGTGGCTTCTGTGAGGTTGACAGGCAACCCTTGGCTGAAGCTGGTAACTAGTCAGAGAAGAGATCCCTAAGCACAGCCTGAGGGCCTAATCCCCTGGGTTCTGTACAGTGCCAAGTTGTGTGCTTCCCAGAGCATGCTGGGAAATGATTCTGCCTGAGTGTGGTTTTGGAGTGTATATTTGCCTCTGGGCAGTCATGCTTGCTGTGGGAGAGGGGGCATGTACTAGTATCTGAGCATGTGTGTGTGTGTGTTTGTCTGTGAGCACACATGCACACAAACACACACATGAGCATGTGTGTGTGAGCATGCATTCTCCATTGTATGTATGCCTTCGTGCATGTGTCTGTGCATGCATGTGCATCTGTGTGCACATGTTCATGTGCATGTATATATATGTGTGTATCTATTTTTATGTTTATGTGCATCTCTATGTATGTATGCATGTGTGTAAAATCTTCACAGAGATGGAGAATTCCTTTTTTTAATTTAGTTTTTAAAACATTTTAGTGTATGTACATGTGCCTGCTTGTTTATATGTATCTCACATGTATGCAGGTGCCAGTGGAGGCCGGAGAGAGTATTGGATTCCCTGGAACTGAAGTTACAGGTGGTTGTGAGCTACCTAATGTCAGTGCTGGTGTTGGTAACCAAACCCAGGTCCTCTGCAAGAGCAGCAATTGCTCTTAACTGCTTAGCCATGTCTCCTGTCCTCTAGGTGAGTGGATGTCTAAAAAGCTGAAAGTTGAGGAGCCAGGGGCCCTGCCTAGTTTGCTGGAGGAGTAGGCAGCTATCACAGGTTGAGTGGACAGTCCTGTACGCATTGACTGGTTCTTCACCTGAGTCAGTACCAGTCTCTAAGGAACGACACAATACTGTTATTGGAGCTATGATACTGCAGGGCAGGTCCCCATCCTTGGAGGGTGGAGCTTGATGTCATGCAGGCTTGAAGGAGAAGGTATCCTCTGTCTCCACGGGGACAGCAAGGTATCCTCTGTCTCCACGGGGACAGCGGAACTTAAAAGGGAGGGAAAGATCAAATAATTAGGTCTGTCTATCCTGTGTTCTGCAAAGGTGAAAAAAAGTCTTTTTTCCCTGTGTCTCCTTGGACTATAGGAGAGGCCATATTGTGCCTTCTACTTAAAATGTTTTTCTTACACTGCAGACTCTTGATAGGTCGAAGCCTCAGAAGCATGGTGTGAGGGGTAGGAAGGTTGAAAGTCAGGGGAGGGGTGGGGCGGGAGGCGTAGCCTTCCCACTGCCACTCTCTGAGGTTGGTAAGATGGAGTAAAAGCCCAAATCAAAACTTCCCACAAAGCACTTGGTAGCCTAAGGCAGGGCTGGGCACAGCAGAAGTAAGTGGAGGCCCAGAGAAGGCTGGTGGGTGGTCCGCAAGAGGAGACCAGCTCCCATGGAACCACCTTCTCTTTTGGTTAGTATGAAAGCAGAGGCAGGTTTTTGGGGACAGCCAATATCAGACATGCATGAAGTGTGCACAGAATAGAGGAAGAGTATAAAGTGATCTCTGACATAGGAGCATGAAATACCACGAAACATGTCAACCAACAAGCTGTGCTGGGTGGCGGTGATGAGTCTGGCACATGCCAGACAAGTACCAGCACAAAGAGTGAGCAAAATCCAGTTCTACATTGCACAGAGCTTGCAGTCTGCTGGGAGAGATAAATACTTATAATAGGCACACCGGGATGTATAGAATTTCTAATAAATAACATGAAGAAAAAGAACAGATTGCCGTGAAAGCAAACAAGACCCTAATTTAGACTAGGGGGAATCCTGGGCGGTCTTTTAGAGGGAGGCGGTTTTTGTGCTGAGAAATGAAGCAATTTAAGAAGAGCTTAAAGCAACAGGGGGAGTGTCCTGGGAAGAGGGAATCACAAGATCGTTCAAAGGCCCTGGGGTAGAAAAGCTGCTGAGAAGTCAAAGCAGGAAACATCAACAGGAAAGCTGAAGAGGGTGACCAAGGAGAAGAGGGACAAAGAACTTGACAGGTGACACAGGTAGAGTGATCGGGACAGGTGAGGTGAGTGGGGACAGGTGTGGTGTGTGGGGACAAGTGAGTGGGGACAGGTGTGGTGAGTGGGGACAGGTGTGTGGGGACAGGTGAGTGGGGACAGGTGGTGACTCAAGACTTAAGCCACACCTTTCACAAGACCCCTCTCCAGGGCTTAAGCAGAAAACAGTTTCTGGGGAGTAGAGACTCCCAGGGGAGTTGGCTGCAGGGATACAGTGAGCTTTGTGACTCCTCATCTGAGCAGGGCGAGCTTTCAGCAATGCAGCTGTCTTTGAGTCACCATGTTCCTGTAAGTCACCCCAATAAACTCAGTTTCAGTAAGCTGGACTTGGGCAGAAGTCCTTCTGTCTGTCGTTGATGCCCTGTCTGGGGTGAACAGGCAATTGTTCGTCTCCCCAAGAGAAGTCACATAACATGGCCTAATTTTTCAGGGGAAGCCATGGATGGGGTTTGATCGACATGGATGACTTGGTCGACATTATCTAGACTTGAAAATTGAAAACATTATACAACGTTGGCAAAAGTGATGTTCTGCTTGTGCCAGACTCCCCTTTGCTGGGCACCAGTTCTCTTTCCCAGTCCTTTCAGTCACATGGCTGGACAGGTTTCCCGGCCTCCATGTTAGTTAGGTCAGGGCTTCTGACCATCTAGCTAATGGCACATGGCAATGACGACATCAGCTGTTCCAGATCTAGCACATGCAAACTTCTCAAAAGATTCTTCATTTCCCCACCTGCTAGTCAGGGTCCTAGCAGAGAACTTGCAGGTCCAAGGAGCTGCAGGGACAAGAGACGGAAGAGGCTGGGCTCATGCTTGAACGTGTGGAAGGGCCATGTCCTATTCACTCTGCACTGTTATTTCACTATATTAGTTGTGTTTCTCATCCTGTAACTGAACATCTGACAGGAAACCGCTTCAAGAGGAAGGGCTTTTGGGGGCTCATTTTTATTTTCCTTTTCAACCTCTAGACTCCATTTCTTCCTTTTTGTTTGTGTGTTTGAGACAGGGTCTCACTGTGTTGCCCTGGTCAACTGAACTCACTATATAGACCATGATAACCTTGATTCACAGAGATCTGCCTGAGTCTGCCTCCTGAGTACTGGGATTAAGGTAAGTGCTATGATTCCTGGTCGAATCTATCTATCTATCTATCTATCTATCTATCTATCTATCTATCTATGATCTATCTTCTATACCTGGCAATAACATATGTATTGACTGTTGAGTCCCATGTACACCAGGGAAGAATTCTACTCCTGAGATACATCCCTGGCCCTGCTTTGGCTCATGGTTGAGGTTCTAATTCATCACAGGATGATGTGATGGCTGGTGTGGCTCTGGATTGTGGTGGCAGGAGTGTGAGTCTGCTTGCTTACATGTGGGCAGACCAGGAAACAGAGATTGGGCAGGAAACATGGTCTGACTATACACCTCAAGGCCCAGCCCCTAGTGATTGATCTATTTCTTCTAGCTAGACCTCACCTCCAAAGCCTCCCAAGACAGTCCCACCAGCACTGGGGACCAAGCATTCAAACACACAAGCCTGTGGGGGGCATTTTACATTCACACTATCCTCGGAGGTTCTGAGGAAGCTTTTGTTACAGCAGTGGTGTTATATAGCCTAATAAAGAATGATAAAAGCAAAGGAAAGGATAATAATTATTCCACAGAATGTTCAGTGCATATGAAACTTATCACTCCCTCCAAGGAGCAAGGTTAAACACTGGTTAATCTTGTACTAGGTAATTATGTTTATTTTCTTTCTTTCTTTTTTTAACTCTTCAATACTTTCTGATATTCTCTAATGAGCAAGTATTATTTTACTAACAAGAAAAGTTTATTTAAAAGTTTTCTTTCTCTAAAATGCTATTATAAGGAGACATTTTTTTATCCAGGCAAAAAATCGCAACATCATCACCAACCAGCAAATTAATTCTCCTTCTTGAAATGCATTCATTTTCACCAACAGCTTAGAGTTTTCCTGTACAAGAGCCAGGGGGTCTGTGTGATCATGAACACAGCTTCTCTCATTGTCTGGTGACAAAAAGAGGCAGGAGCAAGGTGTCAGAAGGCATACACTCAAGCTGGACCTGGCTGTGTCTTGAAGCACCATGTCCCGAAGGGCTCAAGTCTCTGGTCGTCTGTCCTCAGGTTTCCTTCTACGAGCATGCATAGACAAACCACTGCCTGCACCACCACGCTGCAGAGAAACAGTCTTCATGCTATTTTGAACTCTACTGAGGCAGCAGCTATGTAAGACACCTGAGCTCTCTCGGACTCCTCAGAAGCCTCAGTGGGATGGAGTATGTGCCATCTTTCCATTTTCCAGATGGGGAGACAGAGGGACTGAGAGGACAGGGGTCTTTCCCGGGTCACATGACCAGCCAGGAGGGGAAGGAGCCTTTGCCTAGATTGCCACTTCCAATTTAAGCTCGTGATATCAATCAGCTCCCCACCACCCTCCCACCCCTGTGCAGGACCCAGACACTGATCTGAAACTGAGCCCTTTGCTTTCCAGACCGGAGAGTGATTGCTTTCTAGTTTGGGAAGGTGGAGAGATGGTGTCACCACTCTTTGGTATCGTAGTTGTCATGGAGAACCTGGTTGGCGTTGTAGGTAGCACCACTCACTGCCTGTTCTGCTTCAAGTGTGTAGGATACAAAACCCGGAGGCTGGAGGCCTCCTCTAAGGCCCCCAGTCTGCCTTCCTGGTTATCTGCAGCTGTAAGCAACTCCACAATGAGCAGCATTTAATTTTTTTTGCATTACTGAAGGTTCTATTTTTGTTAAATAGATCAGTCTCTCCACCAGGAAAACTGAATTGCTGACTAGTCGACCCCAAAGTCCAAGACATGCAATTTGCAATCTGTTTGCATATTTGTCCGCCAGGGTGGGCCGCAGACTGGCCTGGGCTGGGGGCAGGCAGCACTTCAAGTAGGCATCTGGTATATACAGCAGCCATAGGGATGGTAAGGAGGGACTCGGCTGCAGGAAGATCCTGGCAAGGGTTGGGGTGCACAGACTGAAGGGGAGGGTGTGCAGAAAGTGGTAACTAATAAGAAAGGTGATCCAGAAAGGGGTCAACTCTGCCTTCAGTGACTTCAGTTGCTGTCTCCCTAGAGTATAAGGAAATGGCTTATGTGTTCTGAAAGCAACATCCAAGGTTCCTCATAATAAGTCAAAAAGCACAGTGTGGGAAGAAGCCTTGTTTGGTCTTCTGGGGATGGGTAGCCCTTCAGTAGGTGCCTGGCAGGCAGAAGCCAAGGCAGGGGTAGAAGGTGGTCACTAAGGGGGACAACAGGTGAGGAGACAGGGGACGAAGGACATGGAAGGGTTGGGAGACAGGGAACTTTGAGGTAGCTGAGGAGCTCAGCTGAGTCACCCAGATTTGTTCTCATTTCACAGAGACCCCTCCGCACTCTGAGTCCTTGCAAAAGAAGCCAACCTTGGTGCTGCTGGGTTTCTCGTGGTAGGGAAGGGGCTGCTTGGATCCACACAGCACAGAGCTGAGGGGAGCAGGAGGGACCAGGCCACTCTCAAGATCTGAATACACTTGGTGCATGTGAGGCCATGTGGGTGTGAGTCCAACCGGATGTTAATTGTGGGTACCTCTAAAGTGAGGGATGGAATTTCCCAACAGCCATTCCATGGTCCTAATGATCACCTCACATTGGACAAACGATGCAGTGGGGACAGAGGCTTGGCAGGCCCAATGGCTTGGAGGGTAAGGTGAAGGAGAAGAGTGGGTAAGGAAGACTCTTCAAGGTTTTGACCCTAGAGGAAGGGCCAGGTAGATCCACAGCAGGGTCTTAGCCCAACACACCATTTTCCTTACTCTGGATATGGGAGGCCTTGGTGGGCTCTGAGGCATGGCCACCACTCTATTCTCTCAGCCTTGTGATCCCTCCCCTCAAGCCTGTTGGAGCCTGGTCTCACTAGAATGTAGCTCTATGGTCTGGCCTGATGCAGTTGTGCTGGGATGGCTCTGCTGACCTTCTCTATAGGTTGTAGGAAGAGGAAAGACCTCCATAGGCTTTAGAGGAGGGCTGACAGGATTCCCAAGAGAGCCTGCAACACCCTGCACTTAGTGCAGACCTACTGATTTAGACCTAGCCCAGGCTGAGCAATTCTTCAAGGTAAGCTCTACCATCAGGAAGCTCACAGCTGGGGTGTGGAGGAAGGATCACAGTCCGCTAACCACAGCGCACTGGCAGGATGCCCTGGCTGGCAGAGAACCTGGATATCAGCATCTATCCTAGCCCAGACTGGGTCAGAGAAAGATTCAGGAGAGAGAGGGGGGAAAGGAAGGGGGGGAGAATATGAGATTCCTAAGTGATCCTAGAGAGGCTAAGAACAGCTATCTGGCTAAGGGGTGGTGGGCGAAAACCAGGAGGAGGGACAGCATATGTGAAGGCCCTGGGGTGAGAACGCAGAGCATTCTGTAAGTAGTAGAAATAGTTCTTAGCTAGGGCTATTGCAGGGGAGAGGAAGTGAGATTTTCCTTTCCAAAGCACAAATCATGAGGCAAGAGATTAATCAATATTGAACATCTGGGACAGGCAGCAGAATGGAATTTGATTCTGTGAAGGTCTTAAATCCCCATGGTGTTAATATCCAGGTTATCTGTGGGGTTCCTGAAACAACCATCTGAAGGCCACCGCCCCAGCAGAGAGACAGAGAAGGCTGAGAATAGGCAGAGACAAAAGAGAAAGTCAGGAGGGACTGAGAAGAGGCCATGGCGAGAGTTCGTTATGTGGAAGGAATGGTTCTATGTAGCTAGCAAGTGCAGCCATTAGGAACAGACAGTCAAGCCCAGGTGCTGGTGGGGACATAAGGGCCTGGGGACCTCATCATTTCTAGTGCGATGTCCTAGGAGCAGTCATCCCGGACAGTATCCCACTCATCCAGAATGCACTTCTGTATCCATTCTTAAGAGAGTCTCACAAGGGGACATTTGAAAAACTGCCACTGTGTGCTCTCTCTCTCTCTCTCTCTCTCTCTCTCTTTCCTTTTCTCCCTCCTTAACTTCCTCTCTCCCTCTCTTCCTCCTTCCCTTCCTCCCTCCCTCTCTCCTTCAGTCCCTCTCTCCTTCCCTCCCTCTCTCCCTCATAGATCTGATCTCACAAACATACTGCTTCATCGCTAGAAATAACATCTGATGATTCATATTTTCAAACGTGCCTGGAACCAGCTTAGGTCCAGCTACAAACGAACAGAAAACATTAAACCCTGCTAATGCCCAAGAGTCTAGCTGTGTTCCCACCACGTTCTGCTAAGCTCCCAGATGCCCAAACCAGAAGTTTAAAGTAGAAAACTACTAACAGGCGAGCTTGCCTGTAAACTTATGCATGATAAGCTTTAAAATAAATAGGATGTAAAATGTAGAGGTGAACCCACATAGCTTTTGTTAAAATAAAAAAGGCAAACTCGGGCAACAGAGGGAAAGGAAAGACCTATACAATGAATAAAAGTGTAGTCTTCTAGGACTGGAGAGATAGCTCAATGGTTAAGTTCACTTGTTGCTCTTGCGTGGGACCTGGGTTCAATTCCTAGCACCACATGGCGGCTCACAACCACGGTTAACTCTAGTCCCAGAGTCTCTGACACTCTCTGCTGACCTCAGTGGGCATCAGGCACACACATGCTGTGCAAATGTACATGTGAGAGAAACACTCTGACACACAAATAATACAATAAATACATCTTTTTGAAAAGAAGGCTGTAGCCTCCGGTTATTAAAGGGGGGAAAGGGTGAAACACTTGGTTTTCTGAAACAGTTGGGTGAAACTGTTTCACATATTCAGTGTGCTTGCAATTCTAGGCTGACACCCAACTTCGCAAAACTATAAAATGAACTGCTTTCCTTTTACTACTCTGGATATCTGGTACTCGTATTATGACGCGAAGACCATTGATGTGTGTGTGTGTGTGTGTGTGTGTGTGAGAGAGAGAGAGAGAGAGAGAGAGAGAGAGAGAGAGAGAGAGAGAATGTCTTTAAACTACTAGCACATTTGCATGAAATAAAAACACAAGTGAAAGATTAGGTATCTGCCAGTTGTGGGGAGGGGGTTGGGAATGGGACTTACAGGGCAGAAAGGGACAGGTGAACAATGCCTGAGCTAGTGGCATTCATTGCCATGAATGGATGGTGAAGACCAGATAGCTCTGTGCTCTGCATCTAGAGCAGGTGAGACAGCAGAAACAGAACCTTGATGCTGCTGTGAGGGCAGAGAAGTGCTGGCGAGAGGCTCAGGTCTGTGCTCTGTTTCTCTGTTTGTGTGCCCCTCCAATGCCTCAAGGCCTCATGCTGGACCAGCTGGGCCAGCCTCTGTGGCAGGCACTGTGTGGGCTTCCGAGTTTCTGGTGCTCTAGAGTGGCAGGCCTTTCTTGCTCTGGTCCTACTACAAAGCCAAGAATCTGATGGGCCTGCTCTGGTATTTGCTCAGTGGTTCTGAGTAGGGGAAACCAGGTGGTCCCCAGGTCCAGAAGGTGTCACTACCTTCCTGTATCTGAACTAAAGGAAATGAGACATACATAAACGAGTCCTGTGCCTCAGCCCCTCTGTCAAGAAAATTGAGTGAGTTTGTAGCAGGCAATGTCTGCTTTACCACCACAGGATGGAGGAAAACAGGCAGGGAACATCTCAGGAGACAGTGTTCCAGGCTCCTTCCAGACCTAATGGTCTGTGCCATCTGGTAAGTCTCCACTCACATCTCTGGTCACCAGGCCAAGCTAGCAGACAGGTGTCACCTAACTGAGACCTCATTATTTGCCTAGGCTCCCTGTTTGACTATCCCTCATATAGCAGAGGTTAACCCTAAAAACTTGTATTAAGTGACAGATGCAGGCAGAAGAAAGGGAGGGAGGGATGCTGGGCTGTTGCTACACATAAGGGTTTCCTAAGAACGGTCAGAAACCAGAATGTAGTACTTGGGAGGCAGCGTTGAGCCACACTGCATACACAGTCAGATGTCTTGGGCGTGGCTTGCAGGGCTGGCATAGGACTGGAGCTAGAAGAAAGCTGAAGTGAGAGTTCTCTCTTCCTTACTCTTGCCTGAGAGTCCCTGCTAGCACCACTCATGGCTATTCTAAGACCCCCTGCCCCACTGAAGGGACTCTAGCCAGCCCAAGCACAGCAAACACGGCTCTGGCAGGCCTTGGCCTCGCCTATTCTCTTTGCTTTTCTAAGCTCCATTGAATCACATTCTTAAAGCCAGCCACCAGGGTCCATTCCCTTATTTGGCCACTTCCTCTTCCTGTAGCCGACTACCAAGGTCCAGCTATCAAAGTATTAAGTCCAACAATCAAAAGCCCCCTTTGGCTCACTTAATTAACGTTCCCAATTAAAATTCAACACCTCATTCTAACACAGGGTTTCTCCTTTTACCTTTATAAACTGCCATTTGCTTGTGGGTCACACACATCATCTCCTTCATCCTGAGGCAGTCTTTGTCATTCTAGGGTAAATATCCACCCCCTTTTCCTTCCCCCTTTCCCTCCTTTGTCTCCTGTCTTTGTCTCTTGTTGCCTACTCTTTGTCCCTCTCGGGCAAATAAATCTCCTGTGTGCTAAGAATTTGGTCTTAGTGTGTCTAGTGCCAATATTGATCTTTTTAGCAAGACTCGCTGGTCATTCCAGAGTCTTAGTCCTCACACTGACAGAATCTGTGTAGTGTAATAGACATTAATTTTTGTTGCTTGGAAACCCTTTGGGTGCAAAGAGTACCTGGTGTTCAGTGAGATTGTGCCAGCTAGGATCTGTGACGGCCTTTGTAATAGATGGTGGCCCTTAATGTGTGCCTGGGGCACACCCTAGTATAGTCCCCTCTCGAGAGACTGGGTTACTTTTAGAAGTAGAAGCAATCATTGTACCATGAGGACACCAAGTAGCCTATGGCAAGGAACCGAGCCCTTCTGTTAAGAACCTAAACCAGCTTGCCAGCCATGACTGAAGCCATCTCGGAAGTCTATCTGAAGTCTTTCCGGGTCTTAGGAGGAACTCAGTGGCCCAGATGATGGCTCATCTGCCTTGTAGGAGAGACCTCATTCCAGAACTTTCCAGCTGAGTCACTCCCGAATCCCAGACCCACAGATGCTGTGAGTACGAAAAAAGTATTGTAGCTTTAAGCCATGGCAGGAAATGGGATTCACCCTGGATGGCTCAAAGGAAGAGATTAATAAGGCTCTTAAGGAGTGGGGAGCTGAATCACAGGGCACACAGCACAGAATGGGTTAACAGCAGACCCATGGAATGAGAGGTAGAAAGTCAACAGAAATCCATGTGGGCAGAAATCCATGAAGCTCGCTCAATGTAGAGATGGTCCAGTGACTTAGCAGATCTATGTAACTGCTCTTGGTTAGTTAAGGAACAAGCACGTGACCCAAGCCAGCCAATTAAAGCTAAGGAGGCTTGCAAGTGGACATGTTGTGAGTGTTACTGGCTTTGGCTGGATGTGATGCCTGAGCAGCAGTTTGGAGGCTGAGAAGGGGGCTGGCCTAGGAAAACACAGATGCAATGATGGAGGGACAGGCCTCATCTTGGACTGTGATCTGTGGTTATATGTGGGTCCTGTTACTTGCACCAGAGGAATTGGGTGGCAATTTCCTAGCTACACTGAGAGGGATCATTAATTCCATGCCACCGAGGAAGAAAAAGAGCTGTGTTCTTGGTCATCTGGCAACTAGTTCATTTGAGTTCATAGCTAACTGATGTACCTAGGTTTCCTGGTGTCTTTATTGTTCACACTTTATGTCAGAGGTTCCTCAAAGGGGCCCTGTGCATACATGCCTTTTCTTGGAAGCTGCCTTGAGCTCTCTTTAGAAGACATGGCACTCAGATATCAGGGTTAGATGAACTAGCAAGACCTGGTGATGAGAAAGAGTCACATCTCTTACAGATGGTGGTCCTGAGGCTGAAGGGGTCCTGGGTCCTTTCTAATTCCAGATAGCCAAGATAACCTTTTTGCTTGTTAGCCCTGCCTCATCTTTGATCTCTTCATTAAGAGTCGGGTGAGAGTTTTGAGTGGACAAGGAGAGCCAAATAACTGACCTGCCAAGGACTGGCAACTGCCTTGGTGACTTCTCAAGGACTTGAGAACAAAACAGGGAGCTTTTCAGTATGGTGGAAAGAAGCCCTCTCCTGGATGGTGGAACCCTTTTATATGGTTCACTGGTTTGGATGCTGTCTAAACTTCCATGATGTAGTCCCTGATTTCTCTCCTCTTGGCTAACATGTTTCAGTCACACTGATCCCCTTAGGGTTCCCAGACACTTTGGGGACTTTATCTACTTGCTCATTCTTGATTGGATGCCAGACTCTCAAAGAATGATAAATAAAATAAAATAAAATAAAATAAAATAAAATAAAATAAAAATTCCAGGCCAGGGAATAGCTCAGCAGGTATGAATGCTTGCTAAGCTCAAGAACATGAATTCAGATCCCAGCACCACTTAACAAGCTGGGCATGGTCACACAGGCTCATGACCCCAGTGCTGGGGGTGGAGACAGGATTTCTGGGGTTTGCAGGCTCCCGGTGCAATGAGAGATTCTGTCTCAAGTGAATAAAACAGAGTGACACAGCAGGACACCTTACTTCCTCTTTTGATCTCAGTATATCACACGCACACGCACACACACACACACTTTAAAAATTCTAAAAAATCCATTTTCACACACACAGAGACAAATGCACACATGTAGACACATACACATATACACTGAAAAAAAACATACAAAAATCCTTTTATACACACACACACACATACATACAAAGACACTCGTGTGCACGTGCACACACACAGAGACACAAGCACAAACATACACTTAAAAAAAATCTAAAAAAAAATCCCTTTACACACACACACACACACTCACACAGACACAGGCACACACACACACACACATTGAAAAAAACCTACAAAAATTCCTTTATATACACACACACACATATATACACACAGACACTGAAAAACAAAACAAAACAAAAAAACAAAAAATCCCTTTACACATATACACTAACGCACATTGCACAGACACAGACACATACACACACATTGAAAAGTTTAAAAAAACTAAAAAATTCCCTTTACACGACATACTCAGAAAATTTTAATAAACTAAAAATATTTCCTTTAGACACACACACACACACACTCACACTCACACACTCACACACACACTCACACACACACTCACACACACACTCACACAACTCACTCACACACACTCACACACACACTCACACACTCACATACACACACACTCACACACTCACATACACACACACTCACACACACACTCACACACACACTCACACACACTCTCACACACACTCACACACACTCACACACTCACACACTCACACTCACACACACTCACAACACTCACACACACACTCACAACACTCACACACACTCACAACACTCACACACACTCACACACTCACACACACACTCACACACACTCACACTCACACACACACTCACACACACACACGTATTGAAAAACAAAACCCAACAACAACAACAACAACAACAACAACAACAACAACAAATCCCTTTACACCTTTTAAGCTTCTGGACATTGTTATTTGAAAGTCTGACCCTTTGAGTCCTGCCCTTAAGCTTCGTTAGGTAGGGCCTGGGCCATCCTCAGTCTGGAGTTACTCCACTGTGGAGACCAATCCCTCTGGACATTATTCTCATGGATTGTGATGTGTGTCTCATCCAGTCTGGTCCTGCCTGAACCCTAGGAGGATCTTTCTCCTGTTTCTGCTGTTTCTTTGCCTTATGACACAGTGTTCTGACAAAGACTGAACTGAAGGCGAAGGTGACCCTGGGAACGCACATGACCCTGGGGAAATCTCTGTGCAATTCTCTCTTCTCCCATACTTTGCCTACAAACTCTGGGATTCTCATCTCTGTCTTCGATTCTACAGCACCGTCAGCTGGTTCTCATTCCAACGTTTTGGCTTTGAAAGCCTCTGGGCTATCATCTGGGCAGATCCGAGTCACACCTAGTGTCTCCAGTCAGGAGTCTGTAGTGCAGGGTGTGGAGACCCTCTCCTCCTTTGTTCTTCCTCAGTTCTCACAGTGAGAGCTTTTCCAGTCCCATTACTCCAGCACCTTGACTGGAAGTAGAACTGACTCTTCCCACCTTCAGAACATGTGGTAGAAAGATGGCAGGTATGAAGGGGCAAGAATAGGCTCCACAGGATTCCACAGAGGCCTGTGAGAGAGGGTGGAAACTGGATGGGCATTAGAAGCAGAGGATCCAGAAAGAAAACTGGACCCTGCCATTTCCTACCTGTGTGGACTGGGCAAGTTACGAGACCTCCAGGGCTCCCATTCCTGCCTCTATGAGATGGTGCCCCTGCTGGAGACTCAGACCTTAGTGCAGCTTCCTGCCTAGAGCCCATTTTCATTCCTCCAGATTAAAATAGGGTTGAGAGATCAGAAAACCCCCCTCTGGCATGCACATTCCTTTCTCTTCCACATGACAGACTCACTGAAGTTCACCAAGTGTCCAACAGAGGTGATCCTAAACACCTAGAGCATACACTACCTCCATCATGGTTGCCACTGCGTGGCAGGAAGCCCTGAGAGAGAACTTCAACCAGATGGCTGCCCCAAATCACATCGCTGAGGTTGGGGAAGGGCTCAGGCTGTGCAGTGCCAGAGACTTAATTCTCTGGACATCTGCCCAGCAGTTAAGATCGTTAACCATGGGTTACTGAAGCGTCTCTTCCTAATCTAGTTGATGGAATTACTAGATTTGAGGTCAAACAGGAATGTTTTTGTACACTGTGGAAAACATTGCAGAATCTCTGCAGGGGCTCTGCCAGATTACTGAAGACAGTGGATTAGCCTGTCACTACATATGGCTGACTAAAACCCTTGGGGAGGAGGGGGTGCTATCCCAGTGTTTACCATTGTTCCACACGTGTACGTGACCGAGTGCACACATTCTTGCCTATGTAAGCACATACAGAATCCCTATGAGAGCTGTATACTTAGAGTGCTGTGTGGATGTCACAATCTACAGCCCTCTCTCTGTACATACTTAACTTTGAATAAGAAAGGCTTTTCATGTTGGCCTCTACCCTGTGTTAGGCAGTCTTCCATACATCCAGGACAAAGTTACATACTATCTTCAACTGGACTGTGACCAGCAGGGGTCCATCTTAGATCTGAGGCCTCCAGGAGAGAACTGGAACAGCAGGGGGTCTCCTGGCTCAGGAACTGAGGCTCTTCCCAAGCCAGGGCACACCAGGCCTCTCTGATTCTGCTTCAAACTTTGCCCCCTTTCCTGCCTGAGTCATTTGTAAGTGAGAATAAGATCTATCCAAAACAGACTGAGGAGCCAGAACAGGTTGCCCTGGCCAATAACGCCAGCTATTTGGGAGGAAGAACCAAGAAGACCTAAATTCAAGGCTGGTGTGGTTTCTATAGTGAGTTCAAGGTCAGCCTAGGCCTTATAAGACCTTGTCTTGAAATGAAAACCAAGAAAAGGTCAGAGACGCAGCTCACTGGGACACATTATGTCCAGCATGTTTGGTGCTCTAAGTAGAATCCTCAGAATCACAAAGAAGATAAAAGAGAGATCTTGGCCCAGCCAGGGTATCCTGGTTAGTTTTCTGTCCACTTGATATAAGGTAGAGTTATCGACGAAGAGGAACCTCAACTGAGGAAATGCTTCTATCAGTTTGCCCTGTAGGCCATTTTCTTAATTAATGATTGATGTGGGCGGTGCCCCACCTGTGATGGTGGTCATGCATTATATAAGAAAGCATGTTGGTAAGCCATGGGGAGCAAGCTAGTACACAGTGTTTCTCCACAGCTTCTGCATCAGCTTCGGTCTCCAGGTTCCTTCTTGCCTTGAGTCCCCACCCTGACTTCCCTTCACAGTTGTAAACTATAAGCTGCAATAAACCCTTTCCTCCCCAAGATGCTTTTGGTCATGGTGTTTTATCATAGTGATAGCAAGCAAGCTAAGATAGGGGAAGATCCTGTTGGCTGAGGGCCTGGTGGTGCCAGGAACTGTATCAGACAGGGAAGGTCACTATTGGTGGTCATGGTCCTTAATGAAGCAAGCAATGCTATACCCATTGTACAGATGAGAAAAGGAGGCTGAAGCCCGACTAGAAGTCCCCTGACTAGAAACAGCCTAGTTGGATGAACATCTTAGTCTTTGGCAATTAGTGATTAACTCTTGGTTCTCTGTGTTTTCCCCTGCCCATTTTCTGAACCTCAGACCTAAGGTAATATGTTCACTATAGAATACTTGGGAATAGATAGGAAAAAGAAAGAAAGATAAAAGGGAAAACGAAAAAAGTCCATCCACCGAGAGGGATCACTGTTAATGTTCAGGAATGTATTTGCCTAGTCTTTATGTATTTAAATTTCTTACGGGGCGGTTGGTGAGTCAGTGAAATGGATGAGGACATTCCCTGGAGCCCACAATGGAGAGGGGAAGGCTCACTTCCACAGGCTGTCCTCCCAGCCCCCACATACGTGTGCACGGTGTGTGCACCTCCTTCCTCCACAGCACAAAATAAAGTATCTTTTAAAATCGAGCGTGAGGCCTTGTCACGAAACCCTCTTTGTAACGTGACTACACTGAGTTTTTTGCAAACCTACACATTATTAATCTTTTTTATGCTGTTGAATATCTTTCCAGGACAATTGTTTTTAATGGTTGCCAGCGATTCCACTGTCTGGGCATATCAAAATCTACCTAACCTAATGCCGTCCACTGGGCGTTCAGGTGGTGCCCAGTTTTACCTTACCCCATTCTGAGAAGCCAGTTGTCATAAATGCTTCCTGTCTGTCCTGTCTCACAGCTGCTTCTGTAGGCCAGCTGCCTATCTACGACTGGGTTCTAGGTCACAGAAGATGCAAGACACCCAGAGAGTCCTCACCCTCATTTGGAAGAAATGCCCTGTCTACCTGCTCCAGCATTTCTGCCTTTCCAAACACTGCCTGGCCCCGAGGACTAGCCCACTGCCTGACTGTGAGGTCTGTGCTGGAGACTGGGAGCACCTTTAGACTGTGACAGAGAGAAAGAGAACTCAGCAATAAGGGCACACACTTGGAACGCCGGCACTCCGGTGGCCAAAGCAGAATTGCTTTGAGTTCAAGGCCACCCTAGGCTATATAGCCAGAATCTTGTTGTCAGAGGACCAAATGGAAGGGGGCAGTGCAAGGAGGGAGAGGGAGAAGTATTATGAATGAGCTACCTGATCAACAGGTAAAACGATCAAAGGGAAGATATGTCCTGGAGACAATGCTTGCCTGACTTACACAGACCTCCATCGCCAGCACTGCACCGTCTTCTCCACGGAAAGATGAAAAGGGCAAGAAAAATTAATGTTGATAGTGAATCCAAGGAATCAGTTTATAGGTCTGTGTATGTGCACCACATGCATGAAGGTGCCTGTGGAGGTCAGAAGAGAGCATCAGATCCCTTGGAGTTGGAGTCACAAGCACTTGTGAGTCAGCTGGTGGCGGGGTGGTGGGAACTGAACCTGGGTCTTCTGAAAAAAGCAACAAGTGCTCTCAACTGTTGACCTAATGCTCCAGCCTACGTTGTTAGCACCTTTTCTCAAATCCAGTACACCCCAAAATAATACCATTTCGATTGTGAACCATATAAAATCGATGTTGTACACTTTTATTTAAATTATTTATTTATTTATTTTGTTTCTGTGTGTGACATACATGTGCCACAGTACATGTGTCTGGGTCAGTGGACAACCCGTGGGAGTTGGTTCTCTCCTCTGCCATGTGGATCCTGGAGAGTAAACTCAGCATATCAGACGTGGCTGCAAACCCCTCTACTTGCTGAGCCATATCACAGGTCCTACTTTTACTCTGTGTGGCAGGGTCTCCCGATGCAGTGCTGGTTGGGCTCAAATTCATGCTTTTTCTAGCTTCCTGAGTAGTGGGGATTCTAGGTACGCACACTGGCTTAGACATTTTTATATGTGTGTACTGAGGCTGATCCAGCCCACAGTTTACACTTTGGGCCCTGCCATGTTTCAGGTACTTCTGAACAGAGCCTGGGGTTGACCAAGCAGTGGCATGCGTGTGAGAGTGTCTCTTCCCTTCAGAACCCTTGGTGAATGCAGGCCTGGTGTGTGGGAGGCCCTCACTGGAAGGCATTTTTACTGTGAAGTTATGATTCCTCTTATTTGGTAAACCTAAATCAACGATGATGATGATGATGATGATGATGATAAACAGCCAATAATAAAGGGCATGATGAAGCCTGGCTTGCTTTCTTTTTCCACAGGATCCCTGCAGTCACCCAGAATCCCCACAGTTTGCTATGTGCCTTTCTCACAAGGGCACTTGGTCACTGGTCTCACTTTGCAGAAGAGAATGCAAATACTGGACTTCAGCCACCCAAATGCAGTCATATTTTTGCCCTAGCAAGCTGCCTCTCCCGGTAAGCTAATGGAGCCACCCAAACGAAATAATGTCACTTCGGTTTTGCCCAGTACTTTTCTGAAACGCTTTCAGGATCATTTTTGCAACTAGAACATCTCTCAGAGGAAGAAAACTAGTTCATCACCGTAATCAAGTCTGTCACAGAGGATGCGTGATGATGTTTGAAAATATAACCCTGCGAGCATCAGAACTGACAACTCTGAAACATCTCGAGGCTACATCTACTAATAACAGTCTTTAGCATTCAGGCTGGGCGCCCACGTGGGCTGGTGTGATCCATTTCACAGCAGAAATGCCCTAACAAGGCTCTTCCTCAAAGACGAACTGGGCAGAGGAGGGATTTTAATGAGGCCCAATCCCTGCCAGGGTGAAGTGTCGGTGAGGAATAAAGGCCTGAGATGAAACGTGTCTTTTGGAGTCAGATGAGAAGATGGTCCTCACATCAGGAGACGCAGTGAAAACTGTCATGGGGTCAGGACTTGTACAGAAAAGGAGCCACAGCATTGGGGCCCATCGCTTCTGAGATGACAATGAAGCAGACACCTGAGGTGACCTCTGTGGCCGCTGTTCACGACCTCACATTTCCAGCCACCCGTTTACCCGCCTACCACATCACCCACCCCTTCGTCATCTGCTTATTGATCCCCATCCATCCACCAACATTATCCAGACCCATGTGTCTGTCTATCCACGCACACACTCACCTATCAATCCATCCAACCACCCCTCAACCCTCCAATTCATATATCCTTCCATCTGTCCATCCATTCATCCCTCGATGTATCCATCTGGCCACATACCCACCCACCCACCCACCCACTGTCCATCTCCCCCATATGTCTCCGCCATGGGAGGAGACACCAAGAGACAGGCAGGGATGGTGATCAGCTGTCTTTGATGCTCTAGTTCCTTTGTGATCAGTGGAGATGCAGACGGAAGCCAGACCATGAGGCAAACTGACCACAGAGAAGCAAACTTCAGGAAGGCCCTCCATGGAAGGTTTGATAGTAGAAGTTTTTGCTGTAAAACCCCAATGGCATGGTGTCAACATGATTGCAAAAGAGAGATCAATCCAAGGACCCCTGCCTTCCCACCTCTTCACTGGGTTTTAGTACTGAAGACATAGGGATGAGGAGAAAGGGCATTAAACAAAAAGACCATTAACAGACCCACAAAAAAAACCCCACAAACAAACAAACAAACAAACAAACAAACAAAAAAACTGTGCAGGAGAAAGCATCCCCTAGCTGCAAGCTGGCCCGGCAATCACTGCTCTATTGCTGACGGATCTCGCTCACCCCTTTCTCACTCATCTCTGATTCATGTCCTAACCTTTTATGGGATGACCGTGGTGGCTTTCAAGAGAAAGCCAAGAGAAAGCTCGAAAGAGGTCACCGTTTCCCACTCCACCACCCGCGAGCTCCTTCATGGTTTCACACATCCACGTACCATCTGTGCTTGGCTTTCCTGAGAGCCTCAAAGAACGTGGAAAAAGAGACTTGTCTTGCTGCCTTACAGGCAAGCTATGATTTTATATCACACATTAAAATAAACACATGATCATTACAATACAGAATGTGGTCTGGATCCCAGTTAAATGGTCCCATCTTCTACATCTAGGACAGAGGTGGGGAACGTGGTACAGCTGATGGGCCTCTCGGGGTCTGAGCTGCTAAGCTGACCGAGGGCTTTGATCCTGGCCCTTCATTAAGGTGTGGCTTATTTTTAAATCTAAAGGGATGATCAAAAGACTATTCCAAGGAGCAAATTCGAGGAGGTAAAAAGCAGCGTTAATTTAAATGTTAAATGGACCAGTGACTTTAGGCTTCTGTGGAAATCCCTTTTGAAAGATATTTTGAAGCCACTGGAATACAGTGATAAGTCTTTTCATTTACGATAACTACATATCTCTATAGTCATAGGTGTGTGAGTGTTTATGTACAGCCGAATTTGAGGATGTGAATTATGGATCATGAAGGTATGGAGACTACAACTGAACCTGCATGTGACTGTGCACCCCTAGCTTCGTGATATAGAGGCAGCATGGTGATTATTCTGAGGCCAGCCTGGGCCACGCAGCAAACCCCTGTCTTAAAACAAACAACTCTTTAAGCAAAGCTGTGTGGTCATCTATACAAGTTCTGGGCCATGTCCAGCTCTACTCTTTAGGGGCCAAATTGCCATCCCTGGCTCTTGACAATGTAGGTGACTAAGAATCTCAGCTAAGTCCCTTGCTGAGAATTACCTTCCACTTTGAGGAGCAGACTTGCCTAAGGATACAACCATTCCCAGGACTGACAGACTGATAGAAAGCTTGAAGGCCCAGGCTTCCTCCAGTCCCGCTCCAGGGCTGCCTTCAGATACTGCAGGCTTAGTAGCAGTGGCTCTGTGGTCCCAACACTCACTTCCTTACAGACATGTGTCCTGAGTTCAGTCTTATAGACTGGTACACAGTGAGTGCTCTCTCTCTCAGCACCTATATACCAGGGGGCACAACCGCAAGTGTGAACCCACTACAGATTAGGAAGCTGAATTCTCGCCTGGTTTATTCAATCCAGCTTTCAGGTGACAGTTTGCCTTTGGAGTGCATGTTTTAGTAACTCCACATCTCTTAGGGAGACACAGGCAGGCATCCCTCTGCCCCTTCACTGTGGACTTTCTTGACCTTCTACAATGTTTTATGCCCCCATCAGATTCTAGATCTTGACAGGCTGAAGCAGGGAACTATGGGAGGCTTGAATTCTGTTGAGAAGGAAGATGGAGGTGGGTGTTGGGAATAACGGGATTCACAATCTTATGAGCAAATGGGTCTTCTGAGCCTCTCTCACTACTCCCACAGGGGCTGGCAAGAGCCAGGCTTGGAGTGTCACATGGGGGAGTGTATAAGTCACCTCTGCATGAGCATACCCAGGCCGGCAACATGCATCAGGCCTCAAAGCCTTTCATCATGTCATCTGCAATCTGTGTCAGCTGTCCTCCTTAGAGCCTAGGAGACTTCTCTCCTGTTTAGCATCCTAGGCTAATATACCTTGACATGTGCACCAAGGGACTGTCTTAGCCTCAATTAAGGAAATGTGGTGAGCAAGTGTGGAGTTTCTCTGAGAGGTTTTCACTCAGGTACTTTCCTAAGTGTTTTCCACAGCAGTGGGATATCGATGATGCTTCACTATATGCTTAAAAATTAGGTCAAGGTTGATATTTTCACTTGTGTGTGTGTGACACACACACACAGAGAGAGAGAGAGAGAGAGAGAGAGAGAGAGAGAGAGAGAGAGAGGAGAGAGAGGTCTTACTATATAGGCATGACTGGCCAGAACCATGATGCATAGACCAGGCTGTCTGCAGCTCACAGAGATCCACCTGTCTCTACCTCCTAAGTGTTGGGATTAAAAACATGGCACCACCACATCAGGCTTCACTCTTTAAAAAACAACACAACATTTATCTCATTTTCATTTATGCTGTGTTGTGTGTCTGAGCATGAGTGTGTGGATACACATGGTGGCCAGCAGAGGGTGTCAGATCCTTAGGTGCTGGAGTTAACAGGCAGCTGTGAACAACCTAACATGGTTGCTCAGAACCAAACTCAGATTCTCTGAGAAAGCATTAGATGTTCTTAGCTGCTGAGCCATTGCTCTGGCCTCATGTTTCACTCTTTTAAAGCATACATTCTAGAGGCCAGGGATGTAGATTGGTGAGTGGAGTGCGTCACAGGCACGAAACCCTAGCTTGCTTCCTAGCACCCCATTATTTGGGCAGTGATGGCATTCACAGTCTTCCTTGGGATAGCAGGTTTGAAACCAGCCTAGGATACAAAACCCTGACTCAGAAACTAAACAAAGCAAAGCTTGTATACATTCTAGGTAGCTCTGTGCAAAGGCCCCCTGACTATCGGAGGGCACTCTGTATTTCTTAAGGTTAGGTCAGAAGGATCAACATTTCTCTCTAAAATTAGTTAACAAAGCACTTATAGAATCTTTAAGATACTATTAAAATAAACATGAAGCTAAGTACAATCAGCTTGCCTACAAAACCAAACAAAATCCCCCAAATACATGAATAACTGTAAAGTAGCCTCCAGTAAGGGCTAGGGTAGCTTAGTGGGAGCACTCATGGCTAGCATGTGAGGCTTGGTCCTCAGCATCACAAATCAAAATGACTCTTCCTAACAGCGAGCTTGTGTGTACCTGCTTCTAGTCGTGATGTTAGGAGAGTTCAGGAGCTCGGCAGTGGGACAGCCTGGCAATATGAATGTAACACACGCCATTGAGTTGGAGAGTTTAAACCAGTGGCTCTCAGCCTTCCAGATGCTGCGACCCTTTAATACAGTTCCTCATGTTGTGGTGACCCCCAACCATAAAATTATTTTTGTTGCTACTTCATAACTGTAATTTTGCTATTGTTATGAATTGTAATACAAAGAGACATGTTTTCCGATGGTCTTAGGGGACCTCTGTGTAAGGATCATTTGACCCCTGAAGGGGTCTCAAGTCACAAGGTGAGAACCATTGGATTAAACCGAGTTTGTATGTGCCTTTTCTGTCACATTGAAATAAGAATTAAAAAGATTGAGAAGCATGGTTCCAGAAAGACCTTCATGATCTGATCAGTGACAGCAAAAGGAAAAAGGAGACCCATGTCTTAGTACGGAACATCCAGGGTTTAAGTGCCAGATGGCTTGGAGGCCCTTTCCCCACCTTCTGCCATGGACGCCATGGATGTACCCCGTATGTAAAAGAGATCATGGGACCCTTAAGGACACAAAGAAATAAGAAGCCCAGACTTGGGGCTGCAGAATGCCCTGCCCTCTGTGGACCAGGTGAAAAGACAACAGAACAAAACGACACTGTTAGAAAAAAATTCAGCATCAGGGGCAGCAATCAGGGGCAGTATCAGGCAAACACAAGTGTGATGTGCACCTCTGATCACAGCACATGGGAAAGTGGAGGCAGGAGGATCAGAAGTTCAAAGTCATCTTTGACTACATAGTGAGTAGATCAGCCTGGGACATGTGATACCTTTTTATTTTAAAAAAAAGGGGGGGGGGGTATTTATAGAAATGGCTGACCTAAAAATATATCGAGGGCAGAGTCCTTCTAGCTGCAGGTCCGTATCTTCCTTGTTGTTCCCCAAGGGCCACAGTGTCCCCACCTGGAAAGGTGCTGGTGCGAGGACTCACTGATTAGTTGCAGCTTCATCCTTTAGATGGCTCTTATTTTTGGGTTTATAAAGATGTAGAACAAACAGAGAAGGTGGAAAGGCAGACAGCTTAGGTTCAAATCCCATCTTCTCCACTCACCTGAGCTCTGTGGAAGTTCTTGCGGGAAACTAATGAACCTCTTGGTTTTCTCACGAAGTGTTGCTAGTTTTTACGTTGTGGGGCCTAATTAGGTTCAAACGAAGATGCCTGAGTTGGGAGGCTCACAGATTAGCAGCACACTGTACCGCAATCCTGGAGGAAGACGGTTGTTGTGGGCCATTGCTTCCAAAGCCTGGGAGGGTGGACTAGCTACCTGCCCCCCCAACTTGGTGGCTTGCTGGTAGACTTTGGTGTCTCATGGTTCTTAGAAGTGTCACCCCTCTACCATCTTCTGTCCCAGGCCTTGCTCCTGTCTGTGTGTCTGTCAACTAGCTCTTTTATGAAGAAACTGCTAATGTCACTATTCTGTGCAGTGTGACCCCAACCAACTGCACCTGTAACATGCCAAAGCCCTCTGGCTTAGGAATCCGACATACAAATCTGGGGCAGAGGAAACAACTTAACCCACAACAAGGCTTTTTGGGAGAGTTGAATGAAGAGCTTCCAGGAAAACTAAGCTTAGTACTCAGCACAGAGCAAGTACTAAGCAAGCACTCAGTGTTCCTAGCCTTTCTACCTGTCATTACAGCAAGTGCTATTGTGACCAACATGTTCCCAGCTCTTTCAGGGCTCATGGTCTGCTTCTCTCTGGGACCAGACTGTCTGTGCTCAAGGAGGCCACTAAAGTTCGAAAACGATATACTCCCCCATGCTGTTTTTTGTTTAAAAAATAGGTAATTTTCTCCCCTGCCTTAAGGAAGTGAAACTCGCAAGCTTTGTCAGGCTAGGCATCAATTCACACAAATTGCTAAGCCACACTGTTTGGATCTCTCAAATGTATCTGACAGCAGGAGTAGGAGGCCGTGGATTTCTGAGCTGTGTCTTGTCTGCACTCATGTGTAATTGCGTTTGCGTCAACGTCTCAGGCACAAGGTTTTGAGACTTCTGGGGGTTTTCCTGTGTTTAAAAATCGTGTGTGTGTGTACACGTGTGTGCCACCATGCATGTGTGGAGGTCGGAGGAAAACCTAGGGCATTGGTCTTCTTGCACATTGTTGGAGGCTGGACCTCCTTCATGAGCTTCCAGGGATCCTCTGTCCTCACCTCCTGTATCACTGGATGCATGCTGGGATTACAGACCTGTGCTACCTTGCCTGGCCTCACTCAGGTTCTAGGGATTCATTTTATCCACTAGATACCTCCCCAGCCCAAGACCTATGCTTTTGGAAGGGGAACCCCGGATTGTAGTTCTGAGCTACTCTATGATTATTTATTCAATCAACAAATATTAATTTCATAGACTAAGAGCCAGGTCTCACTACAGGTCACAAGGACTGTCCCTACACCACTGACACCATTGGCTCACAGGCTCACTGTCTAAAAGAGGAGGCAGGCTTACATCTAAACAATTTGAGCTGGAACCATATTGCCCTCCCTCCCTCCCTCCTTCCCTCCTTCCCTCCTTCCCTCCCTCCCTCCCTCCCTCCTATCCGGCTCACCCAATCGTTCAGACAAGGTATCTGGTAGGCAAATCTCTATATCCCACCCCACCCAGCCCAACTCATGCTTGGTCAAAGTCAGCTTGTCAGAGGAACTGTGAGTGCTGGGAATATCACATATCTACATGGGCTTGAGTCAGCCAGATTGGTAGCCTGGACTAACCTCTCAGCACCTGTGCAATCTGCTTATGTCACTCATGTGTGCTGGGCATCTTTCTTTAATCTATGATAGAAGCATTCACTATTTCAATCATTCATTCAGGTTTTATCTATCAGATACTTCCCATGTCCTATGTCTAAGATATTGTAGAAACAAACCAGGTGATAATGGAGCCACACTGTGTGTCAGATGGAAACCACTGTGGGCAAGGATGAAGCTTGGGGCAGTGAGTAGATGGGGGGACAGTGAGTAGATGGGGAGGGACAGTGAGTTGATGGGGGGACAGTGAGTAGATGGAGAGGGGACAGTGAGTAGATGGAGGGAAAGTGAGTAGATGGGGGAGGAACAGTGAGCAGATGGGGAGGGACAGTGAGTAGATGGGGAGGGACAGTGAGTAGATGGGGGAGGGACAGTTAGGTGGAGAGGGGACAGCAACTCCATATTGGCATGGGAAAGTCCTGGTTAGGAAGGTGACAGCAGGGTGTGACACAGGACACAAAAGAGAGGCCAGGTACAGTCCAAACCGTGTGCTAAGCTCCTGGGACGAGCCCACCCCATGCTGGGTCTGATCCCAGCCTCCCATCTCCCTTTGTGATGTATCCAGTGCTGCCCAGATGCAGTGGGAATCAGTTACTAGACCGTTGCTTAGCACTGCTCAGTGCGACTGCTTTAGAGGGAGGGTGAAGGCAGCTCAGAAAGCTCAATTTTTAGTACAGTTGTTTATTGCTAGCAATTACTGTCTGAGAAATGTTCTTGATGGTATGAATTTGCAAGGCCACAGGACCACACCCCTTCCAGATCAGGCCTGGGAGCTGAGCCCCAGAAAGAGACTCATGGGAGCCATGAGAGGCTGGGGAAGATAATAGCCTCATGACTTGGGTAAATTCCTGGTGCCCTGTCACAGCGAGAATTTGGGTATCGCTCTTCTCTTTTTTTTTTTTGGTTTTTCGAGACAGGGTTTCTCTGTGTAGCCCTGGCTGTCCTGGAACTCACTCTGTAGACCAGGCTGGCCTTGAACTCAGAAATCCGCCTGTCTCTGCCTCCCAAGTGCTGGGATTAAAGGCGTGCGCCACCACTGCCCGGCAGGAATCGCTCTTGATGAATCTGTGAATGGCAGTCAGCTCCAAAGCCTGATGACCCTTCTACTGTCAGTCCTGATTAGCACCTGGGTTGAAAATGGCTTTTTATGTACAAAGGCCCAGAGGCATGGCATGAGGAGTGTCGTTAGATTTCTCAATTAGCAAAGCAATTGGAGGGAGCTCTGATGGTCGAGCTCACCCTAGGTGTGCTCACCCTAGGTGTGCAGTCCAGTGGGCTGCGTGGCTGGAATTATCCTGCTGCCTGAGTATCCCAGAGGTGCCAGAGATGCTGACTCATCAGAGGAGACAAAGGAGACCCTCAGCTGGAGATACTAGGGAGGGATATCAGTGACATGTGCAGACTGAGTAGTGGGGAGCCTTACTCAGTTCATTCCTCGGGTGGGGGAAGCTAATACCCAAGATAGCAATTAAGTTACAGTAAAGCATCTTTCTTGGGAATAACTGATTTTCCCACAGGAACACCTGGTAGTCTTAGATTGGCTCCCAGACACATGTGTAAGTGACATGTTCTCAGTAGAAGGAGGCCAGATCAGAAGTGGTGTGAAGGTGGCAGAATCCTGGACCAAGTTAGTGGTTGTTCCTTGCATCTCCAGGCATGGAGCCCGAGGCTCCCAGGTGGGAGCTATTAGCCAGGCACCTGTGGCATCTGGGGGATGGGCTAACCCAGCCAAACCCTTCAAAGGGATCCCCAGAGACCTGGGTGGGGTGCCAACAGCACCTGTGCATTAGTCTTGTGCTTAATGCTAAGTGACGATTCTAAGGGCAGCCGGAGTTGGAGTGACACAGAGTCAGGCAAGAGGCAGGCTGGTGACAGACGCCTTCTCCCCTCAGTGACTCAGATCCCTAGAGTGAATGAGCAGCAGAGAGCCCAAAATCATGTTTGTCTACAGGTAGACTTTATTCAGCTCTGACCACTATAACCTTAACAAGGGTTAATAGTTTGGCTCATCATTGAGAGGATGGCAATGATTATGCATGTGAAGTGCACAGCCCCTCATAGGTATACCGTGACTTGCTTCTGACTCCATCCCCCTCAGAATGCAGCAACTGTAACAAAAACTGCAGTCTTAGGGCTGTCAGTAGGCACTGAACACTCAAACATTACCAAGTAGTTCCCATTCTGCAGATGAGGAAACTGAGGCCCAGAGAATGAGTATCTTCCCAGTCACGTAGCCCCACCAGGTACACTGCGGTCTCTCTGTCTGACTTCATGACTGCAGTTTCTGTGTCAGTTTGTCAGGGCAGTTCTAGGCAGCAGCATGTTTCTTGTACTAGCAGGTGGCTGGTTTGACAGAATGGATGGGGAAAGACTGGTTTTCAGGTCAACTTCTTTTTCCATTAAGTGTGTGTGAGAGACTCTATTCTCTCGAAATGTATTCTAGGATGCTGGGGACCAGTGGGGAGGGGAGGAGGTTCTGGAAGGAAGTTTTGTTGCTCCCCAGTGCCACTCAAGGAGGCCTTTGAGAGGAACCCTAGGATGGGACACAGTGAGTGGTACGGGAGTGAGCCAGGTTCCTGGGACAAGGTTGATTTTCTCAGCTACATAGTGGGCTCATCACACAACAGAGTTTTAGACAAGGTCTGCAGCAAATGTTCAAGAACTGAGCTACATCACACAGTGCTGGGTCAGAGTCAGGGCTGAATGGATGATGGTCCCCAAACTGTGAAGTCTTAAGTGTGCTAAAACAGAAACAAACCCATGCCTCTAGGCTAAATGAGGGTATCAAATACAGACATGTAAATTCTGTGTAGGAAAATGAAACCAGCCACCCACAGAATCACACAGGTAGGAGAGATGGGCCAGCTCTCAGAGATGGTGTTTAGTTGTGAGTGCACAGGCACATCTGTAAGTGTGTGCATATGTCTATGCATGTGTACCTGTGTGCATGCACATGGGTGGGTGTGCCAGTGTGAGTTCAAGTATATGTCTGAATATGTGTGCATTGAGTGTGTGTGTGTGTGTGTGTGTGTGTGTGTAGGTTTTCTGGTTAGAAAGTAAACTCCTCAACTTCACGATGACAGCTGTGGTGGACCACAGTGGCATGGGATAACAGGTAGTTGGAGTCTATTCTGTACTCTCTCTCCCCAGGGGGAACTTGTTGTTTTTTTTCCCAGGCTGCCTACTTTACTTGGGCCACTTGGGATTTCAATCTGACTTGCTTTATGAACTTTTCTCTTTTAGTAAAATGTTGTTGAATGCAGGTAAGCAACCTGCATTCAAGTCTTAGCAGAGATACTTTTTACAAAACCCTGACACAGAAGCTTTAATGGATCTGCTGGCCCGTGATCCCTCCTGGCCAGGACCAAAAGCAACCAGGTCATGAGCTCTATGACAGCTCTTGTAGAGTTCTTTCCCTCTCTGTCAGAAAACCCGAAGAGAGTAGGCATCAAGAGAAAGGTCTCAGCCTAGGATGGGGCCTCTTGAACAGACACTGCACTGATGCCTAGACCTTACTCATTGAGAGAAGCTGGCGAGGGATGGGGGGCGCGAGGAGGGGTGTTGGAGGGTGTTGTGGATACTCATGGTGGCCAGCAGAGGGCGTCAGATGCTTAGGAGCTGGAGTTACAGGCCCCTGTGAACTACCCAACATGGCTGCTGGGAACAAACTCAGATTCTCTGGGAAAGCATTAGATGCTCTTAGCTGCTGAGCAGTTGCTCTGTATATTTTCGCTCTTTTAAAACATATGTTCTAGAGACTGGGGATGTAGATTGGTGAGTGGTGTGCTTCACAGGCACGAAACACTGCATTCAGAGAAACGGGGCACCTCCTTCCTAACTGTGATGGCTTCTGCATGTAGTCTACCCATGAAGAGTGAGGGGCAATCACAGGAAACAGCTTAGCAGGAGCCACACTCTCTTTTCAAGGTCCTCACAGGAGTTCCTTACTCACCCCTAAAACCAGATGCTTTTGTTTGCCACATTGCCCCACCCAGACTCGGTCTCCACAGGCTGAGATGACAAGGAGACTTAATCTGTATCACATTGCCATGGGAAGTAAAGCATGGATCTAGGAAGCCAGCATGACATAGGTACCAGGTATTAAATAAGATGAGTTTTAAAGAATGATCAGAAAAGAGGACAGGGAGAAGGCTCAGTTGGTAAGACTCTTGCCATGTAAGCATAGGACCTAAATTCAATTACTAGCACGCATGTAAAAGCTGGGTATAGTGGCACACACTTATCGTGCCAGCACTAGGATCCTTGGACAGGATTCGAGGGCTAGTGGATCCTTGAGGTTCTCTGACCAGGTAGTCTAGCTTGATTGGGGATTTTCAGGCTTATGAGAGACCCATCTCAAAAAACAAGGTAGAAAGATCCTAAGTAATGGCACCTCAGAAGGTGTCATTACCTCTGGTCTTCATGCACACTTGTGCCTACTCATACACAGGCATTTAAACAAGCACATATTTCCACCAACACCCACACAAAGATCAATCAGAAGGCTCCTTTCCATCACAGTGGTAGTAACACTCATTAAGACAGGTCCTGTGGGTGATATGTGGTGGTTGAGTAAGAGTGGTCCCATAGATTTATATATTTGAACGTTTAGTCACCAGGGAGAGGAACTGTTTGAAAGGATTAGAAGGATTAGGGGGTGTGGCCTTGTTGGAGAACCTGTGTCCCTGGGGGTGGGCGCTGAGGTTTCAGAAGCCCATGCCAGGCCCAGTCTCTCTATCTCCCTCTGCCTGTGGATGAAGATATGAAGCTCTCAGCTCCAGGGACATGTCTGCCTGCCTGCCACCATGCTCCCTGCTATGATGATAATGGACTAACTCTCTGAAACTGTAACCAAGCCCTCAATTAAATGCTTTCTTTTATAATTGTTGCCATGGTCATGGTGTCTTTTCACAGAAATAGAATAGTGACTAAGACATGGGCCCTTATGGAGAGACCAGTGAAGAAGATGTTCTGAGCATAGCATTGCTTGGCACTTGAAAATTTTCATGGTCTCTTTTTCCATTAATTGATATGACACACACACACACACACACACACACACACACACACACACTCCTAAATACATAAATACAACCTGCTAAGTCTGTATAATGTTATTTTTATTTTTATGAATGTTTTCAGGGCTATGCCAGCTTCCCCTCCCTCCTCTCTCCAGACCTCTCAAACCATGTCCAACCTGCCTACCAGCCAGAAGGATCTGGCCAGCAGGATCACATCCTTCTCCAGGATCTAGCCTGCCAGTCAGCCATGGAGCCTCCCCTCCATGGACCCTCCCAACCCCACAACTCCAGATTTAGTCTCGGTTCCACATCTAGCACATTGACCTAGTCTGGCCACTCTTGCCTGCACAGCAACCAACCTCTAGGCTCTACAGGGCTCCTGCCCTCCCAGAACCCACAGGCCTCTCCCATGGCACATCCATTTGGTATTGGGCAATTGTCTTAGTTGTTTTCTATTGCCATGACAAAACACCATGGAACACTAAGGAAACTTATAAAAGAAAGTATTTAATTTGGGGGTCATTTTTTTTTCTGAGGGTTTAAGTCCATGGTCATCATGGTGGGAACATGGCAGCAGGCAGACAGGCATGGCACTGGAGCAGTAACTGAGAGCTTACATCTGATCCATAAGAGAGAGAGAGAGAGAGAGAGAGAGAGAGAGAGAGAGAGAGAACCGAGAAGTTTCTTGGGCTTATTAAACCTCAAATCCCACCCCAGTAACATACCTCCTCCAACAAGGCCACACCTTCTAATCCTTCCCAAACAGTTCCACTAACTGGGGATGAAGCATTCAAATATGTGAACCTATGGAGGTTATTCTCATTCAAACCAGGAGCTATGTTAAAATTCATGATCTGAGCAAGGACAACACCAATAAATATGCTACTGTGGATGGGGAGGGGTGAATCAAGAGGCCCTAACCCCACAGAAAGAGCTACAGGTAACTAAGGAATGCTGGGAGTGGAAGAAATAGTTTTCCCTCAGGGAAGAGCACGTCACTTGGATATTGCTCAGATCATGAATTTTAACATAGATCCTGGAAGATCCTCAAGTTTGGGTAGAAACCATGCTCTAAGATCCTTATGCTTTCAGAAAAATGATTGTGTAGCAGTGTCTGAGCATCTAAGACCTAAGCCGGTGATTCCAACCTGGGACTCATTTCCCATATGTGCTTGGCAGAGGAAGGGACTAGGTGAGGAAGAATCCTGGGATTCTGGAGTGTGGGGTCCTTATAGGCCTGAACATCACATTGTGTCCCCAGAAGCCAGAGATATACAGCATGCCTGGGTTACTGGCATGCAATAGAGCTATAGATGCTCATTCTGTGGACTCCAGTCCCCAAACAGATGAAATGGAGCTGGGCCCCAGGCTAAGATGGATCTTCACTCTAAACTTCTGAAAAGAAATTTCTTCACCAACATGCCAGCTAAGGCACCCAGGCCCAGATCCCAGCCGACTGCACACACTGAATCAATTGGAATTGAGTCACTGATATAATTAATTTAATGCATTTAAATGATTTTCCATAGAGTAAACATGCCGAATGAGGATGACCCAGAATATTGTGTCTGCCTGAGAAATGGAGACTGTAAGAGCAAAGACAAAGCTGCTTCAGCGAACGCAGAGCACTTCAAGATCTCCCCACTGGTTCCCTTCTCAGTCTTCCTAACTCCTCACTGACTGCTGAACTTGGTCTTCTGTGACCTCTCTGGGCCACAAGGGCACTTTGTACTGTGTCAAAGGATATTGTATTTTCAGCAATCCAAAGACAATTTTAATGAGACCTCTCTGCAACCCAGAGCCAGGTGCATCATGATACCCAGCAAAGGGGGAAGTAGAAAATAGAACAGAGAGCCGAATAGATCTACACTGCAGCCTTTCCTGACAATGGGGACTCACGGGGGGGGGGGGAACAGGGACGGGTTGGAGGCATGTTGGGTCTGCCTGCCATTGGGGCTCTGCCAAGTCTTGGTGCTGGGGGCCATGAGGGAGTCATATCTCCCCTCCAGATCGGTGTCATTGATAACATTAGGGTGCTGGCTATGTGCATTTCTAAGAGTGCAGGTCTGCCATTGGCTGAATTATGACTCAGACTGGTGCAGGTGTCAAGGAATTTCCCATTAGTAAGAAATTCATCTTCTAGCCTTGGAAAGCATTTTAGCCTGTCTTAGCTAATTGCTCATCAAGTAGTGATTATTTGGGTTCAATGACAGGGTGTGCTTCATAGGGGTTATAAATGAGCTCTGGTGAAGCCGTGCCAGGCGCCAGGCGCCAGGCAAAGGGCTGGTCTCTGGGCTTAGAGATGCAGCAAAAGGCTTCTGGGCTTCCGCAGTGATCCATGAGCTAGGCTGAGCTGGGTGTCATGAACTCATTTTACCAACGTGAAGCAAAATGGAGGGCGGGTAAAGCAGTGGACCCTTCCTCTCCAGAGGTAAGCAGAGAATGTGCACGGGGTATCGTAACTGGAAGGAGAGCTGTGGGGAGAGGTTCCTTTGCTAACCCAGAAGCTCATACCCCAGGCTAACCCTGAACTTGCTATGTGGCCACAAATGACCTTGAACTTCTGGTCCTTCTGCCTCTGCCTCCTGAGTGCTGTAGTAATAGGCTTGTACCACCAAGTGTGGTATTTGTGACACCAAGGATGGAACCTAGGAATTTACTCACACCAGGTCAGCACTGTACCAACAGGGCCATGCCCCTAGCCTGAGGAGCCTCTTTCTTTCAACATGTTTAAGGCTCTTTGTATCTCAGGCTGGCCTCAGGTTCACAATCCCCCTCCCTGCCCCCACCTCCTACTTGTTGGGATTATGGACATGTGCCACCATACCTGGGTTTTAGTAAGTCTGATATTGTGGGCTCTGAGTGTGATTTTATAGGGGCTTCTGGGGATAAAGGCATCTTTTAAAGCCCGAGTTTGAGGCTAGGTTCAGTAAAAAATGAACTTGGCCAGTACAGCGCCTTCACATCTGAATATGGGAGGGGATGTCTGTGTTTAGATCCATCTACCTAGGGATGTTGGAAACCAACTTCCCTTCTGCAAACTGAGAGCCCCCCTCTAGGTGGGAAGGTAGCTGCTGAGCTACAGCCTGCATTAAAATCACCTGGAGGATTGTTAAGGACTCAGAGTTTAGAGCCCCATTCACTGAGTCTAACAAGCTCTCTGGTGGTACTCACCACACTCTGAATGGCTGCCCTTTGAGAGTCCTTTGCTTGAGGACTCTAGACTTGAGTCCCACCTTACCTTTCCAGCCCTACCATCTGCCACCTCAGTGTTCTGTCTCAGACGACTGTGTCCTCCTCTAGCCAATCCCACTTTCCCTCCTACTCAGCTTCCACCTGGTCAGGCAGCTTTGAAGGCCCAGTGCTTGCACACTACTCAAAGCCAGGTTCAAATGCCATCTCTTCTGAGAAGCCTTCCCTGAATTCTCCACAGAGGTCAAGAACATCCGAATAAGCTGGTAGAGTTCTCCCAGCACCAAAGGCTTTTAACCCTTCCATGTCAGCTCTGCTCAGGTCTCACTCCTAGATCTGCACCACTGCATACACTTGCAGCTCCTGCAAGACCTGACTGCCACACCACCAGCACCTGAAAATGCCTTCCAAATTCAGCATGTAAGAAACACAGCAATCCTCCCCTCTTGGGCTATCCCATCGTGGACTGATCTCTGATTCCGAGTTAGACAGAGCAAGGATAACACATTCACCCATCCCTGCTTCAGCCAAAGCTCCTAGGAGGACCAGAGGCAGACAGAATACCACAAGATAGCCTTCACTCATGTCCAGAAGGCAGTGTCATGGGGCCACGATGACCAAGACCCACATTCAAGTCCCAGGTCTTCATCTGGTTAGCTGTCTACTTCAGAGGTCCGGGCTCTAGGCTGCTCATCCTTAACAGGTATAGGAATAGCAACTGTTCTTCTCATGGGGCATAAAGATGCTACAGGACCATTAGGAACAGAATCAAGAGCTGGCATTTCCTGGGGTCCAGCTCTAGACATATACGACTGTGACATATAATGTGCAGGGTTGAGCTCTGGGAGCAATGTTAGGGATCTATTGAGTATTATCAGTGCTAATTTTCCAATGTCCATGTAAGGCATGAATTACCATTTGAATTTGCCAAGTGAGAAACCTGAAGCTCAGACCAGGGAATCCCACCCCCCAATTGATATTATTAGCAGCTGCCACATGAACACCATTTATTGTCTTGTACCAGAGATTGGACCAAGGGCCCTGGGAATGTTAGGCAAATATTCCATCCCAGAGCCATGTCCCCAGCCCTCTTTTTGCTTTCAATTTTGAGACAGTCACTCTGAGTTGGTCACACTGGCCTTGAATTTACTCTGTATGGCAGGCAGGTCTTGAACTTGAGACCCTCTTGCCTCAGTCTCCCAAGTAGCTGGGATTACAGGCCTGTACCTCCAGGCCCAACACCACGACTAATCTTTGCAACTACTTTGCAAACAGAAGCACCATTCCCATTTTGTGAATGGAAAGTCTGCAGGTCAAAGAAGATCACTCATAAGCGAAGATGCAGGATTTGAACCTGCATTTGGCTCACCCCACCCACAGGGTGGTGGAGTGCACTAACACGTGCACGTATCCTTTCTTATTGGTGAGTCATGGAGGCGTTTCCCTGGTGAGAGAGCCCAGCCCACCCCCAGCCCTCTTTCCAATTCTCCCACAATCCCGTGGCTCACAGGATTTCCTGAGAGAAGAAAGCACACATGAACACACACCAGCAGTACCTAACTGTCCCTCTTTTGACTTTGTATGACTCCCAAGGGCACCGAGAAAACAGCACAGGAGGCTGGGGACTGACCGTGACCCCGAAGAAGTTGGTTTCATTCATGGCATTGAGGATGATTCTACCCAGCGTGTGGTCTGTGTAGTTGAAGTCCTGGATCCGCTGGTGCCTGCTACTGGCGTGCAGTGTCTCCATGGCCCTCTGCAGGGTCTTGGCGATGACCCAGATGCCATCATAGGCGTAGCCGTGGAACTTGCTGGGTCCCACACCAGAACGTTTGTTGTTGTACTCTCTTTCGTATTGCTGTGGAGTCTGGAAACGCAATGGGGTGGGGGACAAGGAGTTAGAGCAGGGACACCAGGCACATGGATTCTCTTCAGAGTCTGTCGTGTGCCCATCACAATGCTGTGTGCACAACATCCTGTCACTTCATTCTGCACTTCATTGATTTCCTAAGGTGGCAGCCATTACTGCCCCCATTTTACAGATGTGGACACTGACTTGCTTTGGTCCCAGAGTCAGTGAGTGACAGGGCTGATCTAGCCCTGCCTGTCTGGAAGACTAAGCAGAAGGTGTAATATACACTAATCATATCTCCCCCTGATGTTTGTAGGGTCTGGCTCCGGAGAATTCCTGGCCCATTTACCAAGCCTAGAAATTGAAGCTGTATACAAGTTGGCAAAATATTCAATGATTCATTTTCAATTTCCCACCAGAATAATCATACATTCCAGATGATTTGAAGAGCTGGGTTTGAATTCAGCACTGGGGGCTCCTCAGAGCTTCTGACCCGACACTGCTTGGGAAAGCCAGCCTTGCTGGGCAGTCCAGTTCCATCAGTCCCTTCCCTTCCCACTGCCTCTGTTAGCAGCTCATGGGCTCTCTGTCCTTTGCCCTCACCCTCAGGGACCACTGGACCATCTCAGAGGTGATCACCCTTCAGAACTGGAGCCAAGCAAGGTCCCAGGTCCCAGGCTGTGGAAATGGCTCTAGGACTTGGGCAGGGAACTCAGAGCACGGGCTAGAAGACATGTCCAACATTTTACCTTCTGATATGATGTAGCCACCCACTAAGTTCACAGCCCAGAACCATTTGATCAAGTTACAAAAAAGCATTGTAACCCACTCAATGTTTTAAGCTTATGACTGCTTCTGTGTTGGGCTGTATTCATAGCTATTCTTGGCTGCATGTATGTTAGATATGCTGGATTGAGATTCTAGAAGGTTCTAGTTCTAGACTCACAGCCCTGTGGATTCTGAGCCCTGATAGACCATGTAAGGCAATCTTGGAACACAGACCCTGAGGTCTGTTTGATCCAAGCAAAGACATCTGTACCTTCTACTCATCCCTTCAAAGCTACAGCAGGGACTGTGAACAGCTTGACACTAAACCACAGATTGTCCTTTACTCCTTGTTGAATTTTACGAAAGAATCCACTGGTGATATTAACATCCTGGTTGGCTGCAACTTCCTGAAATTGCTTTTTACTCTGGTGCTTGAGGTTGTCATCCACATGATGCCACCTGGGGAACCCATGACCTCAGCCTCCTCTCGGTGAATAGTTCTGGAATCCTCTGACCTCCTCAGTGGGAAATGTTATCACAGTCCTTTGGGAAACCCTCTGAGGGGTCAAAACACACAGAGAGTGGATTCCTTGTCTGTTTACACTCAGATGGGTGCTCAGAGAGGGTCAAATGCCCCCTCTATACAGCCAGAAGGGCTGAGGGTCACAGTGATTGCAGCAAGTGTGTGAGTATGTACATGAAGTTAGATGGACGCCCACCCTGTTGCTGCTCACAGGCAGTGAGGTCATCATTGCTCGTGGGAAGCTTGCACAACTGTCCTTGGTCAGGGAAGGTGGATCTGCACCATCCAAGGCAGGAGGATCCTGGGCTGTGTAAAAAGGGGCAGTCGAGCTGAGCATGCTCTCTTCTCCTGGCTGCAGATGTGATGAGGCAGCTGCTTAAGCTCCTGCTGCTTTGACTCCAGACCATGATGGACTGTGACCTGGAGCTAAGCCAAAATAAACTTTCTCCTCCAAGTTGCTTCTGTCAGGATATTTTGTCACAGTAACTGGAAGAGAAACTAAGACTGTCTGTTTCTGGTGGTTAATTTAGCTCTTGGATATTTTTAAAGCATGTAAAAGCTACCTAGATGTATATATCTAGACTAATTGCTTTTCCCTCATGTTGGTTTCTTGAGGCAGGATTTCTCTGTGTAGTCCTGACTGTCCTGGAACTAGCAAGCATAAGAGGAATGAGACCCTTTGACTTCTGTCTTCTTAGATTTCCTTCCCTACATCTGTTCTCGGATGCACACAAAGGCATTGGAGGGTGGGGTGCCTGTGTTGCTCAGCTTTCTGCAACTATAACATAATATATAAGCTTAAGAAAAACCTTAAGAAAAAGACGTTTCAGCTGGTGATTGGCAGGCCTCATTATTTTGTCCTGGGGTGGAGCAGCTCATAGATAGGGGGTGTGTGGTCAACAAAACCACTAGCTGTATGATCCAGGGGAGAAGGAGAAAGAAGGTACCCGTGCCCCACAATTCCCTCCCAGGGAATGTCTCCAGTGACAACGATGTCCCATTAGGCTCCAACTCCCAAAGGTTCTATGACTCCCCAATAGTGCCCTCCTGGAGAGCAAACCTTTTTAACTCCTGGCCTTTGGGGACATGTGTTGAGGCCACGGCAGCATGAATCTAGAATTTCATTTATTCAACCTCATGGTCCAGTCAGGTGATATTTCTGGTCATGTCCTAGGGCATATTTCAAGATGTCTGGGATCCTCTAAAAGTGAGGGGCTGTTACAGTTTAGATAGAAAATGTCCCTTATTCTCTCACGTGCCTTAATACTTGGTCCTCAGTTGGTGGTTCTGTTCAGGGAGGCTGTGGAAACAGTGGGAGGTGGGGCCTTTCTGGAGGAAGTGAATGGCTCAGAGGTGGGCTTTGTGGCTTACAGCTTTGCCCACTTCAAATCCAAGTCTCTCTGGGTTTCCTGGTTGGCAGCCAAGATGTGGACAAGTGGTACCATGGGCTCCCAACACCACAGCCATAAGCCAAAGCCTTCCTCACCACAATGAATTGTATCTCTTCAAACCATCAGACAAAATAGGTAACCCTTTCCTTAAGTCTGGAATATGTTCCCAGCAACGAGACAGTCAATTCTGCATGGTGGGATGGAGAACTGAGGTGGACAGGCCCAGGATGGCCTCAATAGCAGGCCATTGCCTGCATATTTTAACTTTCTTGATGTAATGTGTGTGTGTGTGTGTGTGTGTGTGTGTGTGTGTGTGTGCGTGCACACATGCTCGTGAGCACACGCACACACTCGCACACGTGCATCTGTGTGTAAATACCATAAAAGGATTGAGATCATGTAGCCTATTTGATGTGGCCTTGGGACCAACCAGGCCCTATGTCTACTTTTTATGGAAATCACTCACAAATCTCTATTTTTTCCTACCTTACTTTTTACTCTTGTTGTTCTGAGAGATGAGAGTAGGATCGGAGCCATGGAGATGAAGGGCCTGACTGTCTACTGTGTTTCTCTGAGCAGAGGCTTGGGATAGGACCGGGGGTAGGTCTTGTTGCCTTTTCTACTAGGTCACATCCATTTGCCACTGCTCCCCAGGGATGCCAGAGCCATCAGGGGGACAAGTTTTTGTGAGTGCCAGAGACCAGGCCTCCACTGGCAAGCTGACAAGAAGTCATGGCATTGTTCTTCCAGAGGTTTATATTTATCACAGGGACTAGAAATTTCCGAAAAAGAACTTTACATAGATAGTCCCCTTTACTCCCAGGTTGGATTCAGTTAGATTGAGAGGCAGTTTTTAGGGCTTGGAACATAACTTTCCCTCTGAAAATGTGTTATAAAGAGTGGCGAATCTCTCAGGCTAGCCTTCAAGGGCTCGCAAAGCTAACAGGTGGCTCAGTGCTATGAGTTGGTGATTCCAGCAGAGCCATGCTGGCATGGTTCACATGGATCATCTGCTTGACAGGATGTAGGCTCACCCATGTTTATAAGGGGTTTCTAAATTGTGTTAACTGAGGCGAGATGTGGGCAGCACCATGGCACGGACTAGGGGCCTGGACTGAAGAGACAGGAGGGAGTGTACCGTGCGCCAGCTTCATCTCTCTGCTGCCTGGCTATAGATGCAGTGTGAACAGCTGCCTTAAACTCCTGTTACCATGACATCCTCGCTCTGGTGGACTAAACCCTTAACTGTGAGCCAAAGAAGCTCTTCTTTTTCCTTCCTTCCTTCCTTTCTTCCTTTCTTCCTTTCTTCCTTCCTTGAGTTACTTTTGTCATATATTTTTTAAATGATGAGTCTTGCTTCCTGGGAGAATGCAGCCTTGTGGACATATGGGAGAGGGACAGGACACACTTTCTTTTATGTTCTAGCACACACACACACACACACACACATACACACTCTCTCATACACATGCACACATGCATACACACACATACACTCTCACACACAAGCACACATACACACACATGAACACACATACACATGTTCATGCACACACACTAACACACAAGGACATGCACACACATGCACACACACATGTGCACATGCATCAACCTGATCAAAGTACAAAAAAATTGCCAGTTGAAAGATCAAAGTCAAATGTCTTAACAGTAGCTAGAGAGAAGAGACATCACTGGTAAAGGGCCAGTGTGAGATAGCTGGCTTAACAGAAATAGTGAAAGCCAGGAGACAGTGGCATCATAAAGCTGGAAGGAAATGGCAGATGAGCTAGAGGCTACCCCTTGCTAAGAACGTGCTCAGAGTTAAAGGTGAGGCAAAGGACACTTCACACAGCTATGCGCGGGGAGAACGTATGCGGTGATGATAGCTGAGGAAGGACCAGGAAAGATTCTTTAGGCAGAAAGAGAATGGTCATAAGCAGAAGAGACATGCTGAGAGGAATAAGAAGAAATGGGAGGTGTGCAGAGAGAGCACACCCAAGTGAAAGCCAACATCTGGCCAAGAACATTCTAGAAGATCTCAGACTTCACCCAAGGCACCAGGCTCCATCTTACAGCTTAGACATCAAGATGGTGTGACAGTGGCATAAAGACAAACAGACCCTAGAGGACAGTTGACAGCACATAGCTAGGCCACACTGTGCAGCTGCTTCATTCATGGCTGAGTCAGTTAGCATAGACAGGGAGGAGGGCAGAAATGGTCCTTTCAATAAATGGTCCTGATAAGTCACTGGTCATACGAAAAACAAAACAAACATTGATCTTGTTTTAGACATGCATATAATCACTGGCGTGCACACCTAATATGTAAACATGAAGGTACAGAACAAAACTAAAGGTCAAGGCAGAAGGCTTAACTGTCTAACTGGTGGGGAAGGGCACAGTGCTCACCAGGACACAGCACTGAGCACCTAATGAGCGGAACTGCATTAAAACGAAGGCTTTCTATCCATCAAAAGACACCAAGAGAGAGATAGGTCACAGAGTGGGGGAAGAAGAGAGTTCCATACAGACCTCTCCAGGGTCTCAGGAAGAACCCAGAGGAGATTTCTGTCTCCCAGCCACCAGTGGGCAAGGAGAAAAAGGAAAGAAAAAGACAACCAGGCAGTAGAAAAGTGGGTGAAATACCCAAAAAGCAATTACAAAAGAGGCTGAAAAACGACCAAAAAAGATAGGAGAGACTGGGAGGTGCTATCTTGGTAAGACTGCTTGCTGAACAAGCACAAGGACCCAGGTTCGAGCCCCAGAACCTGCATAAAAATCCAGGTGTGGTGATACCTACTTATAATTCCAGCACTGGGGAGGCAGAGACAGGCAGTCCCACTGGCCAGCTAGTCCATCCTATTCAGTGAACTCTGGGCCACCAGGAGACCCTGCCTCAAAGGAGGTGGACGACATTTCTGAGGAACAACACCTGAAGTTGTCCCCCTGCCTCCATATGCACACCCCAGTGCACATGGGTGCACACACATATAAAAAAGATGAGAAAGTGTTCAATTCCGTTAGCAGCCAGGGACATGCAAAGTAAAACTAAAGCGAGAGGCCATGTCCCACCCACAAGCTTGGCTAAAATTAAAAAGCTGACAGCACTAAGTGCTGACAAGCCTGTGCACAGGGTGGAAGTCCCCCTCACTGCTGGTGGGTGTGTAAGTCAGTAGAACCACTTTAGAAAGCTGCTTGGCGGTGTCTGTGAGAGCCCACAGATGCTCATTCTGTGACTCAGAAGTTCCACCAGACTCCACACCCAAGCGCGGGGCAAGCAAGCCTCCACCACAACACAGCAGATAGGAGAAAATCAGGAACAAAAATGTACACAGGATCTCCACCCAAAGAACACGAAGCAGTTCTCAGAAATAAGAGGAAAAAATACAAAATCACGGGAATCCAGCCTGAACTTACTAACAAGACTTACATGTCTGTTTCCTAGCCGTCGATGCACATTATTAGAATTAGTCTAATTCTAATAACAAGCAGAGTAGGTCTGTGTGCAAGGTGTGCAAACAGTTGATGTGATGAAGCAAACGGAAATCTTAAGAGCTCTTGTTGCAGGGGAGGGACATCAAAGCCACCTATCCACCCAGAGATGACTCTTCCATCCCAAGCCACGCAGAGATCTGCTCAAGGTCGGATGGGGGGTTGTGTAGGGTAACACCATGGAATACTATGCAGCACTGAACATGAAACATCTTAGATATCACTCACTCATATGTGTTTCAGGAAAGAGGACAGGCCCACAAGACTTCATGCATTCAAAGTCCAGAGCAGCTGACTGTAGTGCAAAGTGGTGGCTGTTGCTAGTGCCGTGGCTGGGAAGACTATTCAGATAACTTCTAGGCTTCCTTCACCTGTTTTGTGTTGTTCAAGAAAATCCCTAGCAGGATTCCTCTTCTTAGCCCCCTATTCTGGCTGTGAACTTTGCCCCATGAACCTCCTGCCCCAGTGCTCAGCCTGAATGTTAGTGAGCACTTTGGGTACAGACTAAGAAATTCCTACTGTACTATCTCACCTCTCCTCACTAAGCTGTGGTAGAGACATCGCCACCAGTACCCCAGGAAGAAAAGAGGTGGAGGTTAAACACCTTGCCCTCTGTCAATCATAGGCTCGCCACGCAATAGACAACAAGCTATCTGTGACTTCCATGAGATTGCCAGGGTCTGTTTCCAGCAAATGTCACCCATGGGCTTCCAGGCCAGCCTCACTAAGGGATCAGAGACCTGGATCCTGTCTCTGAGTCTCAATGTCTAGAATGGAGTTTCCTTTTCAAGGCTACACATCAATGTGGCTGCCAGAGTACCAGTGAGCTCATTCTAATTCCAACCAACACAGATGAATTTCCTTTGTGGCAGGGTTTCTGGAAGTCTGAGGAACACTCATCTATCTCACTGGCTATGCTAGAACCCTGGCCACAGCTGGCCTGGGAAGCCAGGGAACATCCATTTTTCAAAGAGTGGCTACCTATCTGCTTAAAGTCAGAATCCAGTTACTGGGGACGGGGAGGAGGGGAGACAAGATTGCTGCTATAGACACAGCCACCTGCCCAATCAGGATTCTGATCTAGCCAGTGTGCCCCCATAGGCCACCAACCTCCTCCTCCTGAGCTGGCTCCTCTACCCTGCACTGTCTCCCAGGGAAGTAACCGTATGGATGCTGTAGCAGGTGGGGCTTTATCACTGAGGCTGGTTCCCGGATTCTCCTGCCTTTCCATGCCCTCACCTGCCTCCATTTCAGAGCATGGGGTGGGCATAATGATCTCCCTCTCTAAACCTCCCACAGTATCCCATTACCGTGTCAACGGGAAGTGTTAGAATTCAAGGGCCCCAGCCCATGGCTGAGGACTTGCTGGCTCTCTCAGTCCTACTGGGCACAGAGCCCCTCTCTAGGTGTGTTGGTTGGTTTTCACTAACTTGATACAAGCTCAGGCCATCTGGAAAGAGGGAAATTCAATTGAGAAAATGCCTCAGCTTAGCCTGTCAGCGAGTCTGTGGTGAATTTCCTTGGTTGATGACTGTGGGTGGTGCCACCCCTGGGCAGGTGGTCCTGGGTTGTGTAAGAAAGTAGTCTGAGGAAGCTAGGGGAGCAAGCCAGTCAGCAGCACCCCTATGGCTTCTGATTCAGTCCTGCCTCCAGGCACCTGCCCTGGGTGAAGTCATGCTTTCAGATGGACATCAAGACCCTTCCGAGGTATCACTAACCAAGTCACTTAGCTTCACAGGGATCCTGTGGACCATTAGGGCTTTTGTTGCCCGAGGCTTGGTTTGGTTAATATCCTGTCTGCCTCTGGGGATTTTTTTCCTTAGTTTTTGCGGTTTTCTCAAACTTCACTATTTTTAAATTAAAATATAGTATACTCTGGATCCGAGGCTCTTAATAACTTGCAAACTTTGACACCCATAAAAATAACATTTACCCAAATGAGAGTTATTTCTGCTCATTCCTCAGTGTCTCACTTATTTTTTTCCCCTGCACACATCGATTTTGAGAGGAAAATATTTCTTCCAGCATTTTCTAGCCAGGTGCCAACAAGATCTAAGGAGCTGTTTACAAAATCTGTCCTAATGATTTGCTAGTTTTTTGACAAACCAATAAATCACTGGTAGAAAGGTGGTTCTAACTGGGATTAAATAATGAATAAAAACATTTATCTACACTTGGTTATAAAGCTTCCCCAAGAAATGGGCTAGGTCCGTAAGAGTCTGCGGTTGTAGGTATAAACTCTTGGCACACAGTGACCATGGTGGCCCAGGCCTTTAATACCAGGACTGGAGAACAGAGGCAAATGGATCTCTGTGTGTTAAAGGACCAGCCTGGTCTACATGGCGAATTCTGGGCTAGCCAGGGAAACACACACAGACATGCACACACGCACGCATATGCACATGTGCACGCTCTGGGGATAGAGAGGTGAGGGAGGCGCATTCCATACTGCATGGGATTATGTGGCTGGTCAGAGAAGGAATGGTGGATCTCACAGTCACATGGGCTGTGGCTTCTTGCTTTCATAATTTTTTTTTTAGACAAGGTCTTATTATATAGCTTAGGCTGGCCTGAAATTCCTGTGTAGTTAAGGTTGGCCTGGCATTCCTGAGTGCTTGGATCACAGGTTTGTGCTCACCTGGCCAGCTATGATCTTCCCTATCATTCAGACAGAAGCAGTGGGAGTTTGCATTTGCCATCCCTATGAGGCATCAAGGCATGGGCATGACCCTAATGGCCGTTGGTGGAGGGAGGTTCCAAGGACTTGGGTCTCTTGAGCAAGGTCTTGCTTCCAGCACCAGGATTGCTGCTCACCATCGTCCCTGCAAGCCCAGGGAGGCAGAGGCTTGCCCAGTGGTAAAAGGTGGCTGGGTCCAGCCCTAGCTGGCTGTCCTGCAACATGTTACCCCAAGTACATGGGTACCATCTAATCTACAGAAACATCATTGAGTTGGGTATCAGGAGAGAGAGAGACTTTCCAGGCTGTTCTAAGCTGGAGAAGCTCAGGAAGAGACTTTGGCTGTGGTTGGAATCTCACAAGTTGGGACTCCACCTCTTAGGTGTAAGTACCTGTGCTTTGTATCCTGTGTCACATGCCCACCCCACACCCCCGCCTAGAACATTCACCTCATTGGATCCTCTTGCTTTCTGGACAGACAGGCAGCCATCTACTCTCATTTCCAAGTGTTGTTTAGAGAAGCCAATTGATCTGCTAGAAGCACACAGCAACCCTGAGACACATTGTCAGTGTTTACCAATTCAATAAGCCAGGCTGGCCAGGAGGGAGGGATCCCAATACTGACCTTCCCTGAGATGGTCTTGATTTGTTTGGAGCTCAGGGGCTCGAAGTCCACTCCGATGTAGCCTTCCATGGCAGCCAGGAGGCTCCTGCGCAGGCAGCGTGAGGAGTTGGCCTCCACATGCACCTGCTCCCACCACGCAGGCTCATACCAGCCCGGGATGATCCACTGGTACTTGCTGCCAAACATGCTCTCCTCGAAGGCCTGCAAGAGGTGGGTAGAGACCCAGGATCAGCGGGGTTTGGGGTACCAGGAGAGGGTGTAAGAGCCATGCTTCCCCCTCCAAGAGGGTGTGCAGACTTCTGTCAGCCACCTCCTCTCTGTTTCTCTGAGGACCTCAGATAGCATTTGCTCGGTTTCTACCAGAAACCGAGGACTCTGTTTGCTCAGAGAAAAGCCGATGGAAGATTCTGACATTACACCCAAGAGATGTGTTTCATCATGAACTCCCTGGTGGCCTAAGAGAAAAGGACAACAGGTTGTTCACAAAGCTTTCATCGCCCATGAGGAAGAAGCAGAGCATTTCTGGTCTTCCGTCCTAAAAGATGCCCTGCACCAAGGATGCCATCAGAGCAATGGGCATGGACCAGCATCCTCTCTACAACAGAGTTCTCAAAGCTGTTGAGTGTGACCCAGCAGACAGTTTGGTGCTTATGGAAGATGCCACCTGCAGACAGCCTCTTTGAACCCACAGCAAGGCCGAGCCTCTGGCTGCACATGGCAACTTGCATATTCTTGATTGATATTCATCTTTCACCAGGAGGTGGGCAGAACAAGGCTTGTCATCCTCATTATAGAGATGGAGAAACTAAAAATCAGAGGTAAAGTGACTTTTCTAAGGCCACATAGCCAGGGAAGCAAGTCAGACTTGGCTTGCTGACAGTGAGGCCACAAAGCTTGCCGCTCATCAAATCCGAGAACGTTCCAAAGTGTCTTTATTTCCTATTGTTCTTACTGTAGCTAGTTCATATCAGGGAGAACATGCTTTCAGTGGCTTAGACACACTCAGGCAATTCTTCAGTGCTGTCTTGGTCGCTCACGATAGGCTCAGGGGAAAGTCCCCAGGTGACAGTTCCCATCAGTGACCAGATGCCCAAGAGAGAGGTATCTGCCTGTGTGAGAATGGAGATGGCCCTGGCACTAAGATGGGCTGCACTCATCGCACTGGGAAGGGATGCTCTAACCTCCTGAGAAAGCCCTACCCCACAGTGGGTAGAAGCCCATGGTACGGGTGTGGGTTGGAAGGCTCCTCTATGCAATCCCAGGCCCAATAGGCCTTTACCTATTAGTTCAGTGAAGACTGGGAAAGTAACTGGATACTAACAGAAGAACCCTTCAATCACCTCTGCTATGGAGTCTTCTGACATCATTGAGCTCCCAGCTACCCCATTCTGGACACCGTGCTTCTATGGATGAAACTGCAGCTCATTTTCCTAGCGACTACATTCTCATTGTGCCTTGTTAGAGTTTTGGCCCTTGGCATGGAGAACACTCATCTTTCACATGCATAACAAATTCACAGCTGGACAAAAGCAGGCAGCAGCTGAGAGCCCTCTGAACAGGGTTCAGTCTCAGAAACATTGTTTACAAGAAAATAATGCCAGGTCCTGACCAAGAACAAGACTTGGGTGTGTTGTTTTGCTTTTGAGACAGGGACTCATTGTATAGCCCAAGCTGATCATGAACTTGTGCAGGGATGATAAGTGGTACCATCATTCTGGGAGGAACTAGACTTCTGAACAGGAAGTCCCCAAAGCTCTGGTCATTCCATCTGTGGCAGATCCTGTGTGAGCGCAGCCTCTCACCTGCCACCCGTGGGGGAGCCCCACACACACTGAGCAGGGCCTGGCTGTATGTGCACTTGGATTCTCACCCTAGTCTACAGGGAGTCTGCTGTCATCTCCCCTGTGCATATGAGACTGTCCAGCTTGAGGGGAGGGGTTTCCCTAAACACAGCTGCTGAGAAAAAGGGGCAAGACTCTAGAGTCATTTTAAAGTCTCCCCCCCCCTTTCTGGAAGCTTCCTGGGTCTTAAAGGTCCCTGTTTACAGGGGAGGCATGTTGCTTAGGAGGCACAGGTAACAAGAGCAGCCCAAGTCCTGGTTCTGACACTAACAGCTGTTACCAGTCACCAGAGCTGTGGGCTACACAGTGTACGGGAGGCAGCAGGGTCAGGGCAGCTGTGTGTGCTTCCCTCAGACCCTCATGGTCCGTCCAGCCTGCTCTTTGAGGAGCTTTCCAGAAGGCAGCCCAGGTGTGCATGTTCTGAATCCTTTTTTTACCATGGTGTCCTGCCATCCTCTCTGCCATCCTCCCTCCTCAGGGCAGCCAGGGGTCACGAGGTCCTTGCTGCTTATTATTCTATAAAAGTTCTGCTTATTTCAGCTCCTTATCCCCTGTCCCCAAGTTCCGTGATTTTTCAAGGAGCCCATGAGGTGCATGTGCAGAATGGAACCATAGGCAAAAGCAGGCACCTACAGACAGGCTTTGGTCACACCATCCACTGAGTCGGGAGAGCGGCCATGTGTCCAGTTTCTGTGCTGGTCCCTGTGTGAAGAGCCACACTGTGGGATATGGAACACTGAGTGGGGCTAGGACACTTGTCTATGTCCTTTGCCAGACAGAGGGTGGGTTTGTGTCTGTTTCTCTGGGACTTCCAGGACTAAGCCAGGGCCACTATACAGATGGCACCTGTACTGGATAGTCTTATGTCAACTTGACACAGGCAGAAGTCATCTGAGAGAAGGCAACAGCAATTGAGGAAATGTCTTTGTAGGATAGATGTGGCTTTAGGCAAGCCTGTACAGCATTTTCTTAGTTAGTAGTTGATGGAGGAGGGCCCACCCCATCGAAGGTTGTGCCATCCTTGGGCTGATGGTCCTGGGTTCTATAAGAAGGCAGGCTGAGCAAGTTATGATGAGCAAGCCAGTAAGCAGCACTCCTCCATGGCCTCTGCATCAGCTCCTGCCTGCAGATTCCCGTCCCACTTGAGTTCCTGTCCTGATGATGACCAGTGTTCAACAGGGGCTGGGTAGTACTGACAGAACACATGGTTTCTCTGCTTCTTCCACCGCTCCATGTTTTCTATTGCTGGTGGGTAGAGGCTGGGGTCTCAGGACCCTCTGCCTAATGGGCTCTTCAAGGCTAGCCCCTCCATCCAGGGTTCTTATTGGCAGTAGTTACTGAACCACAACAAACATTTCTTTTAACGAAATCCAATTTTCACTTTTTATTAGGTCTCTCTTTGCCTCCCCCTCCATATATGCGAGAGGGTCATCTCCCTTTTCTGTAAGTTCCCCAGCCACAGTAGTGCTAAGCTTTCCTGTCAGCTGAGCAAGAGTATCTGGGGCAATGCCCCCACTCAAAGCCACACCCCCACCAGGCAGGTGTGGCCGAGATTGTTGCTTGCATTTTAGACGAGAGAAGCAGCTGAGACTAGAGATGTTCAGTGACTTTCCTAAGAACACACAGCTGGCAGAGGGGAACCGCGGGTTCTAAATCAATGCAGCGGCTAACACCAGCACTGCCCGGGGCTGTATATAGACTCTGAAGTGGCTGGCTCCCAGCTCAGGAGTGCAGCAGGGTGGTCTGCCCTGATGACTGCCTAAGTTGTGCTGGAGGGCCTTCTCCATTTGTCCAGCTATACCCCAACTCTAGGACTAGGAGAGTCTGGAGGTCCCCGCTCTGAGACTGCACTCCCTGTATCGTCTGCACTTTCTATCCAGAGTGAGGACATTGGTGGACTTTCTCTAGGGCCATTGGTACTAACAGGCACTGTCTCCTATGGCACAGACCATGTATGTCCTGGTGGGTAGACGCCCTCCGAGGGTCCAACCCAATGCTCTAAGAGCTTCCTCCATAGAAAACCCTCCCTGTAAGCATGGAGATTTCTCTAGAGCACAGGCAGGTATGTGTGTGTGTGTGTGGGTGAGTGTGTTCACAGCACATGGGGATCGGCATCTTTTGAGGCAACGCTCTCTCGTTCATCACTTTCTCCCAGAGTCCTTTGGTTTCTTTCTTGATGGACATTAAGGCTTCCAAAAGTCTAGGGAAATTGGTGAGTGAGTGAGTCAAGTCCAGCTTCTTTCTAGGGCCTTCTCTATGCAGGAACTTGCTTTGCTATTCCTTTGAACCTTCCTGGGGAAAACACGATTTTCTGATTCTGGAGACATTGTTGAGTCAATGCTGACCCTACTCTGGGCTTCTTCCTTTGGTTTGGACAGCACAGCCATCTTGCTGCTCCTCAGGATTCTTGTGCCTAGCTCCCCGTGGACCCCTCTCCCGAGGTTACCTTTCATCATTCCCATCTATAGACAGGAGGAACAGGGGGTCTCCAGGGCCGGGTCTCAGGCTTCTCAATGTCCCCTTGTAAGCCAGTGAGGTGGAGTAACTTTTTCTGAGGTGTTCTCTGAAGCTATAGGGGCCTAATACCAAAGTAGCAGCCACGGGGCCTCGCAGTGTCACCTCTCCGAGGCCTGGCAGCCTCCTCTGGGGATGCTTCGACTTTCTTGCTTTGCTCCTGAACTGGCAGGCTAGGGTGACCTGTGTGTCCTTGGCTTCTGGCCACTGTCTGCTGTCACTCCTGGGCCTGCTGGGTACCTGCATCTCTTCATTCAGCTTCACCTTCTAGGTTCGTCCTCAGTCTTTGTTTTTCCCACCTTGGCTTTGTCTGATGAATTTTCAGTCCCTACATGCCTGCCATTCATACTCCAGCCAAGTTATGGTCAAAACTGGCAAGAGAATAGAGAGCTGTCCCCTTTCCACTAGAGAACACACCAAGAATAACTTAGAAAGACCAGAGGTAGATGCTGGCACATGTAACACGGCTGTCATTTGGTGGACTTCCCTCCTGACCTGAGGGGAAGAGGGGAGCCAAGCACAGTAATGGAAGCAGACATGTTCCTTGGTGGGACCCTTAACATATATGTAAGGAATAGATTGCACCAGGAGTCAGGGCTCCACTCGTGAGGTGGTTGTGGACATTTGGAAAAACCATGTTACCTCTCTTATGGCTACAGAACAGGGTAAGTTGGATAAAATATAATACTTGGTCACTTGCATTTTATAACCTGCCTCAGAGGAAGCAGTGTGTCCCCAGTTGCCAGCTCTGAGCCCTTCCTGCAGGGAGGGGTCTGAGTCCCTCTGGGGTGTCTGGAGTATCCCACAGAGACTCAGAAGCGCCCTAGGGCTGCTACAGTAACCCCAGTTCACCCTGTGACCGCCCAGCTCTGAGTACAGATTCTGATCCAGGAAGCCTGACTCCAGGCTTGGGATGCTCAGTGAACCCAGGACTCCCATAGCCCAGATGGAGTCTCACTTACACAACAGAAGACTTTCGCTGCCATATTCTGGTCAAACTGGCCAAGGATGATCCGCACATCATTCCCCTGTGGGCAGAAGAGGGTATGAAGGTAAATGAGGACATTCTCAGTGCCTGGACCAGGGGACGATTCCATGCCCAGATTCACAGCCAAGAGCTCTGCCAACAGGGAGAGAGGTGAAGCCCCCCATGTGCTATGCACCCCAGAGATTAGTTATGCTGCTCTGGGCTGAGCTGCAGTCACCCTCCCCAATTTCATGGGTGACTCTGGGGCAAGACAGCATACCACAGAGTCTCCCTGATCCTCTACCAAGGACACTGGGCTATCTTGAATCTTCTTTCTCTTTTTACCTACTGGGAAACTGAGGCCACAGGAGGGTGACAGAGCCAGGACCCCAAGCTAGTCATACTGTCCATATGCCTTCGTCTTGGTCTTTTCTAGTCCCTTGATAGTGAGTCTTCCGAGATGTTCTTTGAGCTCACAGGGCTCCCCAGTTCACGAGTTTGGGGTACTTTGGAGTCATATTAAAATCTAAGTGCCACCAACAAGCTGTGAGCAGCTTCAGGGGTTTCTTTCTCATCTCAGCTTCACTCTGCTCCTTTGAAAGATGGGGACAGTGGTGGCTCCTCCCTTGTAATGGGTTCTGGGAAGACTGGGAGAAGCACTCTTCAAGAGGTGCTTACCACAGTTCCTGGCACACAACACACACCCAGTGAATGCTGGCTAGCCATGTGTCTGTAACTCCCCCAGGCCATCTTTATTTCTGCCTGCAAACCCTACTTTCTTACATGCAGATCACCACAGGGTGGCCAACATATATGTGTCACTGAGAAAAGCACATGAAACTCATGCATTCGCTCACCAAACATTTACCAAGCACCTGCCTGAGACTCTTGGTCACTTTCTGGGGACTGGGACCCTGCCATCAGGAGGCCAGCCTGGTACTGGCTGACCCCTGATCCTGCCCTGCGGCTTCCTGACCCAGCTTTGCAGGAGGCATCTGTTGGCTTTTGTCCTCTCAGGCACCTCAGGCCCTCTGATGTGGAGGGCAGGAAGCATGGCTTCAAAGATCAGTTTTTAGCAGCTTTTAAAATTGGAAAGTGCTGACTGGGAGGCCATCTTACTCATCATGTGTGTTAGCAAAATAAAGAAAGCCGTGTGCTAAAACTAGCCTTCGCTTGCAAGTAAGAATGGGAAGAAGAGGAGGAAAAAACTCCACACTTGCTCAGAAAAAGGACTTTAAAGGGTCGTTAGCAGACACCAGAGGAAGGCAAGCCTTTGTCTCTACAGTCTGCAGTGCTATAAAAAGTTTCAGGCTGCTTCCGTTCTGCGGATGGGCTCCCAGGAACATGTTAGCCTTCCCATTATTGGCTGAAATCTTTTTACATCACTCGATGCTAACAGTGTCTGTCTGTTCTTCTGTTTGTCTATCTGTCTGTCTATCCAAGCATTATTTATTCATCTATCTTCCAGGCTTATTGTGCATCTGGATTGCTAACCCTATTTGCTAAATATGGTACAGCAAAACAGCCAATTGGATTTCAGAGCCAGAGAAACTAGCTTCTGAATCCGGCTCCATGCCTGGTCCTTATTCTTCTAAGCCTGCGTCTCGTCACGTTTGAAACAGCACTGTCTGCCCTGTCCTCCCTGCCCTGCCTTGTAATGCAGGTGGTCAGGATTCATCACAACGCAGCCTGCCTTCTGGTCTTCACGGTGCTCCCCGTGGCTTCCAGCCACCCCTAATCCCTCCTGTTGGCCCTTCTCAGATTCAGCCTCATTTTGTCTTCACCTTTTGCTGCACATCCTGACCACAGCTGTCCAGCCTGTGTCACCCGCATGGACTCAGCCCCTGCTTTCCACGGAACATGTCTGTTGGTGTCTCTTGGCTCCTGCAGCTCAACATGTCCCAAGCTGAACCCTCATCTTTCTCTACAAGCCTCTTCCTCCTCCTGTTTGTGTCTCTGGGAACTGGGAGTGGCACCACAGCCTCCCACTCAATGAGCTGGAGACTAAAGTCTTTTTCCTCCCATTGCTCTCCCTCCCTCCCACTCCGAGACTCAGCTTGCTGCTTCCACCTGTTCACCAGCTCCAGAACCAGCCTATCCCTGCAGCCCTATGCTCTGGGCTTGGTCAACACTCCTCTTCTCTTAGAGAATAGCTGGACCCCTGCCTTCACCCTACAGTGTCCAGTGGCCTCTACAGAGGAGGGAGAGTCTTAGAAAACTCCAAATCTGACTGAAGAAATCTGAGATGGCTCCCCAAACTAGCTCAAACACTCATCAGACACTCTTAGGAGCATGAGGTTCTTCACCTACCATTTCCTGCATCACATTTTCACTACTTTCCCGTGGAGTAAGAAAGAACTACCTGCAGTTCGGCAGACACGCCTGTTTGCCATTCACCCACCCACCCATCCACCTACTAGTTTACCCATCTATCCACCTGTCTACCAATCTGCTCATCAATTCATCCACAATCAACTCATCCATTCATCCATCCATCCATCCACCCATCCATCCATCCATTCATACATACATCTATCTGTCCATCTATCCATTCATCCATTTACATATCTACCAATCCATCCATCCATCCATCCATCCATCCATCCATCCATCCATCCACCCATCCATCCATACATACATCTATCTGTCCATCTATCCATCCATCCATCCATCCATCCACCCATCCATCCATCCATCTATCCTTCCATCCACCCACCCACCCATCCACCTACTAGTTTACCCATCTATCC
>JADRCH010000058.1:4394938-4434805 GCA_019843965.1 Rhynchomys soricoides | reverse complement strand
CACACACACACACACACACACACACACACACACACACACACACACACACTGCAGACACATACAAGCTCCGGAACCACATTTGTCATTGTCCAGAAGATGAACCTCTTCCAGGAAGTCCAGAGGGTCAAAGATAAAATCCAGGTAGGCAATGGTTTTACCTCTGGCTAACGCCTCACCCTGCCACCTTCCTGATCTTAGGGCCTGGAGAAGTTCAAGAAGTACTGAGAATAAGACTCCATGAAGCAGGCTTGAAGTCTCAGCTGAAGCAGGGGACCACACATTCAAAGCCAGCCTGGGCTGTGTAGAGAGCCTGAAGCTCAGCTATACGGAGCTTGCCTAGCATGCTTGAGGCCCCAGGTTCAAACCTTTGTGCTGAAAATGAAATGAAGTGCAAGACAGTGGAGGAAGATCCAGGTGTGTCCCTGCAGGAGACAATGACAGAACAAAGCTGCGATCTCCAGAGAGCAAGACTGTGGCTGAGCGTGTCCACTGGACAATCCCAACCTTTCATGACCTGACTCTTCTGGGGCCTCCTGGAGTGAAGGGGAATGAGTCAGGGCAGGCGACAATTTTCTTGATGGTCCCATACACCCTACGTTCATACCCTATGAGGCCATTGCCCCAGGAAGAGCATTCTGAATGAGGCAGTCATGGCGTGGAGTGGAAGTGAGGACAGCTGCCCAGTTCTGGTCAGACCCTCACACCCAGAACCCTGTCTCAGAGTCCCAACTCCTAGAACCCCCATAAATACAGAACGTATGCCCCAGCCCTGGGTAGATGTCCTTTCTCCTTTTCTGGCCCTCCTTCATCCGTTATCCAGAACTCCTTTGTCTCCAAGGTCCTAGGGACCTAAAAATCACACACTATGAATGAGCACCCAATCCATTGCATGAGTTTAACTCCAGTTTGTGAGGGTCCTAACTCAGGAAGAACCTTCAAGCTCCATCTGGCTGGCAAGTGGCAGCTCAGCCCTTTCCTGAGTGAGACACCATTGTCATGGCCACCTTGAGCAACAGAGGCTCAAAGGATTCAGCAATGGATGATGGGGTCACTCTGGACCCCAAGTGGCAATGAGCGCAGATGATGGTACCATCCATTGGCCCTTCTCTAGAAAGTGCCTACGGCCAAAGGGAGAAGACCACACTATACACACCAGCAGACAGAAGCTTTCAACAGACAAGGGGAGGAAACATGCCCTAGTACACATCCCAATCTATGGGGTATCTGCTGGCAGTCTGGGCTAGCCCTCTTACTGCCTCAGCTGACTTCTAGCCTTCTCCTCAGTCTATACTCTCTATCAGCCACGTTCACACTATCCCCAGGCTCAGCTGCAAGGACATCAACTTTGGATTCCAAAGCACACTGCTATGAAGTGGTGGCAGATGCCTAGGTGCCATCTAAGTGTGGTCCCAGAACCTCAGGGCTGGCCACACATCCTGCCTAGAGCTCTCAGGCTGAGTAAGACAACCCCCATTCCGATGCCTACCTCTGCCAACTGGCCCCGGTTGCAGAGCTCAGCATTAAGTCTGTAGAGCCACTCAGAGAGAAGTCGGGCATGTGACACGCAAGGTCATGAGTGGCACATGCCATCCTGAGTCACAAAAGAGACAGAGGCTGGGCATGAGGTCCCAGCACAGCTTGGTACCCTTTTTACCACTGGAGTGTGGGGTACTGTAAGGTCACCTGACATTGACCTCTAGGTCATCTAGAGACTCCTGTAGGCCCCCTCCCTTCACCATGGTGCTACCAACACTCACAATTCCACATACCACTCTTTGAGGCGCTGAAGGAACATGAGTGACCAAGCTACAAGAGATTGGCCTGGCATGGGCTGGAAGGGCCAGCAGAGACTGTCTATAAAGTCCTGGCTAAGACAGGCTCCTCCCACCAGACATACCCCTAAAGGCACAGAAGCAAGAAACATGTCCTCACATTCCAGGAAGTGCACGGCAATGGGACAGCCCACAGCAGCCCACCGGCAACGTGTGACATTTCTTTAATTCCTGTATATTTAGCTTTCCAATAATATATTTGGCTTCACATAAAAATATTGCTCTTTCTTTTCCATGTCTCTGAGCAAAACTGGCCTCAGGGCCAATGTACCATGGTTCTCTTTGGTTGTGCACCCCCAGGGCCTGGGCAAAGCTATTTCCAGAGGTTGGCCTGGGCTTCCTGCCTGAACAGATGTGGGGGTGGTTGATTCAGGAAAAGGAGGACAGTCTCTACCAAGACCTTCCTGGCCAGGTAGGGAAAGGAGAAACTAATTTTCTCTTCCATGCAGCAAAGGCTTGGGGTGCATCTTCAGGCTGTCTTATGTAGAGTAGAGCCTCCCACAGACATCCACATTCCAGAATCTGTGGAGATCTGACACTGGATGATCTGGGCGGGGCTTATAAGCAGAGAGGTAGGCTGAGTGACAAGTGTCTCTGAAGCCAGAAATGGAGGCCACTAGTCAGGCCACAGAGACAATGCCCTGTCCTCTAAGCTCCAGGAGGAATCAGCCCTGACATCTCCATCTTCAATTGCCAAGACATGCGTTTGGCTTCCGGCCTCGAGGCCAGAAAGGCTCGTCTATGTGATTTGCATGTACATAGCCTTGTGCCATCAGCCATAGGAAATGAATGTGCCTCCCTCTGACCTGTGAGTCCCCACTTGAGATGGACTCTACTGTCCTCTTCCTTTGGTGGGTCCAATGTTGGTGCCTCTCTGTGCTCTCTCAGGGATGCTTACCATTATTGGGCTATTTTTATGGCTCATTCACAAGTAGGTTACTCTTTTTAGAGTCAGAGACCTGGTTCCAGCAGGAGTACCAAGTCTTTTGACAGCGGGACTCAATGATGTCATCTACAATGTTTATACTTAAGAACTGCACAACCTAGTTACAAGTAGATACTGCAGAAACATCTCACAGTGTTCGAAAAAGTTTACAATTTTGTGTCGGACCCCATTCATAGCTATCTTGGGTTACGTGTACCCTATGGGATGCAGGTAGAGATCCCATGATGCCTTGCTGGAGCCCAGCCGTTCATAGGTATTTAAAGGTGAGTACTGGAGACTTCTGCCAAGCCCGGGCCTTGCTGCTCCGTTATTTCTCCTCTTCTGCCTCCTCCATGGGTGTAAGCTGCAGAGCCATCTCCTTCCTGATCTACTGATGAGAAGGCTCATAAGGGAAAGGTTGCTTTTTGCTCTTTGTATATGAGCATTATCCAGAATGCTCATATGGAAGAATCCTCTAGCTACTGAGGGGCAGATGGCATGAAGCCGGGACCAGGCTATGTGGCTGCATGCCCTCCTGCAGCCTCACCCCCATCCTTCGATGTCCATCAGGCTGTGGCATGGCCTCCAGCATGTGTTAAGTCCCTTGAGCTTCATTTTTCTAACTTGTAAAATGGAGATAATAAGACTTCCTAGAGAGGGCCAGGTAGTAAATAATCTGGGTTTTATGGGCAATTATTCTCTGTGGCAATTACTCTGTTCTGCCACCGGAGCACAAAAGCAGCCCAAAGCAGTGCTCTAAATGAATGTGTTTCAATAAAACTTTATTTGTAAAACAGGATGGAGGGCCAGATTTGTCCCATTGGCCATCATTTGCTGGCTGCTACGGTGTAGTAACTGGGAGGATTAAAAGAATGAAAATATCTAAGCACAAATCAAGTACTGGACAGTTCTGTCATGGGTGTGGAAGCAGAAACATGGGCTGAGGCTGGAGGACAGGCTGTATGTGATCAGAGATCAGATCCCTGCCCCCTCCAGTGATGACCTCACAGTGTTGCTCTGTGGGCCTAGGGACCACATGGATCTCACACTCTCCTGGCTCTTCATGGCTTTTACAGGAACTCCCATGATTTTTTTCAGGATGGGACATGTTATGGATTCATTTCTCATCATTTTCTTGGGTTTCCAATATGACATCGGCCACCAATTCTTCAATCTTAGGAGTGTTCTGCTCATGAGGACCATCATAGGTGCTTATTTGGTGGCTGGAGATAGCTGAGGCAGGGAGCAGAAGGAAGGCAGTACAGGCCTGTTTGAGTCAAAACCTGTACTGAGCTTCTGTTTGTGAAGAGGAAGAGATGTGCACAATGGGAAGGCTACACAGAGAAAAGAGTGTGCTTAACAAGCCTTAAAATGCAACTGTAACAGTTATGTCTGTAACTGGAAAAGGAGAGCTAACGGGGAGCTTCCTGCTCTGTGTTACCACCCATTCCCCTTGGAGTCCTGCAGGACAGCTCTGTAGTTCACCAAGCTGTCAACTAGAGCAGGGACAATCCATGTGCTTGGTCATCTCACAGCACTGTCCCCTCACCCATAGCAGGCCTACCCAATGCCAATTTCCTGATCCCCTTGGGCAGGATTCTGGGTGCACTGTAGAAGGCCTCTGCCCAGCCTTTAGCACTTAATGCCTGCATCAAGATGTTGGTGTGTGTTCTATATTTCAGGAACTCATGAGGTTGAGGCAGGGCGGGCCATACGGATCGTATCTCAAACAAAACAAAACAAACAAAAAACACACACAAGCAAACAACTAAATACAAACAAACAAACAAACACCCACACAACAACAGAAAAAAATAAAGAAACTTCAATCTGGCATTTCATGGTGAAGTTGACCCATTTGGATTTCTGGTCAGAATTACTGTTTGGTCTGCAATGGCTTATTTGAAGCGTTCTGTTTTAAAGCTTGTTTTTTGTTTGGACACATGGATCAGATTTTCCTTGCTGCTATCTTCCATGTTCTGGCAGCTTTGGGTTCCATATACCACCATGTTGTTCCTTCCGCCCAGGTTTATCTTAGGTTCCGCTAGCTATAATTTTAGATTCTAGGTGGCAGTAGAGAGGGGTTCCTTCTGACTCTCCGTTCACCTCAGCCTTCCTCCACTGTCAGGCTTGGCTGTGAACACACCTTTTTTGGGTCTCTTCTCTTACAGAGACCAAGAGTTTGGTGTCTGTTTTTAAGTTCCCCATTTCTCAGGCTCTGAGGGTGCACTTTGGATTTCATGTCTCCGTTACTGTTGCGGTGCCTGTTTCTGCCTTCTGAGGGAAGTCACATGCTGTTTCCCATGTAGAGCAATTGTTTAGACTTCTCTCTCTTCTGATGCCGTGGTTTCCACCTGGCTATTTCTATCCTGACCGCAGCTATAAAGTGCACCATTGTTCCCAGCTGGCTCTCAGGATCACCTTCCAGAAGGGTTCCCTGATGGAACATCCCATGAGCCTCACACAGTAACATGTGTGTCCTAGTTGCTCCAATACCCCTGGGGTTTCATGGTACAAAGAGGCTGGGTTTGAGAACCTTGTGGGAAGTTTGACTCCCTACCCTTGCCACAATCTCCATAACTCTGCCTAGATATTTGTGAGAGTTAACCTTCAAATTTGTACGTTAAAACATCTGTTAAAATGCATCTAGGTGTCCTTTACCAAAGTGGCTAGGACACAGAGACCAGCTTCACATGTTTGTGATAACTGCATTTGATAGTTCAACAACGGCCAAATGGTGGCAATTTCATGCGATCCAGGTTTGTTTCCTACAGTGTGTGTTTGGATGTGTGCAAGATTGTGCGTGGGTGAGTATTCACATGAGTGTGCATATGTGTTGAGGCCAGGGGTCGATTTCAGGTATTCCTCCTAAGAGTTCTAACAGAACCTGGGGCTAGCCCATTAGGCAGGCAGCTGGCTTGCGAACCCCAGAGATCACCAGTCTTTCCCTGCTCAGCATGGGGATTACAGGTTCCCTGCCACCAAGCCTGGCCTTTTGTGTGAGTTTCTGGGGATGGACCTCTGGTCCTTGTGCTTGGAATTTTACCAGCCAAGCTACCTTCCCAGGTCCCCTTTCCTCAGTTGTCCCTGTTTTCTTCCTGCAGAACATTCTAGAACCCAGACTCTGGCTGCTCTGTGAGCTGCTGCTCCTGGGATGTCTATTTTGGTTCACACTCGAGTGTCCTGGCGTCCTCTTATCCCTCTTCTCCAGTCTCCCGCCATCTTCTCTCTCACAGGATTGATCGTGCCAGCCATTTCCTCCGAATTCTGGGAGAGTGTCTCAGGTGCATCCTCCCTGTCATTGATTTTTCCCTCTTGGCCCTGACTCTGCCCTCTGCTGCAGATGCCTGTCCTGTTATTGGATACTCAGCTTCTTCCTTGTCCTCTGTGCCCTAGCTTCACTTAGCCCACACTAAAGCAGAGGCTCACCCTTCTTCCAGCCCCTTCAGAACTTCCTGTCTGTCCTTTGTTCTATTTTATCTGTGTTTCCTCCGTTGTCTTTGCTGTCTAGACACTCATATGCAGCTTGTTCAACAATTGAGTTTGGTTCTAGGTGATGAGAAGCTTCTGGAAGTTTGCGATTTAATAGTAGGCAGGCACTTGAATAAAGAGATGGATGGTCTGTCTAATGTGGCAGGCTGTGTCCCTCCAAAAGACGGGCTGAAAGTCTGGAATGGGACTCCAAGTGAAAACAGTAGCAGAGGATGTTTGAAGCCAGACTGGCCTACAGTGGAAGGGGTTGATTCAACTAGCATCAGAGTGTCCTGCTGAGGGGAAAATGTGGCAAAGGGAGGGGGTACCACCAGAGATGGGGTTAGAACTTCCAAACCACAGGCTAGGAGCTCCTGAGACTGTGGATGCCAGAGTCTGAGAGAAAGGCAAGCTTGGAGAATGTATGGTGCCACTCACACCCCAACCTCTTTCTGCCCCCCAACCTCCACCCACAACCCAACATCTAGAACCAGGCCAAGGAGCATACACTCCTGCTGCTAAGCCATGTCATGCTGTAGCACAGTGAAAACAGCCCCAGGAAACAAACACAGATGTGGATCCATGAGATGGAGCCAGTCAAGGGGAACGACATTGCCTCCTGCCCCTGCCCTAGCCTCTAGCTATGCAGTGCTAGGATCTCTTCCCAAAACCTTGGCAGCCCAGGGAGCTGGGGGCAGCTGGGCAGCAGCACCTTCAGGCCCCAGGTGAAATTCCTGTCTTCTACTTCCCATGAAGGTCTTGAGGGGTTACCCAGCCACGTTGACCCCCAGTTCCCATCAGTGAAATCTAAACGTCCTCCTGGCCAGAGGACTTTGGGAAGTTTAAAATGGGAAAACAATGGTTAGTGGTCAGCCCTCTGTTGGTGACCAGCTAGGGGCTGGAGGCTGACAAGACTGGGTATTTTGGCTGCTGTTTTCCACACTTTTTCAATCAACTTGGTTGATGAGCAGAACATCCTGATCCACCCTTGATCTCCATACCTCAGCTCCACACATGTTGGCTTTCAACTCCAAAGCCCTCAGAACTCAGCTGGGCCTTAGAGGCCAGAAGCTATTTCAAGTGTCTGCTCTGGGGAGACACTCTACATGTGACTCAGCAATAGCTCCCTTTCCCACAAGCCTGAGTCCTCCAGGCTCCACAGGGCCCATCTAGACCCTGCAACAGCACAAACCTTGATAACATGGAGGGAGAGCTTCTTCTGTGACCGCCTTGGTTGTCCCTAGATGCTATTCCTATCTACAGGGACTCCTAGGGCAAAAGAGTCACCCACAGGCTCTGTCTGCTTTGGAGGGGACCAGGAGATGTATGAATATTCTGGTTCCTCTAACTCCGTGTCTCTCTGGGGGCTCTGGATCTCCATCAGCAAAGTGAAAAATCTTATAACCAATGGTTCATAACTGCCACCTGCTGTGTCAAGGGCAGGTGGCAGGAACCTTGAACCTACTTGAGTCAGAAAAGACACCGACAGTTAGTGTGTGGGATTGCCATGCCAACAACTTCACCCGTGGCTCTGAGGGGATGGAAGGGAAAGAGAGGAGTCTACAGATCTAGGTGCCAGCTGCTGCTCTCCACCCTTGGGAGAAGAGGGAATTGCTTAGCTGAGTGCTTGGCTGTTGGGTACTGGCCCAGAACTCCCTTTCCAGGCTTGTGTCACCCCGGTACCCCTTCCCCCAGTGCCACATGCTCTGTGGAACTCTGATGCTCCCACATTAGAGCATGCTGGCCACCCTTGGATCTGCAGCCCTCCCTCCATGCAGCTTGGGATCCTGTTTGGCCTCTGTCCGATGCTCTCTTCCTTAGAGTCAAGTCTGCCCCCTCCCCCTGGTGCCATGAGTCACTTCTCCCTCCTTTTACCCTAGATCCCTTGCTTCCCTTGATAGTGGACCTTTTCTCTGGCCATGCTGTGACCAACTTGAGGACAGGGATGGGGCTTTCTGGGAGCCCAGGAGAGAGGCCAGGGGTTGCAGTAGATAGTGAAAGGAAACACATTTACAACCTCAAGTTGTTTTCCTCTGTCCCTAGAGTGACTGGTGCTAGGTGGGTCAGGGTATGGGCTTTTAACCCTGACAGCAATATTTTTTTGATGGGCCAGATAGCTCCTGGCTCCCAGCCCTTGGTAAGAGAGAGCCCAGTGACAGGCTGCACCTACCTTGAGCTTTTTGACGCTGGTGCAGGGATCATTGGAGAAGCTCTCTGTGTCTGAGATCTCGATGTCTTCCCCATACAGAACCCCAGTCAGGTCATTTCTTACCTATGGACAGAGACAAACAAAGAACATGGGTGGGCTGTTGACAATAAAGATGAATTTGTCAGCCTTGGCTGAGTTGGGGAGCCATTTTCTCCTCACCATTGAGAGACAGAAGAGAACACTACACTGAGAGACAGCAGGAAAGCAGCACCCTACACGTGACATCTTGATATAATGCCATACAAGGCTGGGACTCCTCAGCCTGACCTCGGAATTCCTACAAGAGGCAAGATGAAGAGATGGCCTGGCCAGCACCCCATCTTGCCTGGCCCAGGTTAGGCTGTCTGATGATACCTTGTTTAAGTTTCACAGTATAAACTTCGCTGTGACTTTCCATTGTAGTGAAGAAGACATAGCCAGGACTCCCAGGAGAACAACATGGAGCAGAGTGAGGTGGAATGGTGAGGTTTGAACCTACGGGTTGTGCATGTGCCTACACAGCACAGGGCTGACAACTGTCATGTCCTCATGGCCAGACATCAGGAATTTCTGGGGTACTGTAACACCCTAAAGACCACATGGTTTTCTAAGGACAACCACTGCTGTTCCCTTGCTGTGCTGGAAGCGGGCCCAGAACACTTTGGGGAAAGAAATAAAAAATTCAGGCTTTTACAATATAAAATTCCTCATATTTTCTGGTGTTGATGTTTGTCTAAAGTTTGAATTAAACAGAACAAACCTGAAGAGTGTATCTGGCTGGCAGCCATAGCTAGGTGCCCCGAACATGCGACAACAGAGTGTCCATGCTATGGGACTGTAAAGAAGGACTAGGCAAGAGGCTGGACCCAGCTTCTGGGTCCTGCTGTTTCTGAATTGCTTATGACATTGTCCCCTGGGTGTGACCTTCCCCTCTTAGAGCCTAAGAGGAGGAGATCGTGATAGGCACCTGTTGCTCACTTTGCTGAGATGGCTATTATCAGAAGCAGTCAAAAACAAACATTTGGAAGGATGGGAACCTCCTGGGTCCCTTGAGTATGTTCAGTGGTTCAAGATTCTGGGAAACAAAATGGTGGAGCCTCAGAAAACCAAACCTCTATTCTCACCTGCTCTAGGAATCCGACTCCTGGGAATAATAGCCTCAAGAAATGACAGCAAGGACTTGTCTTATACACTTCTCCTAGTGGCTGCTTTTCTCAGCAAAGTGTCTGATAGAGCAACTGAAAGGAGGGAGGGTTTTAGCTTTTATGTTTACCCTATCTATCTATCTATCTATCTATCTATCTTCTATTTATCCATCATCTATCAATCTATCTATCCATCACTTATCTATCCATCATCTATCTTCTATCTATCTACCTACCTACCTATCTGTCTATCTCTCATGTGACTATTTAGTATGTGTGCATGTGGTTGTCCATAGAGGTAGCCTGGAGCTGGAGTTGTAGATGCTTGTGAGCTGCCCAGTGTGGGTCCTGAGAACCTGGGTCCTCTGGAGGTGGAGCAGGTGATCTTAATCATTGAGTCATCTCCGCAGCTGAGGAAGGCTTTGTCTTGGCTCACAGTCTAAGAGGGTACAGTCCATCATGGCAGAAAATGATGGACAAGTTCATGGCAGCAGTGTGAAGGAAGCCTCTGCTTTGCTAGAAGACTAGAGACTAAGATGGGCAAATGCTGCCTCTGCCATCACAGCTCAGCTCTGGGTCCTCAAGGCTTCCAGCCACAAGTTCCATCTCAGTGGTACCTGTTTCAGGGGCACTGGCTGGCTGGCAATGCAAATCAGTGTGCTCATTAAGGGGCAGGTACAACCAAGGCCCAGCTCTGTGTGTCACCACAATCGGAGAGATGATCCTGCTTCCCTCGAATCTCTTTCTTCTCACTGGCAGCAATGATCAAATAGGTCACAGACTGGCTCAGCACGGGCTGTGGAACACCTTTGTATGCTATGGAGTTCTGGGCCTTACTTGAAATTGAGAAAGAATCCACCAGTTTCAGCATCTGTGTGTGTGTCACAGAAGGTATGAAAATCTGTGTTATGGCAAACAAACAAATCCACCCCAAAGGTGGTCTCATTCTGCACCCCCATTTCACCTAGGAGCAAGCAAGGGGAGATGCCCAGTCTGGTGATCTTCCCACATCCCAGCCTGGCACTTCAGAACAGGCCCAGGCACACTGTCGGCTATCACTGCCAACCATTGGCCCCCACTGCATCAGCTCCTAGGCCTATGCATTCAGCTTGGGTATTTATTCCGATGGAATTTGAGGGATGGCAAGGGAAGAGAAGCAACAGGAAAGAGCACTTTCAAAGAAACACAGTACAGGAAAGAATGATGTAAGGAACCATCCCCCACCCTCACACAGGGACTGGAAGACCGGCTGCTTAGTCTCCCAAATGCCCAGGTTTGTCCTGAACCTGCAGGTTCTTCTGGGAGTCTCAGAATCTATGATCCTTTCGCTTCTGTTTAATAAAAGCAAGAACATGTTCTTCTGGGGAAGAAAGTAAGAGCCCTCCACTCCTAGGAAGATAAAAAGAAGACGCCGATTGATGTATGATGGGGTGGGTGAGTTCAAAGCCGAGAAAGTGGAAAACCATGAAGGAATGGAGCACACACTTCAAAGGCCAAGGACACTGGAGGCTCGGCTGCCCCTGGGATCATGTGGTTACTGCTCCCTGTACAGTGAGAGCGCATTCTACCCAAAACCACCAGAAATGACTAACAAAACAAAACAACAACACAAACAAACAAATCCCAGTCTGTTTCTACAGGATGGAAATCATGTTTGTGTCATGTGGTAAGGTTGAAAATACCTACCAGGTTGCTTTGACAGGACAGTGCTTCAAGGAGGTGCACTCAGGAGAACCACACCATCCAGTCATGAAAATCACCTCTGAGAAACTCATCATGTTTTAAGCAAGTTTACAACCTTATGGTGGGCGATATGGACCAATGCAGAAATCTCCCAGTAATTCCACTCCACTGCTCTTGGATTCTGTGAAGGCTTGTCCTGCCAGGCTCCTGTCCCCACCATGTTCTGTTGCCCACACATCAAGCCAGTGAGGTCCCTTCTGTCCCCACCGATCCTCCACGGCAGCCTCGGATGCCTGACCTCCATCAGGGCAAAATCGAATTCAAGTTCAGAAGCCCCAAGATAAAGCTCAGGCAGCTGGGGTCAGACATTTGCAGCCCCTCAGTCAGGCCTCCCACTGGGGCTGAAATCTGACCTCTTGTCCAACCACTTACTGTCTTTGGGGCTTCATGCCTTCTCAAACAGCTCCCAAAGACTCTGGATTTTCAGGGATGAAATCTGTGTGTTTCGCCAACCTCATGGATTTGTTTCATGCTCATTCATGTTTGACACTGGCATCTATTCTGCCCAGGCACTAGGGAAGCCAGTGATGGGCTTGGTGATGGGCTTCTAACATGGAGCTGAGCTATTGTCACCCTGGGTCTCTCTCTGTCCAGTAGGTGTGGGAGGTGTTCCTCGACTGACTTCCCTGGGGAGTGCATGTGTACTCGATGAGGCTCTTGAGTTTAGTGAAACAGAGTCAGACCCAGGCCAAGAAGAGGAGCAGGAAGTAGCCAACTACAGCAGCAGCATGTGCAAAGGTCCTGTGGTGGAAGAAGATGGTACATAAACTAGAAGACTATTGAAGTTGGAATTAAAGTGGAGCCTAAAAGAAGGATTGGGCACCAGCATTGGAATGACGTAAGAAAGAAGGGAGAGGTGGGTGGGGCTAGAGCATGTGGGCCTTACAATTTATATTAAAGATGTTGTGGTCTAAGTGCTACAGAAAGCCATGATGAGGAGTCAAGAGTGGGGTTGTGTTCACAGTGATAACTCAGGTTGCTGTGGGGCCAATGAAGGGTGAGTGTGTGTGTGTGTGTGTGTGTGTGTGTGTGTGTGTGTGCGCGCATGCGCATGTGCACTCACGATATTATTATCTAGGTGAGAGATTCCAAAGCAAGGACCAGGGAAGAATGAGAGGCTGCCAGAAGTCACAAGTTACAGCGACAGCGAGGGTAACTGATAATAAGTGTTTGTCTTCCGTTGCTGTGTAAAACACTATCCCAGCAGCTTCAAACAATAAACACATATCATCTCCCTCATTCCTAGAGATGGAGAACTAGGACGCAGCTGAGGGGTAGCCCTGGCCCATGCCCTTCTATAAGGGTGCGTACAAGATTGCACTGGTCTGCCACTGGAAATACTGCCAAGTCTCAGGGATGAAGGTTTTCCGGGTGAATCCAGTGAGGTGCTCAAGTTGTTGTTCTCTGAGTTTAGGGGACAAAGTTCTCAGCTGAAGACCAAGGCAGAAGCTCCACCCTCTCCAAATCCAGGGTCCCATTTTTTCTCGTAGATGGGGCTCCTCTCCCACCCTCTCCTGACCTCTCCATCTCATAGCTTCATCTTGTCTCGAAACACAGGTCTCAGGCAGGGCAGGTTTAGTGCCAGTAAAGTTGGCAGCCAAGGACAAGAGGCCATGGGAGAGCCCGAGACCCCAAGACACTTAACTTTGATGGCCAGCCATTCCCAGAACACCATTCCCATGGAGGCCACTGTCCCAGTTGAGGAGCCATCCAGAAAGACCTGCTTCAGGTGAAGATGGCGACAGAGCCACCTGCACTTACTTATAAGCCTGAACATTCTAATTAGGTTAGAAATGAACACAGAGCAAAGCGAGTCCCCAGCTCTCCTACGGAAGCCGAGGTAACCTACTTTGTCATTCAAATGTACCACTATATATAGCGAAGGATTGTGCTGAAATGTCACTCCACTTACCTGACTAAAACGTATAATTATAGATTTACTTCTATTCATTCATGAAATGCGTCTTCACTTGATTAAACAGTTCATTCAAGAAAAATCCATTAACACACCGAGCGTGTTCAAATATGGCTCCTTCAGTGCTGAGGGCGCCGACAGAGTTAAGATGCTAATTAGGCTAAATAGGTTTTGAAATGTCCCAATATTTGAATAATTCAGGTCACTTTTTAGTGGGCTTCAGCTCCCCAGGAACTACCACTAATTTAAACTAATTAGAAAATTAGCACAGAGAAGATCAAGTTCAGGAAGAGATGGATGGCTTCAAAATGGAAGAGCTGTCACAGGAAAGAGGGGATGCCTGGTCTGGACACCCTGCAGCAGCCAGTGAGCTAACAGTGAGAAGGACCAGGAAAGCAGGTTCTGGCCCAAAGCCAGAAGGAGGAAGAAGCAGGGGCAGAAGATGAGGATAATGACATAGAAGATGAAGATGAAGAAGAAGAAAACTTTCTAGTGACAATGAATGATGTAGTGAACTCCCCATCACTTTGGATATGCAAGCAGGGGCTGGGCACTAAACATGAGGCTTCCCTTCCTCAACCAATGTCTATAGTTTTCCCATCCTATGATTACCTCACTCACTGTTCTTTTTGAATATTAAAGTCACTGAAGCAATCCTGGGGAACTGGGAGTGCCTTTTTGGGGGGCGGGGCTTGGCCCCTGACATCCCCCTCCTCCCATCCCCACTTAAGACTTGGCACATGCACTTGCATTCTTGTAGAAGTACTTCCTGTGGCAGAAAGGTGTTCCTGAGGGAACACAGACCAAACTACTAGTGCTTAATACTGTGTAGCAGGAGTTGAACCTGTGTGAAAAACTTATGGACAAGTGTAACTGAAAATGCAGTACGTGGTGGTTCACCTTGGCTGTGAACTTGATCGGATCTGTGTGGGTTTGAGGGATTCGTTGAGATGGAAAGACCCTCTCCAAGGTGGGCAGAGCCTTTCCCAAGGGGCCCAGGTGTAAAGAGAGCTGAAGGAAAAGCAGTGCTGCTTAGTCTGTATGCTTTTGCTTCTTGCTGACCCATGCATCTGCTCTGCTGCCGCTGCTGCTTCTGCTTTTGCTGCTGCTTCTGCTTCTGCTGCTATCCTTCAAAGACATTTGAACTCAGCTTCTTTAGCCTTCCTATCTGGACTGAAGATAGCAGTTCTATAGTGACTTCCAGGCCTGTATTGTGATTGCTGAGGCATCCAGCCTATGGACTGAGCATCTAACTCAGTCTCTGCCTGAGTCTCTAGAGACGCTGAGTCTCTAGCATGCAGGCAACCATTGCTCAAATGCCCAGCATGCACTGTGAGGGCCAATCTAATAACCCCTGTGTAATATAAACTCATTCTATTGGGTCTGCTCCTCTAGAGAGCCCTAATGCACAGAGTGAACTTTCTCTGGACAATGAACAAATGTCTGCTCACCCCAGAGAGGACAGCAACAAAGACCAAAGAAATAGTCCCACTGGAATCGAGCCTGGTGGGCCAAGAATCTTGTTCATTTATTTAGAGGGGTGTGTGTGTGTGTGTGTGTGTGTGCGCGCGCGCGCGCGCGCGCGTTCATATGACATCAGACACCTTCCTCAGTCACTCTCCACCTTGTTTTCTGAGTCTCTCATTGAACTATGGGCACTGACGGACTAGACTGGCTGGCCTGAGATTCTCCTGTCTCCACACTCTGAGAGCTAATCAAGTACTTTACACCAAGCCATCTCTCTAGCCCCACAGGGACTTTTAATCAGAGTTTGCCAGAACCTGAGTAGCCCATGAGCTCCTCTGAAGGAAATGTCTCAGGCTAGCAGCCATTGACCGCTTATGCATCTTCATGGGTGGGATGGGACCTCATGTGTCCCTCTACCTCCCACACAGGAAGACAGAGATGGGCCCACTTTAGTGCAGGTGTCATGTGGTCACACGTGCTGAGAGTTCAAGAGCACAATGACCATGTGATACCCAGAGGACAGTACTCCATGTAGACATGCGTTAGATCTTCTGTGTGCAACCTTGTGAGAGAGCAGACGAAGCTGTGACTAACATCACTCACACCCCATTCTGGGCTGCCTGAAAGGCACCTGTTTATTCTCTCCGTCATGACATCCTGGTCTGTGCCTGTCTGTCTGCTCTCTATTATGGAGAACAAGAACACAGACAGGAGAGTGGGCAAAGGGCTCCTGGGCTCCAGGGCTCCTTGGTGGGGGCTGAGGAGTGGGGTACTTGGACTTGGCGCTGGCTTGTAAACAGCTGACCCTGGCAGGGTGGGTCTGCGTTCCTTTCCACACAAGTTCTCAGATCCCTCAGATCACATCCTGTGTGTGGAGGCCCACAGGAAGCCTATGAGGAGTGACTGCTGGACGAGAGGGGCACCCAGGGAGCATCAGACCCATTCATACTTGAATGCTAGGGACTGAAGGTTGAGAGAGAGGTCTCCAAAGAGTCAGAGTCGACCTGGGAGCAGTGAAGTGACTTCCTGGGGAGACCCTCAGCTCTACCTGTGGCTTCTACCCCTCTGTCTGATGTCCCAGATCCTCCGGTGGCAGCTTCCTCTCCCCCTTTGAACTCTGTGCTAAGGCCCTGCCCTCTTCTCTCTAAGATAGGTCCTTAAGTTTGAGTGACCCTGGAGGGATCCTTGTGCCCTCCTCCCACTATCTACAGACACCTTTTAGGATACCCCAGTCTGGCTTTCCGGTTTAAACTCCATCTTTCGTAGGCACTACCGTAGACATCACATCTAGAACCTTCTATAGGAAAGCTCTCATTTCTCTCTCTGCTACAATTCACCAGTGACTAAAATGGTCAGCCTCATACGATATCATATCTCTTCTCCAAGGCAGCATACCCAGTGACTGGTCTAGCCTGGTCTAGCCTGCTTGGCTTGACTTGAGGAAAAGAACCCTATGCCCAGGACCCTAACCAGGCTATAGTTCTTGCTGAAATCCAACACCTGAACTCACTCACATCCTCCAGCTTGTCCTGCCCTGCCCTCTCTGGAATTTAACTTTAATGAGTGGCACCTCTTGAACTGGCTTGTTCTGAGAACCCCAGTTAGGTTAGACCTATGGGGGACCTCAAATGGCATCAGAAAAACAATGGAATCCAGGAGTGTAAGGGCTAATGGGAGGCCCAGCAGGAGTCAGAGAGCCAATGGGAGCCAGCAGGGGTCTAAGGACCAATAGGAGGCCCGCAGGATTCAGAAAGCCAATGGGAGCCCAGCAGGAAGCAGAGGACCAAAAGAATCCCAGAAGTTATGAGAGGCCAGGATATCACGGATGTAAAAGGCTAATAGCAGCAGGCCCTGGAGGGCTAATGAGAGGTCTCAGCGGGTGTTGGAGGGCAACCGGAGCTCAGCAGGCACCAGAAGGCCCAAGAGAGGTTCCCCCGCAGGAGTCAGAAGGCAAGGAAGAGAAAGAGTTAAAAGTTAAGATCTTTCTGCTTGGTGGATCTTTCCTTGTATGGATTCCAGCCCCGTCCAGCTTGGCTCCTCCTTTGCCCTCAAGAGCACCTGGTGGTGGTCCTGACCCACCATTGCTGATCCTTGGGATCTCTTTAGCTCAATTGGTTCCCCAGGCTTTGCCCAAAATACTTCCGTGACGTTTGCTTTCTTCTGATGCCTCCCAACATGCCATGTTTCCCGCAGGGCCCTAAAGTGTAGGTGCAGGTCTCCAAAGGATAGCCTGATGCCTGGGCTCGCACCTTGTCATAACCATGCAGTCCTTTTACATCACACCGGCATGGGCCACCCGAGTTCCTGGTCTCTGGTCACTTTTGCAGCCCCGTGTAAATAGCTTCTTCCCATGATGTCCTCTGGGGGTTCCAGGCTCAGCTCTGGCCCTATGATGCCCCTCCCTGCTGCTACCCTACCTCCAGCCCCACCTTCTTGGTCCTGTAACCAGGAAGTCCCTTCATACGAAGGCTCCCCACTACTCCTGGACAGAGAAGCTGAGCTGTCTCAGTTCCCTTAAGGTTAGGAATGACAACTGGTCTATCCCCTGGCTTGGAGCCTGCAGCCAGCCTCATCCCGTGCAGGTGCTGAGTGTGCGTCTTGGGTGGACACCGCCCCAGTGCTGAGCAGGCTGCAGAGGCTGCCGGGCCGGGAGTGTGCTGAGCTCAGCAGTTTGGACAGTGCAACTTCACTAGGAATTGGGAATCGTATCTACTCTGCAAGGCCCAAGTGGAATTTTCCAACTGGGATGCAAATCTGAAAGGCAGGACCATATATTGTGTGGCTTATTCACCCGCCTTGGGCTGTGCGCAGTGAGAGGGTCTGGAGGCTGTGTGTCTTCCGGCAAGATCTCAGAACTAAGGCCTGTACCAGTGAGCCATCTGAGTGGTTGAATAAAGACACCTGCTGCCTGTGATGTGTCACTGCCCAAAGTGGAGGCTAGAGAGGAGTCTATGTCACCTTCTTCCTGGTGATTGGAGGAGGGCTTAGGTAGAAATGCCAGAGCACTCCACAGGGAGGTGGAAGAGAGAGAAGGCAGTACCAAGGGAGGATGGAAAAAGAGGAAATGACTGTGGGGTTCCCATCCCTCTAGTCCCTCACTTATGCTAGGATGTCACTTTTGGCCATTGGTGTAGACCTAAAATGGATAGTTATGAGCAATGTGTGGGTAAGTATAATAAGACACAGAGAGGTTGAGGCAGCTGCCCAAGGTAACACAGCTAGAACACACTGAACCCAGGACTTAAGTTCAAGTCTGATTTCTTTCTATGGCCCACAGCAGCAAGGGAAAGCCATGTTTCACTGCAAGGGGCCAGAGTGTAAATATGTCAGGTGTTGCTGGCCTTCTCGTCTCTGTGCCAACTAAGTTCTGCTGTTGTATTGCAAAAGAAGCCATAAGCAACATGAGAAGCAGCAAGTGTGGCTGGGTTCTAATAACCTTTACTGACCAGGAGCTGGACTCACAAACAAGAGCCATGGCTGGCAGAGCCCGCCCTAGAGCTCACGGTTCTGTGATCACTGAAGGCTGTGGGAGAGAGGGAACCACACAGATCTGGAGTCCCATGGCCCTGCTTGTTGTAGCCCTCTGTCCTGGCCACTCTGGGTGAACAAGAGACCTCTTCTAATAAAAAAGAAAAAAGGGTACCTCCACAGCTTACTCCAGGGGGTTGTAAAGTTAAAAGTAAGATCATGCTGGGTGTGAGGGGCAGGGGTCACTATCAGGGATGTTATCAAAGAGAGCATAAGTTAGCATGCTTCATGTTCACTTAGTGCAGGGTAAGTGGCGGTAATGCTACTGAACTAAGCCCAAGAGGTATGGTCTCTCTGCAGGAACAAGCTAGCCTGCACCCCGTGAAACCCCAAAGGATGCACAGAAGCCTCTGGTGGGAGAGATCTTTTCACTACTCCCAGGAAGGAACAGCTGTGGCAGCTTGGTGACTCCCCACAGAGGGCCAGAGGCAGCTGTTCACAGGCTGGGTACAGCAAATTGTGTGATGTGCTGGGTTCTGGGGCAGGCTGCCAAGCCAACCTGGGGCGCCTCTGCACCCCACCCCTCCACTGCCTGCTGCCCGGCTGCTGACTCACAGGCAAGGCAGGGATACGCCAGAAGGATCCGAAATGACTCTCTAGTGAAACACACAGCTTCTGAAAAGGACACATGGGGATCAGGAGGAAGGGAGCAGCTTTTGCTGTTTCCACTTGAAGGTCATGACCTTGGCAGGGCAGGGAGGATGTGGGAAACTCCATCAATATTGCTGGAGGCCAGGATGTGGATCAGGTTGCCACAGCCTGGCAGCCATGTTTGGCAGAAGAATCACTCATCAGAGGGGATGCTAACTTCAAATTTGAGAGGGAGAGGGAACATGCCCAGGAAAACAAAAACAAAAACAAAACACAAAATTATAAAGTCAGATGATGTGCTGAGGGCCAGCATTGAGCAAGAAATTAAAAGAGGGCCACAGAAGAGGAATCACCAAGACTTCTATCCATCTGAACATCACCATGCAAAGCAAGAGGCCATTTTAACTATGGAAGACAGGAAATCTGAGCACAGATGTCCACCTCCCACCTAAGCTACCCCCTTCTGCAAGTGACAGAAAGGACCCTGCAAGGTAGTTACAAAAATAGAGAATCTGCTTCAGTGTTGGAAAAAGAGGAGCGAGAAGCATCAACATGCCAGCAATTTTGAGGAATTTCAGCGAGGTACGATGCCAAGGAGACCAGATTGAAGGCTGACTCACAGCCCTGCTTCCTGAGCAGGGGGCGCTGTGCTGTGGGGAAGGAGAATGTGCTGGGGTGGGGTGGGGAGACTGACCACATAGGCTGGGCACTGGAGGATAGGCTGGGCCACAGCAGGGTTGCTGCCCAGGAGGATAGGTCAAGCTATGGCAGGGGTGGGACCCACTTGGGGGAACCCCCTTCTCATTCAGGAATGGTTTGTCTATGCTGTCCAATAACAAGCAAGCAGAGCTGTCCAAATTTAGTTTCCCCATGATGCCTACCAGACGCTACACGCAAGAGATCAAGGGCAGAGGCCCAGAGCGACCCTGAACATCTGGAGCAGCTGTTTCTCCTACAAGGACAAACTCCTTGGCCCTCAGCTGTCTGTCCCTGGCTATGAAGTTTTGTGTTAGACTCAAGTGAAAGTTCAGCAGAGGCAGCTAAAACAATGGAGATCCAGGGAGAGTTCATGGATGCCAGGCTGTCCCAGGTCAGGGAGGATGCGGAGACTGAGCTGTGAAAAACACATAGTGAATATGAGTCCAGGGAAGACTTCATCAAGGAACAGATTTGCTACTTTAAGTAAAAGGGAACTGCCACATCAGTTTTGTGCTTCAGAGATGAAAGCAAACCAGAACTCTGAAATGCTGGAAATGATACAGTGAAAGAAACTGTAATTCAGAGGACCCCAGCAGAGCTGAGAAAATGACAGCAGGAGATGAATTAGATTACTGAATCTGAGAGTTAAGACACATTAGAGGCAGCCAGAAGCAAAACTTAAGTTACAGAACACTGAAGCAGTGTGCAAGATAACCTGAGATCCCTAAGAGGTAATGTCTCCTGGGCGTGGTCAGCGAGGGTGGAAGTAGAGATGCCAGAGAGAGAAGAGCAGCAGAGAGGATACAGAGACTCACTCTGGAATTAGGCGTTCCCAAAAGGGGGCTGAGTGAGAATTCTGGAATTTTGGTTTCTTAAAAACACAGACATATATAAGAATTGTTTTCGTTTTAACCTCAGGTGTGGGGATCTCGGGCTTCTTCCGTCCTCAGCAGCTGACTGTGATTTGCCTCGAGCTCTAGTAGAATCGTGCTTTTGCCACCCGCAGATAGTTTTTGCAACAGTGTGACATTTGGAACTCTGGGAACTTTTCAGAGGGTAAATAAATACTAGTGCCTCTTAGGCGGTGTGGGTGGGTGTTGGTTGTGATTTGTTAGTCGTGCTCAAAGAAGAAACAAGGAAATTATTTAGTGATCTCTCTCTCTCTCTCTCTCTCTCTCTCTCTCTCCTCTCTCCTTCTTTCTCTCCTATCTAGTGATAGGGGGTGAAATGGGGTGGAGGGAATAGGGCAGAGACAAAGAGTGGAAAGAAGAAGAAGCCACAAAGTAGCAAGAGCAGCTGGGGAGCGTGTAGGGATAAAGGATGAGAAAAAGAAGCCACAACTAGCTAAGAACTGGGGGGGGGGAGGGGCAGAGGGTTGATGTTTTTTCCTGTAACTGTGACAATATTTGACAAAAGCAATTTAAGGAAAGAAGGGATTATTTTGGTTCATAGTTTAAGGAATACAGGATTCAGTTCATGTGGCAGGGAAGACAGCTGGTTACGTTCATCTGCAATCAGGAAGCAGTGACCAGTGCTGATAGTCTGGTGCTCAGCTGGCTTCCCCCTTTTTAATTCAGTTCAGTGGCACAGCTTATGGATTGGACCCAGCCATGCTTCCGTGGGTCTACCCACCCTCCTTGCAAGGTCTCAGAGCAAAAGAGAAACAATGAAAGATCTAATGGAAGAAAACTTTCACAATAGGAAGACCAAAGTCTTCAAACAAAAGCTGCAATCTGTTTTAGGAAAAGCATATGACTATCAGACAAATTTATCAGTCATGCTTATTGTCGCTGTATTCACTATAGCAAGGAAATGGAATCAGCTTAGCTGTCCATCAACAGATGGATAGTGAGAATCTGATAGATAATGAAATATATGATTAATGAATAACATGCAGAAAACAAATAATATATATGAACAAATACATAAGTGGAGAGTGAAAATATACAATGGAATACTATCCAGCTCTAAAAAAAATGAAATCACAAAATTTTCAGGAAAATGGGAAAGCTTAGAATGTATATTAAGCATGGTCACACACTCTCAGAAAGACAAAAACACACAGCCTCCCTTCTATATGGGAAATGAAGACACATGTGACATGTGCAGTAAGACATGAGAGTGGGGAACAGAGGGGAGATTGGGGTGATGGGGAAGAACTGGTGCAGGTAAAGGACACGGGTCAGGAAAGGATAGAAAGCTGCTTCTCTGGTTTCATCTTTGTCCTGGAGTGTGTGTGTGTGTGTGTGTGTGTGTGTGTGTGTGTGTGTATGCATGTATGCATATGTGCATGTGTGTGTTGCAATTATAAAATCCAGTATGAACCCACAGCTCCAGACCTGCTCTAATTGTTCAGTCCAGATGGCAGCCCTTGGGTCTGGTTAATTTCATTGTGTTATCTATTTATTTTTTATTTTCAAGTCCTTTATAAGAGAGCTTTAATAAGTTTTTTTTTTAAAGATGAAATTCTTCAAACAAAAGCAGTAGTCATGTTTTAGAATAAGCATTCAAGTATCAGATATGTGGTATTTTCTTTCTTTGTTTCAAAGATGAAAAATTCTGTAAGTAGCTAACACAGGACAGGGATGTTACTAACCAAATAACCAAACCGTCATCGTTAAACCTTGACACAATGTCAGGTTTGAAGAAGACAGGTGGGTAATTTGAATTCAAAAGAGACAACAGAGGGAAGCTATGACTTATGTAAGGACAGCGTAGACAGAAAAGTCACCTGGCCATCCTGACACCCGTGACTGAGAGATGTGTTCATGCATACATACTGAGACACGAATGAGACATCTATACCACACTCCCTCTTCCCAAGGCTCAGGGACCATTGAGAAAGAGAGCAGCAGAAAGACTGTAAGAGCCAGAGGTCCAGGGGGACCAGACCAAAAGAGTGTCTTTGGACCTGTTGGGCCCACTGCACCCAGGGGCTCACAGCTGCCTGCATGAGACCCACACAAGACCAGTCAGTCAACATCCCAGCATGGAGAGGAGGAGGGTTCAGGGGCTCCCACCCCTAAATGAGGAGCTATTGGCAGTTAATGGCTTCTGGGCCAGGAAGAATCCATTTTAGGGGTGTGACCTCTGGTAGGAAATCTTGAGCTGTTATTGGGTCTGCTTTTATTTTACCACTTTCTGGTTTGTCTTCTCATCTTGGCTACATATCTGGTATGTGTACACTTTCTCTCCAGTGGATGACCTGTACCTATGATCTTATGGCAGCGCAAATGGGACTCAATGGGTTGTTTTGAAAACCATGAATAAAAAGAGAAGATGAAGCTGACAGAGAGTGGGGTGGATCTGGGAGGAGTTAGGGGAAAAACGAGGAGCTGGGTTTGATCAGAATACATTTCGTGCATGTATGAAACTCTCAGAAAACAATAAATATTATATTTAAAATTCTAATAAAATATGCACTTGTGCTAGAAAGACAGCAATTCAAAGACATGGCAGTAGACGCTAGCTGGTTAAGTGAGGATTCAAACTTTAAATCATGGTCACAGCCATGTACTTTCACAGTAAAAATCAATATGTCAGATAACAGTTGACAAGGAATATCTACAAGGTAAAAAGTAAAATTGAATAAAGCCCTCAAATCAGAGGTTACGAGAGCAGGGGTCAACAGTGTCATAATGTCTGGAGCATGCCATTGCTGCTCCTGTATTTCTATATTGGAAATTAGACAAGTAGGAGCCGAGTATTTTAAATTTAAACAAGAAAGCAGAACACTTCATTATAATGTCAAGGAAACAGCATTTATCTAATACTACAGTGGGCCAAAACCATGATCAAATACAAATGCATCTCTGAAAAATGCATTTCACAGGAACCAGGTAAGAGCAAAGACCAAGTGTGCAAAACCAAGTAGAAAAAGAATGGCCCAGAGAGAAAACATCACTAAAGAGAAAAGCAGCCGGAAATAACCCAGAGGGGGGCAGAACTGAGACAAGACCCAGCAAGGGCTTGGGATTTGCTGTTTTCTTTATAAGACAAGATGATGCTTTCCCCCCAAATTTAACTTTTGCTCCCTCCCCCTGCTTTCCTTCCATGAATCAGGGTGGCTGTTTTATAAAGCAGATGCAAAGTCTGGGATGGGAAAATGGAAGGAGCCTTTCTAAGAGCCAGCTTTCTGGTTCTTAATGATGTAGATGAGGGGGGAGAAAGAAAGGGGGAAGGAGAGGGGGGAAGGAGAGTGGGGAGTGGGAACAGGAGGGGGGAAAGGGCAATAAAGATTTTAGATCTTTCTTGGAGCTGAGGTGTTAGGAAGTGTGCCCAGGGACCCTGCTGCAGGGCTTTAACCAGGAAGACCAGTGCTTCTTGTACCACCAAGTGGCAGCAGGAATCAAGGGCGGCAGAAGGTGGGCTTTCCAGTTTTGTATAGGGTCAGGCCCCAGAGTCATTGCTCATTCCAGAGAAGGCTGTAACCAAAGGTGTAACTGTAGGAACTAAAATGAAAACCTCAAGACTCTCAAAATAAAATCTAATGACCTTGGATTAGACAGTGCTCCTTAAATCTAAGGACCAAAGTAAACAAAAAAACAACTTTGACTTCATCAAAATGAAGAGAATTTTCACAATGGTCTTCAAGAAGAAAATGAAAGATGTACCGGCCTGCAAGGAAATACCTCAGGCCATATCAGGGCATTCCCAGACTGTGAATGACCACCAAGGTGTTCTTTGGTAGAGTCTGTGATGACTCAAAGTATCAGCTAACCTCTTAAAAGGTCGAAAAGTTCCCTTCCAGGGTCCTAACCAGTGACTGCTCTTCCCCCCTCAGTCTGCCCCAGCCACCATGGCCTCTGAAGCTCTTTCTTTTCACACCAGAGCCCTCCATGCCAACACCTCTGCTCAGCTGCCCTGTCTGGGACTCCTCTCCTTGTGACATCCCGACTGTGAGGCATCTTGGAAGACGTTCCCAGCTCACCACACTCAGTACTGTCCAGCGGAGCCCCTGGCCCTACCTGACTAATCTCCACGGCACCTTCGATCATGTCACATAAGAACCACTACCCTGCTTCCTCCCTTGTCTGTTTTCCTGCATAAGAATTCAGATTCCCACGGGTAGGGACCAGTCCATTCTCAGCTGTGCTCCCATGACTGGAACTGGGCACACTTCATAAATGTGTGCTGCAGGAGCGCATTATACAATGAATTCAGGAAGATTGGTGCCTACCATTTCTCACCTTGTACATCCGAGAAAATGTGGCTACTAATCTAGAGTCTAAACAGGCACCGTTTCCTAGATTGAAGATCGACCTGTCTATATGGAGTAAATGTGAACAGAACATCGCTCGACATGGTGAGGAGAACTTGACAGGCATCCCACCTTGACAACTACGTTGCCATTGAAGGTAAGCACAAGGAGGCAGCACTCAGTGTTACTGCTATTTGAAGATATCACTCTAATATCTAGTGAACACCTCAAGATGATCAGAAAGGGCAAGTGGCAGCGCGCGGCCCCTGGGTGCTGCTGTTCTAAGCCTTGAGTACTTATGCATATTCTCTATTTTAATACTCCCTACCCCTGAGGTAATCTGAACAGCCCCCTCCAACCCTGCTTTCAGCGACATGGGAAATTAAATGACATGCAGAAAGTTACCCAGTCTCTGGGGAGCTCAGCTAGAGTCAGAAACCTGTTTGAAACCAGTTAGAAACCTGTCACTCTGCTCTGAACAGCTGTGCAGGACGTCACAATGAGAAACTAAGAAGCTAAAAGATGATGTGGTCCAGGGAACCAAAAGCAGGCTCATTCTTGATGTTGCTGTTGCTGACGAGTGCCCAGAAGACTCAAGGGAATTAAGAGAGGAGAAACTTCTGGAAGCAATACATTCAATACAGCCGGTCCTAAGAGATGCATGTGTGGAGATCAATAGCTTTCCTATAAGCCAGTGATAGCTACTTTGAAAATATCTTAGAAAGTAGATCCCATCTCCCAAGGCAAGCCTCAATGTAGGAGACACAGAAGCAACCCCACCAGCCAAGGGAAAGGACCTACCTAAAGAAAACAAGACTACTTTACCAGCAGCCAAGGGAGTCAAGAACTCCATGTTCCTGACTGCGCGCCACTGGCCAGAGATGCCATGTCTGCAGCAGAGCAATCAGAGAGGGGCCAGAATTCAGGCAAGAGTGCCACGAGCATTCTGGGAGCCTCACCACAACCAACTTGGTGAAAATAAAGTTTGTGAGCAAAGAAGGGTGGACTGTGAATTAGCTATGTTATAAGTGAGAACACCTTAAAACACAGGGTGTCAGGTTCACATTGATGGTTAGCAACAGGACAAAGCTTAAATGCAGGGACGCTTCAAGCTGGTGCAGCCCTACTCGGCGCCACTGGGTCCCTAGCACTCATGGAGGTAAGTTAGTGACATGTGCTGAAATGATAATATTTTGGACATATTGCAGCAAAGGAAATGTATTATTAAAGTTGATTTTGCCTATTTATTTTCTAACATTTTAAAATGTAGCCACAAGAAAATTTAAAATCCCATCTGTGGCGTGCGCTACATTTATATCCTGCAAAACTGGTCAAAAGCATATAGAAATGTATGTTATTTTCTAAAGGTCAACTTTAGAGTAGGCATTTTAAATGAGCCTGGAAAAGATACAGTCATTAAATGCCGAAAGAATAATTGAGCGTCTTGGAGCAGTTCAAAAAGGATTTGATGTTTCAGACTTTTTCCTTTTAAACTGAAATTCAAGATGAGGTGGAACGAAACAGTGAAAGCAATAGAAGAAAACGGACATAGTTATAAGAATCCCTATGATGGGGGGCTGGAGAGATGGCTCAGCGGTTCAGAGCACTGACTTAACCAGAGGTCCTGAGTTCAATTCCCAGCAACCATATGGTGGCTGACAACCATCTCTAATGGTATCCGATGCCCTCTTCTGGTCCGATGCTCTCTTCTGGTGTGTGAAGAGACTGACAGTGTACTCATATACATAAAATAAAATGAATCTTAAAAAAAATCCCTGTGATGAGGGGGACTTTGATCATAGCATTAAAGGTGAGGAGCACGGCTCTGATAAATCCAGCCACATAAAATATCAAATCTACACATCAAGTCACAAAGCCACAAAGCCAAGGTTCAAGGACACATGAAACATGATCAAATACCTACCACAAACATGAGAAGGGTGGGTAGCCTGGTATAAACCTGGGAAGGAAGGACGGTTCAGTCAGGAAATATGCCAATCACATGAGCCGCCAAAGTCACAAAAGGAAAATTAGAAACAAGAGGAGCCTTAGGAAAGAGATTCAATTTCAATAGTAATCAAAGAAATGCAAATTAAAACAGCCATTGCCAAGGGTGAGAGAATGCGCGTTGAGGCGCTGGAACTCATTGGTGTGATCTTCTCGGAGGACAATTTGGCAATACACACAAAAGGTTCAGAATGCACTCGTGCTATTTCTAGGAACCATCCCTGGAAGACAATCAGAGATGCGCAGACAGAAGTTCCAATATGAGTCCATTGTATCTCTGTGTATAATCAGCCCAAAACTGGCAGTTACCTCCGCATTCTGAACCGCCTCGCTTGAGTAAGTGATAGCGCGCCCAGCGAGCAGCAGGGGCTTTTGAACAGGGACCGGATGAAGGCGGTGGCAGGAAATCCAGATCTGCCTCGTTCCAACATATCTTGAAATGACAAATAAAAGTTTTGAAGAAAAATAAAGTGCTAACAGCTCTGGAAGCACATCAGCAGGCAGAATGGTTGCAGAATACAGGAAGGAAGGGACAGATGGTCAAGCCGATAAGGCTAGAAAAATAACCCTGAAACACGCCCCAGGGGACAGACAGCTACAGGGGTTTTCCCAGTTAAGGTGGTGGGAACACTCGCTGACCTGGGAAGATCCTCCCTCCAGGCTGAGTACACAGGAAGAATCCATTGCTCATGTCCCTGGAACTCTTTACATTTGGTAGGAAAACCATCATGACCAAAGCTTGATGCTAAGGACCGTTTCTGGACTTTGCCCTCCTGAGGTCCATGTGTAGGGGACTTGGTCCTCTGTGAGACTGCAGTGGGAGGTGATCAGACCTTGAGATCTGAGGCCTGGCGGGAAGTAAATTAGGTCCCTTGGAAGATGTTCCTTTCAGAAGGAAGAGACAGTCCTCCAGAGCGGGTTGACCAGGCATGACATTCTGCCTTCTCACACCCTCAAGTCTGCAGTGAAGCTCTCAGTAGATTCTAGCTGATGCTGGTACCACACCACTGACCCTCCAGAATGATGAGTTGGGTAAACATTTTTTCTTTATGATACACTTGGCTACGGGTACTTTACAATAGCAATAGGAAAATGGACTAATGTATTAGTTATGGCTTATTTTTAACTATCTTTTTTCCTTTGCTATTTTGCCAACTTCCTGCATCATCAAGAACATTATCAACATGACAGCTAGAAAATAGTAATTGATAATTAATATTTTAAAAGAAATACCTGTGCAGAGTCACTGTAGCCTTCTAATTTTTTCTTCTTCATGACTGCAGGGATTCCTGGCTTTAGGTCTGTTTGTCCTCATTGGCCCTCAGGACTGTGACCACCCCACTCTCTTCTAAAAAGCCTTCCATGGCTCCCTATAGCTGACAGGAAGCTTGGCTTCCTCACAGCTGCTTCTCCCAACCAAATATTCACTATTTCCTGAAGGTTCTATCCAACATTTCCACTCCATTCCTTTCGCACAGGCCCTGGGGCTCCTGAAGCCTGGCAGATGGGCCTTGGGGGAGAACTCGCAGCCAGAGTGTACCAGAATAGCTATGGAGAACCTACACACATGCTGCCTGTCAGCCCCGAGGCCTGTCTGAAATAAGGCATGCTGGGAGCAGGGTGTGAGCAGTTGTGGTGACAAGTGCTGGTCTCCAAGAGCTGGAAACTGGGGGGTAATAAAATGGCATGCTGAAGGCATGTCAAGAGTTCTGGGGGGTTGTAAGCAAGTCCTAAGAGATTGGCTGTTCAGCACACACTGCTACCCATTTGTTTCTGGGGTGAAGTGGGAGTCAAGGATGCTTGCCAAAGGCCCCCAGGCTCTTCTCTGCAAAGGGCAGACATAGTCTGAAGATCCCATACATACTTGTGAAGATCCCTGGGATTTTCACAAGTCTTGCCTGTCACATCCTGGCAAGGGCACTCACCCTTTCCTTGGCAAGTCCTTTCTAAAACGTGTCACCATTCTGGGTGATAGAATGGAATCACTAGCACACAGTAGGTACTCAGAAAGTGGCCACAGGTGACAAGGCAGTGTGTCTTCTTTCTCCACAAGGCTGATGAAATTGCTGCTTCCTGTGGGCCAGAGTGGCATCCTGGGAACTCAGCTGTGATGCAGGAGGCACAGGAGGAGTCCCTGAGAGCCTGGAGGGCAGTTAGGACCCAGAGACTGTCTCAAAGATGGCACACACCCTTCCTCACCCATGGTCTGGAATCTCTGACCTTGGCTGACTGACCCTCACACAGCTACCCCACCTCTGTGAACAAAGACTAGTTGGCCCCTCTTTCCAGTTTGAGCAGAGGTCCTTGAGGTCCTGGAGGAGTGTTAGGGAGGATCATCTGCTAGACCCAGGGGCTTTCCTCACCATGATTGTCAGCCACATCCTCCCAGTCCTGGAATGGAGGGGGGACAACCATGAACCAGCTATGCCTGGGCAGGTACTCTAAGGCAAACCAAAGCATCCATCTCTGACTTCTCTCCAGAAGTTCTAAGGTTGGACACTGTCACCAAAGTGTCAGGCATTGAGGGCTGGTCATTCTGAGGCGCAATGGCTCTCACTGTGATGGGAAGGGTACCACAGAGAACCCATGGGAGGCTCACATCCATGGAATACATTAACAGGAAACTAATTCCACACGAAGCTCTGTGTCCACCCCAGAGGGGTCATAACAGTGTCTGAAGGCCAGAGGTCCCTCCCACTGGATACTCCGACCTCTAAATCAGTTCTGAGGAAAAGCCACTGACAGACCCCTGTCCCAAACTTCCATCAGCATTACCCCAGGTGTGCCTGCCCTGGCAGTATTCTCTTCCACCCTCCACCTGCCTCACTTCTTCATGAAGGGCCCACCTTAAGCCACACCTGGTGCAGGCCATAAGCTGGCAATAATCTCATGTTTTCTAGTATATGCAATGTGCATACGGCACTATTTAGGCTGCTAATGTCACAGCCTCCATGCAGACCACACTGGAGAACAATGGGCCTCTGTCCTCCAGCATGCCAAAGAGGCTGCGGCAACAGCCACCCTGGTGTGGGCAGGCCATAGAGTTGATCCTGGTAGGTTTCTCACAGGACTTGTTCCCTTGAAACCCAGAGTTGGTGACATAGAGTAGATGCATGACTGGACTGCAGCCATGTCAGTCAAAAGTCTCAGTTCTTCAGCTGAGAGTTAGGGTAGAGGGCAGGGCACTAGGGCATTAGGACTAGAATCTAAACTTGTTCAACGTCTCTTCCTGTCTCCCAGTGTACTGGCAAGTGCTGCTGATGTACTGGCAAGTGCTGCTGATGTACTGGCAAGTGCTGCTGATGTACTGGCAAGCCAGCAAGGGGTGGGAGTTAGAAGGAGAGATCAGAGGTTCTCAGTGCTACTGGGCTACTTGATGCTCACTGCTACACAAAGGCTGCCAGCTTCTCCAGTATAGCTACACTCAAGTCCTAACTTAGATTGTCACTGAGCTTCATGTCTGACCTCTGGTGTGAAGCCCAGTGATGCTACTGATGCTTCTGATCCTGGTACCATGCTTGAGGAATCCCTGCAGTAGGGCATAGGGCTGTCCCATCCCGAAGGTAGAAGATTCAAGTGTCAACCACTCATATTCTGACTACATACTTTCTCAATGCTCAATACTGATGTCAACCAGAAGCACTACATGGGAAACTCCTAGTCGCTGCTGGTTCCAGTGGCTTGCTCAGAATTTTCCCTGTGACATCCCTATCTCTGAGATGGTTCCCATCAGCAAACAATGTCATATTCCCAAAAGCCATCAACAAATAACAGCATGCCTTGGTTGAGTTCTGTGGGAATCTGAGCTCCCCTCCATTTTCTCAATGGCCCTAGTAGCTTGGGCAGGAGGCAGGGTTGCTACACACATGGAGGATGCTGGTGGCATTCCTGTGTATCTCCCAACCTCATCTTACCATTCTTGGCACAGCCACCAGAAGAAGGAAGGTTAGCCACCCCAGAACGGACTGAGCACAAATCCCTGAAAGGAGCTCCCATTGAACCTACACAAGCCAGGGAGCATACACAGCGATGGGCCATAGAGATGAAGTGACTGTTGGTGAGGGAGTGGTGAGATGGGCAGGTACTATCTTATTCTGCATCATGCTAAGAGCCCATGCAGGGAAAGGTGATCTCACAAGCCTAAGCATACAGATCCCACAGGAGAGAGAGTGTGGACAGGTGGGGAGGTTGCATGCAAGGGCAGGCGTCTCTCAAAAGACCCTCAAAGGGTCTACTACATATACTACCTATGTTATGTGCCCAGTTCCCACTAAAAGGGAAGGAAAGGACTGTGGTTCTCAAAGGGGGACTGTGGCTTTGGAGCATGGGGTAAGTCCTTCTGTCCTCTGCTGCAGACTTTGTTCCAGGATGCACTCCAGAAGAGCAAGCCACACTTCAGAGGGGCTCGACACTCCTGTGGTGGAGCAGATGGCCGCTTGGCCCTGGGAAAGGTTCCAAAAGGCTTGGGAGGGCCCAAAAGGGCAGGGGCTTTGAAGAGGAAACCGCACAGATGGCCACGTTCTTGTCATGGGCAGATCAAGGCCCATGATGAGTCCTACCACTTGAAGAAGATCTTTGGTATGGAAAGGTCACCCTTGATGGTGAGATGCCACTGTGCATCTCTCAGAATGGCGAATCCAGAGCATTGACATCACCAAATCCCAGCAAAGATGTGGAGCCAGAGCAATGTTCATTGGTGGGATATTCTGTAGGGAATCTGGAAGGCAGTTTCCCATAATACTAAACACAATCCTACCTTGTGATCTGGCAATCAACTCTTTGGGCTTTACTCAATGGCATTGAAAATACAATATCCACACAAAAATCTACCTATGGGTGCTATGAATGAATTGCTCCTAAATGCCCAAACTGGGAAGCAACCAAGATGTCCTTGGGTAATGAGCGGGTAAATTGTGGTATATCCAGACAATGGCTACCAAACCAAGAGAAGACATGGGAGAGCAAAGTGCATGCTAGCACAGTGACATAATGTTTTAAGGCAGTGAAAATAATTTGTGTGTTCATTTAGAATGAACAAGGTGCTGGGTTCAATGCCTAGCACTGCCAGGAAAAATAGGATGTTCAGGCCACAGACATATGCTTATGCAGGCTTGCCTAAACACAATGTGTGCCACTGGCTTGAGCCCTAACAGAGTCTCTGGGCTTTGGGTGAAAGTGAGTCATGGTCAGATCCACAGGTATAATGATGTTTCTCTGTGGTGGGGGCTGGCAAGAGTGTGTAGAGGCTAATTCTTACGGCTGTTTCCCCGGAAGTGGCTGCATCAGCTCGTGGACACCCCTTCTCCCAGTTAAATACTCTGAGGCACTTTCCAAGTCAATGGCCCTAGATCATTTGTCTCACAGAGGGAGATGGACTCAGATAGAGCAAGTGATTTGTCTGAGGTGGCTTTGCTGGTCACTTGTGTCATGTCAGTCACAAGAGGCTGGGAGTGGGGCTAACTAGAGTGGGCACAGGTGAGAGGCTGGAGTGATGGGTGCAGGACTGTGCAACTGACAGAGACTATCGATGTGTGGCCGTCTAGCTGGATAATTATATCTCAGCAAAGCTGCTGAAAGTGGAGAATCCAGTTTAGGGGATCTAATACTTTTTAAAAATGTATGCATATCATCCTAGCACTAGGAGGGAAGAGGGCAATGAATTGAAGGCCACAGCTACACTGTGAGACCCTATGTCCCCAAACCAACCAAACCAACCGGCCAAAACAAAACGGGGAGGGCAGATAGCTTAGTCAGTAAAGAGCTTTCCGTCCAAGCTTGAGGACCTGAGTTCAGGTTCCAAGAACTCATGTAGAACGTCCCTCTGCAGGGATACAGAAACAAATACACCCTGGCTTGCTGCTAGCCAACCAGCTGAATCTGTAAGCTCTGGCTTTAATGAGAGACCGTGTCTCAAAAAACAAGGTGGAGAGCGAATGAGGGAGACAGCTGACATTGACCTTTGGTGTCCATATGCATACATGTGCACATACATATACATGAACACACACACACACACACACACATACACACACACCACGGGGGGAACAAAATTCCCCTGATAATTGCAATGAGCGGCAAGAAGTAAGAAGCAGTGTAGGGAGCCTGATAGGTGATAACCCCAGGACCATGTCAATGAGCACCGGGTCTGACACACAGTGTGGCCACGTTGCCATTCTTTGTGTGGATAGACAACTGTTCCCAGACCTTGCCTCCTGAATTCCTCAGGTAGTGAATGACCACTGGATGAGCACCACCTATATGGGGGGAGGTCTTTTAATTTCATCTTTGCTGTCTATACCTCTGTCTCCCTGAGCGACATCTGCTCTTACACAGAGGAAACCCGCTGCTGTCAGTTGAAGCAAGCATGTGGAGTTGCAGCACTGCTTGAAAAGCCAGGCTTGTGGATGAGTCTGCTTGGCACTGAGTCATTCCTTTTCCGGTTTTACGGTCTCTAATCTGGAGAGGGCATGGCTGCAGTGCACTTCTAGCCACAAATCCTTTGTTTGTCTGAGTCAGATCCAGAGCTGCCTGGGGGCCATTGGACATCAGTTTTGACTCATGGGGACTGTTGCATAGCTATTTCCTCTAAGATTAAACATTTCATCTTAGAGGAAATCTTCTTAAGATACAGGATATTCTATGGGGAGGTAAAACATTTCATCCTGCACAGAAACTCTTTAATATCAGAAAGCAAACATTGTAAATGCTTCAGGAAGTCCCTAAAACTGAAAAGACTCACTAGGCTCCCGCCCTGCCCAGGTTTATATAAGAATGAGGACTGCTGAGCAATGACCAGCACACCTGCCTAGAAGAGACTCAAACCAACCAAGCTACCTGGAAAAGGCACTGACCTCTTAAGATGTCTGCAGGCTGTGTGATGTGCTCCAGGTTTCTAGCCTTTGTGAGCTATCACCCATGCTGTGTTGGGCTGTGGTGATTGCAGCTGCCTATGAGTATTTCTGCTCCCTCACCTATAACCTTATAAGTAACTGAGTACACTCATTGGATCACTAGTTGGATGTTAGTAGTGTCCTCAGTCCATCATGGGTTTCCTATCTGGGGTAAGTAGGTTCAGATCTCCCAGGTGTATTGTCACACAGTAGGAACTATAGGCTTACAGGAGCAGTTGATGCCATGGCTGGAATGGCCTCCAGCCTCTGCCTGGTCCATAGCACCAGTGCCACAGTGATGAACTCTGGGATTATACCCCTCCCTCCAACCTCAGGCTGGCTTCCTCTTTAGATCCCTCCCAGTGCCTGTCCGGAACAGAAGTGCTCAGCACTTCCAACCGACTGGTTCCCTAAAACGAACCCAGTTTCCTTTGCACTCTTGAGAAGCTGTTAGCCTCTGGCCAGGGTCCAGCGACTGCACTCCAGTGGTACAACCCAGACACCTGGTGAGGATGCCAAGGTTCTCAGGCAGAGAGAAGGCAGCTGGGCTGAGTGCTTTAATCAAGGAGGGTTCTTGACAGCAATGCCACCGAGCCACATCCTGTGTTCTGGAGACTTCCCACTGAGATGCCAAGACCACGGCAGACAGTCCTGACAGAGCTGCATGGAGACATTTGATATGGCACCAAACTGCCAGCACCTGATTCCAGGGAGGACAGTGTCATTAGGGAGGACCGTGTCATAGAAAAAAAATCAATGACCAGCAGCTGGAGCACCAGGCACAGCCATCTGCAATATGGATTCCCTAGGGGGGAGGGGGATGGGCGAGAATATGATTAGGGCGGAGGAAGGCAGCTTGAGGGGGAGAGTTTAGGGATCTTCAAAGCACTTGATGGGACAGCCAAGGGATCTTCAAAGCACTTGATGGGACAGCCAAACTGATCTTTTGCATTCTTTAGACCAGTGGTTCTCAACATGTGGGTCTTGACCTCTTGGGGAATCAAATGACCCTTTCACAGGGTCCGCCTAAGACCGTCAGAAAAATATAGATATTTTACATTACGATTCACAACAGTAGCAAAATTACAGTTATGAAGTAGCAACTAAAATAATTCTATGGTGGGGGTTGCCACAACATGAGGAACTGTGTTAAAGGGTCACAACATTAGGAAGGTTCAGAACCACTGCTTTAGACCAAGCTCCATGAGTTTCAGATCTCAGAGGCTCTCTCTACCAGCAGTACCCCACGTGACTCTAGGAAGTTATGCCTGTAAAAGAAATGATGTCTGACTTTGTAATTCAGTCCTTTTCTCTTCTCTCTTTAATTTAAATTGCTTTCTTTCTTCTCTTCTTCTTCTTCTTCTTGTTCTTCTTGTTCTTGTTCTTCTTGTTCTTGTTCTTCTTCTTGTTCTTGTTCTTCTTCTTCTTCTTCTTCTTCTTCTTCTTCTTCTTCTTCTTCTTCTTCTTCTTCTTCTTCTTCTTCTTCTTCTTCTTCTTCTTCTTCTTCTTAGGTGGGGACTCCTGTATCCCAGGTAAGTCTTGATTTTGCTGTGTAGCAGAGGATGGCTTTACCCTTCTGGTGGCCTTTGCTCCATCTTCCTAGTGCTGGGATCACAAGTGTGTATCCCTGGTTTATGTGGTTCTGGGGTGGAATCCAGAACTTCATTCGTGCTACACAAGCACTGTACCACTGGGCCACACCCCCACTCCAGTCCTGGTCTGACCATCTTTTGTCACCTTGGAGATGCTTTGAAACCTGGAACATTGCCCCTTACCTGCTATGGGCCTCAGTTTCCCCTTCTACACAATAAAGAGATTAGGAGCGGTGTCTCCAAGGACTTTTTAGGTTCCCACAGCCAAAGATGCTATTTGAACAGGCACCCCTGAATCGCTGCAGGGTTTCTCACTCATTGGAGCCCTGTCATTGCTCTATAAAGAAGTCTGCCAGCAAGAGCCTGTTCAGAGCTTGGCAGAGAGTGGTTCCCACTGGAGGTCAAGGTCCCTTTGGTCCTCACTTGAGCGCCTTGCCTGGGAACGCACGCCTGGCTCAGATCACCTCCGAACACTTTCAGCTCCTTTTTGTGCAGGGCTTTACCGTTCACAGTGCCAGTTCACACACGCACAGGGAGCTATTGGGGATGAGGGTGGGGGGTTGTTATCCTTATTTTACTTCCGGGAATTTGGAACCACAGCTCAGAGCAGTGAGGGGGCCTTTCTAGGTTCTCACAGGCAACCGCTCAATGGCTGCTGAGTAGAGAAAGAGACCTGTGGACTGGGCAGCGGAAGCCAAGCTGGCGACGCCCAGCCCCATCTCTTTCAAGTCCTGCTAGAACCCAGGACATAGCTCCTCTGGAGGCTTGGATGCTCACCCGACTCTCCGGTGTAACCCTCCCTGACCCATGGCCCACACGAGGCTTGTAAGCCTCCCTGTGATTTGATCGGAAGGAGATTCCAAGTGGGAAGAGAAAAGGAGGCAGAAGAAATGTTGGAAAAGAGAAGGGCAGATCACCACTTTACACCAAGCGCCACCAGCCGCCACTGGTGAGGAGGTGCCCCGATGGGAATCTTTTAGCATCCTGAAAATGGACCAGCCATTTTTGAAGTTAGTTCCTTTCATTTTTAATAGCCTATAACTTCACTTTTAGAAAAATATTGACAATACACAAATCTAGGTTCGAGAGGAGGCTGTGAGGCACAAGGCTGTGAACACCCCACCCTGGCCCAGTGGTCTAGTTCCATGAGCTACAACATACCCATGTGAGTGTGCATACAACTCTATTAAACAGGAGTCCAATCAAGGTCTCCGGGACCCGTTGCAGAGGAAATGAAAAGCAAAACTTTCATTCCATATCCGGTATGAAGTCACTGGGGTTTAAATGGGTCTGTTGAGAAGCGTTCTGGGTGGATGAATTCTAAACTAAACACGCCTGGGGGAGAGAAAGTCAGAATGAGAGGTCAGGAGTAAAGGGAGCAGAGGAAGGGATGTAAGGGTGGGGGAGAGAACAAGAGAGAATGGGAGGGGTGAGACAAACTAAGGGGACAGTTCAGGAGAGCAAGATGGTGAGGGAAGGAGGGGCAGGGAGGTTATTGGGGCCAGATACAACGACACAAGTATGTAAATGTCATAGTGAACAATTCCACTTAAAAACGTGGGCTGGGAGTACCTCGGAGAAGCGCTGTACGTCTTGTGTGAGTGTGCCCACGCGCCGCCAGCGGAAGTGCTTCAGCAGCTTCAGGATGGCAGGGTTCACCGCATTGTCTGAGGGCACCGTCCGGAAGAAATATGGGTACTTCTTCTTATCCGCAAGAACAGGCGTGGTGGCGGCGAAGGAAAGCTGAGAACGAGAAAGGACACTATTTATTCTCTCTTGGGACAAGTCGTTTTGTTTATTTTCGTTATGTGAATTGTGTGTCTTTGCGTAGGCAGGCATATGGATGCAGGTGCCTGAGGAGGCCAGAAGAGGGCGTCAGATGCTCTGGAGATGGAGTTACAGGCAGATGTGAGCTGGGAACCAAACTCTGCTCCTCTGCAAGGGCAGTCTTCCAGAGAACTTGGAAAGACTGTATGATTAGGAGAAGGGATCTGATGGGCAGTGAATTACACCTCCCCAAAGGAATGGAACCGTCAATACTGTTTCATTCCAGAACTTTCTCTGTGATCAGTGTTTTTATCACCTTGTTCTCTGCAGACAAATAAATGGCTTCCCATGTAAACAAGGAACCTTCCAGTTTGAAATTCTTTGTTGCACTGTATTATCAGCATCGTTGCCTAGCATATGAACACACCAGTTTTCTTGGGGCCAACTTTAATTTGGGGACATTAAAATTGCTTAATTTGCCATGTTGTTTGCTGTATTAGTTGTCATTGTCACATGGGCCCCTTGGTGCACAATGTTTCCTCTCTATATTTGAAAATATTCTCACAAGGCAGTCTGTGGTGTAATTGTTTTCAAGTAAATGACCTGGACGCGTGGCACAACCTGTAGAATGCTTGCTTGCCTGGCATCCGTGAAGCTGTGGCTTGTATCCCCAGCAATGCATAAATAACAGTATGCCTGTCATACTTGCAATCAGAATTTGAAGTTCAAAGTTATCCTCAGCTACATAATGACTCTGAGACCAGTCTGGGTTACCTGAGATTCTGTCTCAAAAATAAAATAAAACAAAATAAAATAAAGGCTGCAAATCTTTAATATCTTCATATTTAAACAACTTTAAAAAGATTCCATCCACTTTGCATATATGCTAGTCAGAGATAATTAAAGGTCCAATCTCACTACAATCTTGTCAGCGGGGAATATGCACCAATTTTCTATGTAATTTTATAATGAGTTATCACAGAAATGGGATTCGTTACATTCATGGTTACATATACTGTTGAGTTTTTTCCACGGGTGGTTCCTAAGGAGAGGGTCTATTTTAGGAAGTGCTTTTGCATGCCTTCATCTATGAGTAAGATGCTGGTCCTTTTAAATTGATTTTAAAGGAGGCATTTAAAATGTATAGCCTTCACGCTAGGCTACCATGGTTGCCGCAAGCCTCACGCTGTTTGTCCTTACACGTGGTATTTTAATTTACACCCGACAGTCAATCTGTCCATCCTTCACTGTGTTATTTCTTTGTTTTCTTTTAAGTGCCAGTAAGTTGTTAAATTGGATTTTAATTATCTGTCCAGCTTAAATGTCACCGCTTCCTAAGGCTCCCTCTGATCTCTGCTCTCCTCCCCTCAGCCTCACCGGCAGAAGGAAGCAGCAACCTTTTTGATCCTTGCAGGGAGGTGGTGGGAAGGCAGCATCTGGCCGCACTTCTCATTTGCATTTATCCCCAGGGGACAGAGGCTGCGCCTCCTCCAAGGTCTGAAAGCAATCTGTAGCTCCTCTCTGGATGGAGATAGCCCTTATCCTTTGTCCCTTTCCCACTCTGACTCTTAACCTTCTTTGTCTGTCTGTAAAAGAAGTGATCTTCCATATCAAGGAAGTGATTGAGGCCCCTCATTCTCCATCGATTAATAGATTGTGCTTTGTCTCTTGGTGTCACGCATAGTCTTCAACCACATAATAACAGGTTTGGGCTGTGAGATGGCTCATGGAGTAGAGGTGCTTGCCACCAAGCTGGACCAAACTCTATCCCTAGGATCCAGATGCTAGAAGAAGAGAACTCCTAATCTTGTACATACGTGTGCCTACCACACACACACACACACACACACACACACACACACACACACACACACACGTGCATGCAAACACTTGAAAAACATGTGCACACATACACAAATTTCCTAAAAGTTTTTTAAAGGAAAATTTTTTGAGCCATGGTTGAAATTCTTTTTTTCCCCATTTACTTTTTTCAGATTTTTGTGCGCTGTTTAGAAACTACTCTTCTACTCAGAGAGAATTTCTGTATGGATTTTCCCTCCCTCCCTCCTTCCCTCCCTTCCTCCCTCCCTCCTTCCCTTTCTCCTCCCTCCTTCCCTCCTTCCCTTTCTCCTCCCTCCCTCCCTTCTTCCCTCCCTCCTTCCCTTTCTCCTCCCTCCCTCCCTCCTTCCCTTTCTCCTCCCTTCCTCCCTCCCTTCCTCCCTCCCTCCTTCCCTTTCTCCTCCCTCCCTCCCTTCCTCCTTCCCTTTTTCCCTCCCTCCCTCCCTTCCTCCCTCCCTCCCTCCCTCCCTTATTCTTTGATACAGAGAGGGAAGGCTGAAGCCATCTTGCTTGCTGCTGATACCTTCCTCTGTGCCTTCATGTGCTGCAGGGGTAGCACCAACTCTGATCTATGTGAGCCCAGCCCAGTGTCCCGAGGGTCAGCAGTCAGGACCCCTGAGCTACCATGTAAAGTTTTTACTGCTGCCTTTATCAACTCTCCATAGGGTTCCAGGGCAGGCAGTGGAGATCTGCCCTTCTGATGGTCTGGAGCAGAGAGCACAGAGCTACACCCTAAGGCCCCTGGGTGTCCTACATCCACTCTGTGGCACCCATAGACCCTATCCATTGGAGGTGATTATTCAGTAGCCCAGTGGTCTCTATGTGGAGTTAGACAGCCTCTAGAGAAACCAACTTCTAAGGTCTCTCTGGTGGTTTAAATAGGCTCATAGATTTGAATGCTTGGTCACCAGGGGTAGCACTATTAGGAGACATGGCCTTGTTGGAGTGGGCTTGTCTGTGTTGAAGGAAGTGTGTAACTAGGGGAGGGCTTTGAGGTTTCAGAATCTCAAGCCAGGCCCAGTCTCTCTCTCTCTCTCTCTCTCTCTCTCTCTCTCTCTCTCTCTCTCT
>JADRCH010000058.1:4304352-4394928 GCA_019843965.1 Rhynchomys soricoides | reverse complement strand
TCTCTCTCTCTCTCTCTCTCTCTCTCTCTCTCTCTCTCTCTCTCTCTCTCCTCCTCTCTCTCTCTGCTGGCTGATCAGGATCTAGAATTCTCTGCTACCTCTCCAGCACCGTGTCTGCCTGCCTGCAGCCATGTTACCCACCACGATGACAATGAACCCCCAAACTGTAAGGCGTGCCTTTGACATGCTTTCCTTCACAAAAGTTGTCATGGTCATGGTATCTCTTCACAACAATAGAAGCCCTAACTAAGTCAGTCCCAAAGATGTGTCTAGATTGATAAGGATAAAGGATACATGATTATGTCAAAAATTGTAGGGATGCTCAGAACCAGAGGGAAGAATCCACATGGAGTGGAGTTCCAGCTAGCCACACAGGGACATCTTCCTTCTCTGGGCTGACCACACTGAAAGCCTGGCATCAGAAGCAGTGACTCTCTGTATTGGGAGATGTACACACAGAGGCTGGACTAAGTAGTGAGGGCCAAGGGGACCACTTGTCCACGGACCCTTCCGAACAGTGCAGGAAAGATCTGCATGTATACCCAGACAACACAGATACACATATTTTTTTCTGAAACGAACAAAACAAGAATCTATGGTTTTATCAGATTCACAAAGAGAGCTCTACAATCCAAACAAGATCTGTACACCTGCTCGCCAGTGGCACATTGCCATGTGGGTCCCACAGGGACCACAAGAAACAGCAGCTGTGTCCAGTCTTGTCCAACCTAGTACTCAGAACTTTTCTCTTAAGATTAGAATTACATGCTAAGCGCCCTCCTCTCAGCAGCTAAGAAGCTATTAGAAAAATCTGGGAGTGACTCTCTCAGACCAGGGGCATTACGTATGCCCTCCGCATCCCCTAGATGCTTATCTACTACACTTTGGGAAATACCAGTTTTCTGACGTGATCTCTGATTTGTGCTCTCGCTGATGCTTTCCCGTGAGTGTCCCGTTAGTTCCAGGTCCACAATTAATTGTTGCTTGAACAACCTCATATGTTTGCCCTGTAGGCAATTACAGTGGTTACTGTTCAGTGAATAAATGGCCATTGTGTTTACAATGGGCTTGGAGTGCAGTACGTGCCCCAGGTCTAAATCATGTTGGGTGCAAAATATTAACTGGCGATGACATTTTCTGCACCATTTGAGATAATACATACTTTGATTAGATTGCTTTACTGTTTCTTGGGCTTTAGTCTCCTAACATTTCTTCCATGAGAAGGCTGTAGGTGCCTCATAGTCCCACAGAATTTCAGAACTGAGCAAGTCTGAGAAATCAATCACCTTTGCGGTTCTTTATCCTGGCTGTACACTGAGCAACTTGGTTCAAACCAACTAAATCAGACTTTCTGGGCAGAGGCTTAGTATTTAAAACATGATGGGTTTGGGGGGTTGGGGTCTGCTGTAGAGATGGCTCAGAGGTTAAGGGCACTTGTTGCTCTTGCAGAGGGATTGGATTCCCAGCACCCACACAGTGGCTCACACCTATCTGTAACACCAGTTCCAGAGTTCTGATGCCCTCTTCTGACTTCCACAGGTACTGCACACAAGTGGTGCACACACATACATGCTGGCCAAACACCCATATACATAAAATTTAAAAATGAATGAATAAATAAATAATAAACCTTAAAAAACTGGAAAGAGGATGCCCAGAGAGGTCTGAGAACCCCTGATCGGCCCCATTCCATGGTCATGAATAAGCAGATTGTTTGCCAGAAATGGTACAATCCTGAGACATCCATCAAAGCCAAGGAAAGATGGAAACAGAACTTGAACTTAGGTCCAAAGGACTCTCTTGGCTTGATGCTGCCCATCTGCTCCTGAGGATTCTCCAGGCCTTCCCCTGCATCTGGCAATACTGAGGTTTCTGGCATTATCACCCTGACTTGAAGGCCTACATTTCTGGGCCCCCTGCCTTATTTCACACAACCAAATTAGTTTCTGAACAGTCGGTGATGGAGGCTTCCAACTAACCCCAAACCACAGACTTATTGAAGAGAGGATTTTAAATTTTAATTTATAGTTTTGTTTCATCTAGTTTTGCTGCAACTGTTTTGAGAATTTGGCCTGTACAGTACCTGCTTTGGGAGCCTGTGAAAATCTGGTTTGGTGGCCTTTTATAGAATCAACTTTTGTAAAAGTTCTACAGAGCCTGGGAAAATGATTCAATCTCTAGATGTAAGCCTCAGAATTCTTTATTAGCCTACTAATGCATAATAGATACACGCACCTAATTACATCACTATGGTGTGCTTCGTGCCTTTGTTTACTTGATCTATCAAAGGCCGAGAGGCTGTTACATTCCCCTCTTTTGTCTCCAAGCAGCTCGTACATTTCAGCAGGTTTGGCTCTGTTGCCTTAGAATTTATGTTGTTTTGAACACAAACATTCATCACAATTGTGACTTTAGTTTTCAGCCATGCGTATCCTGCCTAGTGTGAACAGCAGGTACTTAATAGATATTCACGGACTGCACCGAGGACTGAATAAACCTCTGCCATTTACTGTTTCTTGTGCTGTATCTGGCTTGACAGTATTAACATTGCCCTATTAACTTATGTCACCTATTGGCCCACCAAAGCTTTGAGCTCCTTTTATTTGTACTGTACCAAGATTATTATATCTATCTATGTATATCACATAGACAGATGACAGACAGACAGACAGACAGACAGGCAGGCAGATAGACGCTTCCAGGAAGCATCACGTGGCTAGATGCATAAGCATATACACTTATTAGTGGAATAAACACTTGATCATGCATTTCTTGACTCGTGGCCCATTTCATTTTCTGGGGTTCCATTTAGAGTACAGCTTTGTTTTCATTGCTTTTCTGGTTGTTACCTTGCTCCAGGTATCAGCCTGAAGGAGCACCTCTTGGTATCCTGAAGAAAGGAAGAGGCTGTAACCTTGCCGAGCTGGCTTAATCCTCTATTGCCTTGACACAAGGCTAAACAGCTAGGTAGAAAACTCTTGGCCAACGACTTCTCTTTGAAAGTACAGAATGAGGCAGAGAAGGAAGGTTTCAGGGGTAAACCTGAACACTCTTCACTTGTGGGTGCCTGGTTTTCTTTGCCTGTGGGCCTGAAAGACTGTTTTTCTTTGTTCTTGGATTTTAAACACTTTGCAGCAAAGATCTGGGTGTGGCATTCTCAGTTTGGTGTGGGATATAAGAAAATTTTCAGTTGATTAAAGTCTTCAAAACATACTAATATAAAATAAGTATACTGTAATTTAAATATTTTATATTGTATTTAGTTTTTTGTGTACCATATTCTATTATATATTGTGTGCTATATAAGTATGTATATGTGTATACAGCATATATGTCACATTATGTCTGCCTCTTATATAATATACATCTACATCCCTGCTTCCTCTGGAACACCTAGTCATCTGAACCATCTTGTCTAAATCCTTATCTGTTCTAGTTCTCTTTGTTTCAGTTCTTGGTCCTTGTCTTCAGTGTGGTGGAAGAACTTCTCATTTTATTCTATCTGTATTTTGTTTGTTTGTGATATAGAATAACATCTGTCTTGAACTCCTGATCCTCTCGCCCCAGCCTCCCATGTGCTATGCGACTTAACCTACAGTCTTATTACAGGATCTGTGCACATTAACTTTTACTATTTTCTGGTAATACGGCTGTATCATCCTTGCCTCAGCCTCTGGTGACCACTGACCTATTTTCTAGCAGAGTCTGAGCCTCTAACTCTCCATTCCCCGACTGATGAGCATAGGGAGTAATGATAGTGCCCACCCTGTACAGCCATCCTGGGGATCAGCTGGGGGCACTTGGCACTGAGAGCTGTGGACACTGTAGCGTCTGCACTTGCAGCGTGGGAAATGGACAGCGGCAGCATGGTCGTGCAGTCTGAAGCCTCATCTTGCCTTGCCTTTGCTCTGGCCTCACAGCGGCTACTCTGTGGCACACAACTGTGTAAACTAAAGTCTTGAAGCTGGGATTCTAGGAGGATCTGCCATTGCTCCAGCCAAGGAGACACTTAGGCAGCAAGCTAGGGACAGGTGCAAGGGATAGGAGGCTGCATTTGGCAAACAGATCCCAGAAGAATACTTCTCAACTTTCTTTTAAAACTATCAAGACATGGGAGAGAACACACACACAGAGACATACATGTGCATACACAAATACATACACACACAGACACGTACACAGTAATACAGACATATATATATACACAAACACACACACTTGCACACACACACATACACACACAGAGAGAGAGAGAGAGAGAGAGAGAGAGAGAGAGAGAGAGAGAGAGAGGCATGTACACACCAGAGTTGGGGGTTTCAGGGCCTGTTGCCATCCTGGAGATGAGAAAACATCACTAACTACAAAACAGTTGGATCTGCATTAAGAACATCCTAAACTTGCCTCATGAAGTAACAACTGCCTTGAAGATCAGCAAATGTTCCCTCTCTTCCCTGTTATCTGAGTTAGAGACCCCCTAAGTAACACGGTCAGGAAATTGGAATATGGTCTCTCTACCTCAATCACCAGGTAACTGAATGGCTTTTCCCTTCATTGTCACACGTCCTTCTGAATTCAAACAGATAATAAATACCTAGAAAAGTGATGGAGAGAGGGTACACATTCTGGGAAGTGGGATTTTTATCTGGAATAAACAATCCTTGCAGCAGTGCATGATGGGAACTTAACATCCTATGTTGATCCAGAGTAATAGAAAATTAGATACGGAGTATAGACAATGATGTCACCTTACTACTGTAAAGCAGCACAAGATGAGCATCAATTAGGCACCAAAGACTTCTCTAATCCTTGCCCTTCAGGTTCCTAAGGAATATTCCCAGGTAAAATGTAAATAGACATTAAATACATTGCCAGAACCCCCCAAGTGCTGTCTCTCCTAATGAGCCGAATCTGGAAAGCATGGTCCTGCTTTAGAAGTAGCAGGTATTTTCCAAATGGTGATGCTGTTCCCACGTGACATAAACCTCACAAGGTCAGGAAACAAGATGGGGAGCTGGTCTGATGCTATTTTTGGTTCTTTTTCTGCAGCCCAGCATAGAGCCTTGAGCCTTGAGCAGAGGTAGGCGACCATCTAGGCTTGTCCCTTCCTGGAGATGTGATGGAATTTGACTGAGAAAACATGTTCTAGGCTCACGTAGAGGGCAGTTTATCTCTCAGCTACAGAAGTTTCCATGGAGGGTGTGGATCGTTCTGGTAAATTCTGGGGCGTATATACCTAACTATCAGAGTGGCATGGGAAGGATGCTGGGAGTGTTCTCTCCGGTGGGAGCTGTCTATGTGCAGAGCTGGTCCCTGCTTCAGCAGTGAGGCCATGAATGGAGGCAGAAGTAGGGAGTGAGGAAACCTCAAGGACACTTAAGAAACAAGACTCGAGCTCCCCACCCCAGAGGCCAGAAGGGCGAATCATCGGACGTGAGAAGCTACTGTCTTTCTCATCTCTGAAATGATGGGCTGGACCAGAGATTTCAAAGGTTCCTGGCAACCAAAGAAAATGACGAAGGAGCTTGTGGTTTGGAGGGGGAGGGTGGTTTTTTTGAAATCTGATTTAGTTAGACAACTGGCTTGCACCTCACTCCTCTGTAGATAAATACATCTCCCAACCTGATTATCTTTATTAGATTCCAAGCCACTGACGAACTCTAGTCTGAATGCAATTCCTTTTTTACCTGGTCTGGGGCACCTGTACTGAGTTCTTCTGTAGATGTAAACCATCCCTAGGGGTTGGGGTTGGCAGGGGTGGCCACGGTTGCTAAGAGCATGGGAGGCAACTTGTGCCAGGTGGGAGGGGAGGCATGATGGAGGCTTGCTCTTTTCTCTGCTAGGTTTAATCTTTTGCAGTGGGTTTGCTGACTGTGCCTGTAATTAAATGAGGGAGGTGTTTGTCATCCTGGGTCCCTTTCAGCCAAACTGAATGCAACACAACTTTCTCAGGAAGCTTCTGACAAAACAGTGTTTGTGGCTGATGCCAGGACGCATACAAAGACACGGGGCGTGTGCACTGGGAACTCAGGGCCACTTAGGAGCTGTGCCAGGCTGCGGCTGCCCTCGAGCCCAGGGCCAAGGCTGTTTGGAAACTAGGTGTTTCAATTTCAATGTCCTGAAATTCATGTGGTACAGAGTGGCTGCAAAGTGTCCCCGAGTTAATGAGGGTGAATGAATGTCTGGCGTGCTGGTACATTCTGCTTGAGGCCAGGTTCCCACAGAGGCCTTTGGGATACCATGCACATGTATTAAATCCGAGTCGAAAGAGCCTGGGCTAGAGCCACCTGGGGAGCCACATTCCTCCTGCCTGCTAATGGGGTTGTGTTTTCATCAATAAGAAACACACAACCATTCAACATATGCCTCTCACCTTCACAGCCATTCCTCCCCATGCCCCACCTCCACCCTGTAGGAACTCAGAACAATTAGAAAGGGAGGCAGAAGAGGCACTGTTGTCTTTGTTTCCTCTTGGAGAAACAGGCTCGAGCGGCCGTGACTTGGCTGGGGAGAGATAGTACAGCTAGGCATATATATATATATATATAAAATATATATTTTATTTTTTTATTTTTTTCCCAAGAATTGAACCCAAGACGCCATACATGTTAGGCAACTACTCTACCACTGAGTTATCTCCCTAGCTCTCCATTGTTTTTTTAAAGAGAAGGTTCTTAAGGGGTCCCATGGAAACTTCCAAACCACCCAGGCTATTGCCAAGGTTACCTCTTCTCTACAAACAGATGGTAAGGCCTATAACTGAAGACCACACCTATAAAGTTGAGCTGGTGCCTACCTAAGCCTTCACTCTACTGACTAGTGTTTATGATACTGGAAGGGACTGCACAATCTACAGAGGAGCAAGGTAAGCATTAACCCAGCCATGAACTCTTAGATCTACCATGGTGACCTGCAAGATCACTAGTGTAATAGTGGCACAAAGCTTGTAGGAGTAACCACCCAGCATCAGACTGGATTTAAGGCCCACTCCATGAGATAGAACCCATTCTTGATAGTGCTTGGGTGACCAAGAACCTGAAACTAGATAGGCCAGGATCTGTAGGGGAAATCTAAATATCACTGTTCTATTAAAGGAATCCAGCAATAAAATGATTTCTAGCAACATTCTGTTCTATCAGTCTCCTAGATCAATGTCTTACTTAGCCATCCTCAGAGACACAGCCTCATTACTAATGATACCCGAGGTCATACAACCCAGCAAGAGTGAGAGACCGTGGAGTACTCAGTTCTATCAGGGGATGTCGCTATCAAGTCTCTCCCAGAAGGGCTCAGGGGACCCTGAGGAAGAGGACGGAGAAGTATTGTAGAGCCAGAGGAGACGGAAGACACAGAAGAAACAAGACCTTCCAAACAGTAAGACACGTTTGAACTCACAGACATAGAGGCAGCACGCACAGGGCCTGCACAGGTCTAGGCCGTATGGGGTCCCCGTTCTAAGGAGGGAATTGGGCACAAACCCCCCATCCCTAACCTAGACGCTATCTCCAATTGATAACTGCTCTTAAAGGAAAGCTTAGTTTTCTCAAATGGAGTCTCATTAGGAATACAGACTATTCTTACAGACAGTCACCATGCCAAGCAGTAGATAGCAAACACAAAATGAACTCAATGACATCTGTTTGCTGTCATTGTCTCAGAATGCTTTGTTTGGGCATTTTATTTATCTATTTATTGTTACCTTACTGGACCTTTTCTTTTGTTAGTTTGCTTCATTCTATTCCCAATTGTTTTTATCATATATGTATATGTATATGTATATCTATATGTATATGTATATCTATATCTATATCTATATATACTTATATTCAAATGAGAGAAAGAGAAAGCAAAGGTGTGGATTTGGGTGAGAAGGGAATTGGAGGAGTTAAGGGTGGAGAAATTGTAATCAGAATATATTGTACTTTATAAGTACACACATACACATATATGTATGTGTACATATTTTGGGGATTTGGTTTTTTTTTTTTGAGACAGGGACTCCACTTTGTAGACCAGGCTGGCCTCTAACTCACAGAGATCCACATGCCTCTCAAATGCTAGAATAAAGGCATCTGGTACTATTCCCAAACATTATAAGTACTTTTTAAAACCTTTCCCTGTTAGACTGACAGATATCCCAGTGGGTAAAGTGCCTGCTGTGCCAGCATGAGAACGCAAGTTCAGGTCCCCAGAAAGGAATGTGATACACAGCAGTGACCAGGACGCTGGGTAGGTAGAGACTAGATGGTCCCTGGAGCTAACGGCCCAGACAGTCTAGCCAGTTGGTGAACTGCAGGCTCAGTGAAAGATCCTATCTTAAAAATTAAGGCAGAGAGAGACTGAGGAAGACGTCCAATATCAATCTCTGGGCTCTATAGGCACCAGTACATAGATACATGTGGATACCCACGTGCACGCGCGAGCGCATACACACACACACACACACACACACACACACACTCTCTCTCTCTCTCACACACTTTACTGTCAAATAGAAATTATATTCCTGAGTGCACAATATTTCAATGTATAATAATAAGACCAATTGCCTGTCACCTGCTTTAAGAAATAGCTTTAATTTATTTATCGGCAGTGAATAGCAAAGTAATTTTCTTCTTGCTCTTTAAGAACTGCCCCACTCTGTGACATTCTGAGACTCTTAAAATTTCCCTCCCTTTCTCCAACATTTTACTTTTGTTTATGTAAATAAGATCACAAAACAAATAGAGCTTTTGCCAACTCTTTTAAGTTTGTTTTAGTAAAAAGGGGAATTGAGGCCATGGAAAACAAGAGAGACGAGCCAGAGCAGGCTAGTGTGGCGGAAGGGCGGAGCTCCCGGTTTAACGCAGGCAGGCTGGGCCTGGGTGCTGCTTTCTGTCACTTGCAGCTTGGGGCAACTGACCTCCCATTTCCTCTGGAAGCAGAGTGAGCATGGTCCTGTTTCAGGAACACAACAAGAGCCATGACAGCAGCAGTTTCAGCTGCTGATGACCTCAGTAAATCCCAGCATCTAGAAGGTCTGAGGGTCAAGTGAAGTGAGTTAGGCACTGTCTCCTACAGGTTGTCTCCCCCACCAGGCAGACACAGTTCTTAATCAGTCTTTCTAAATCCTAGCCTCATGATGGATAAAAGGCGGGTTAATTACAAAAATAATAATGATTATATGACTCTTCTAATTGTGTACAATTAGAATGTATATCTTTAATTCTCCCTGAAACTTCTGGTAAAGTGTTCCATTTCCCTCACAGCTGGGCAGGTGACAAACTCCGGAAATAAACAAATTGCACTGGAGGCCCCTCAGCTCCCTAGACTCCCCTACACTCTGCTCTTAGCCAATGTCTTTAGGGGTAACTGAATTCTTGTGTGATCACAGCCGGGAAGCCAATACCTTTTAATTACCACGCTGCAGAAACCGTACCTCCTTCTGTCACTTCAGCACCTCTAATTAGTCGATAGGTTGAAATCACAGCCGCAGGCAAGAGGTGTTGGAGGGGGGATGAGCAGCTCAATTCTTGCAGTAGGAAAGGATGCGGCGCTGCCACTCTCCATGAATGGACCTTGTCCTTCCAGCTCTTTAGACACATGTGATAAGGCCTACTCACAGACACCTCCTCCAGAGAGTCCTCTCTGCTTTCCTGGTGCCGCTCCTGCCCTTACTTAGTAGGGCACTGAGCAGGGGTGGGGAGTCAGGTCAACACTTTTCATGCCCTATGGGGTCTCCAAGGGCTCCCACTGGAGGAGAGGAAAAATACTTCTGTACTTTTTGCTGGACAAAAGTCCACACAGAATGTAGCCGGAAAAGCTATTCCTTTGAAGGAAGAGGAGGCTGGGCCTAGCTCTTTGAGACTGGCTCAAAGCTCCACATTCTTATGAAGGAATGGTTCTGAGGAGGATGACACACTCCCAGAAGGTCCCAGAGCTCCCAGAAGGACTACAGGTCAGGGGTCACTGGGCACTTCATAGTCCGGGTCCCAATAACACCTAGGCTCCCCAAGAAAGTGCCATCTATAGGTCTAGTTTAGCCCTGTGAGCCAGCACTTCCCACCGGCAAGAGATGGAGTCTCTAGGCTGCAGAGAAAGGCCTGCTTCTTGTCACTTCCCAGAGACAGTGGAATCAAAAGAAGAGACTCAAATGCTTCCCATGAATGGAGAGGCCAATGGATCCCTGGGTGGGGATGGGGCTACAAGAGTTACTGAGCCCTGCTGTGAGCTCTCAACCTTCAGCCCACCAACACCTACCAGGCCTCAGTCAGCATCCACAGGGTGAAGTCAGAGGACGGTCCCATACTAACTCTGCAAGGCTGAGATCAAGGGATAGGATGGATGGGCAGGTATTTTACAGAGAAAAATTCTTTGTGCTACAGAAGAAAGTGAGGGCTTTGAGGTCCACAGGGCTGCAGGCCCCCTGTCTGCTGGATACCATCTTGTCTACCCCATTAGGCCCCCCTTTTCACCCCATCACACACATTTACTTCCCAAAGGAGATGATGAGGTGCTCAATCCCTGTGAAGAAGCTTCCAGTGGTCCTCCCAAACTTCTAGGCCAGTCCAAGGGCGCCCTCAACCTCAGCCCACCAAGTGGCTTTACCATGTGACAGTGCGGTGCAGTGCACCCTTTCTACCTCAAAAGATGGCAGGAGCCAAGCACAGCAATCATGATGTGAGAAGCACTTTTCCCCATCAAAGATGGCTCATCTTGGGAAACTTCTGTGTGTGTGATTGTTTGCCCAACCCCTGGATACTCCCGAGACTTGACTCTTTATCACACCCTTCTTCTTTGTGCAGACTATGAATTAGCCAATCACATTAGATTACGATGAGGTGGATCTCCCATGAGACACAGTCACTACCTTGGTTAAAATAAAATCTAAGCAAATCTCCCAACTCAGTGGCTCGCTAGCCTGGCTTGGGATCTGGCGCAGGCTTTTTACAGAAAGGAATTACCTTGCTGGGTCATGTTCCCTTTGCTTGTGCGCTTCTTTGTACCACACCAAGAATATTCTTTTCCAACAAACATGTGTTGCCAAAGTGAATTCAGAGGGTGCAAATGTGTCTGTGGGTATTTGTTTGTGTTTGTGTCTCTGTATGTGTATATGTGTCTGTGTCTGCATACATATATGTGTGTCTGTGTGAGTGTGTGTGTATCTATGTGGGTGACTCTGTGTGTGTTGAATGTGTATATGTTTATGTGTTTCTGTGTGTGTTTGAGTGTATATGTGAGTATGTATGCATTTATGTGTGTCTCTCTGTGTGTTTGTGAGTGTGTGTATTTATGTGTGTGTGCCTGTGTGTGTATTTACATGTGTGTGTATATGTATATGTGTCTCTTTATGTGTGTCTGTGTGTGTTTATGTGTAAGTCTGTATATGTGAGTGTGTGCATTTTTATGTGTAAGTATCTCTGTGTATTTATGTGTGTTTCTATGTGTGTTTGTGTTGTCTCTATATGTGTGTTTATGTTTGTATGTACATCTTTTGTGCATGTGCACACACATGTGCGTGTGTGTGTGTGTGTGTGTGTCCTAGAGCTGAAGGTAGAATCAATAAAAGCTTTTCAGGGGAGTTTGTTCAGATCAATTTGAAAAAGTAACTTTCAACAATAAAGGATTCAAGAAGGAATCAAAATCTCACAAAGTATTGAGTTCCTTGTCATGAGAGGTCATCAAGAAGACAACCATGGATCATCTTCCAGGGTGGGAGAGAGATTCCCCAAATCCACAGGAGAACAGAACCAGTCAGTTGTACTGTAGGTGTACAGCTGACCAGGCACCCAAAAATCTAGGTAACCCTAGGGTCAGCTTTACATACTTATGAGTGTTTTCCCCTTTGACTGCTTTTACATTCTCATGTGGGTAAATGATGCACTTCCCCCATTGAAGGCATTGAAATAAAACAATGAGTTTGCTTAACTAAAAATAATGCACAAATTCATAATAAAAGTGGGGTATTTTGGCAAAATTGAGAAAGTGACTTCTGACAAAACTGGGAAGCCCAGGGTTTGAGTCTCATGGAGGAGTGTGACCAGAACACAGGGCTCTCAAAAACCAAAGCAAAACAAAAAACCCTTTATCCACCAAGTCTTAATGTGAAACTAAAGGATTATAGAATGAACCTGACTTTTACCTATGCACAGGAGACAGGCACTATAGAAGATCCTAGAAAAGAGAGTGGGTCTATCTAGGGAAAGGCAGTGGCAGAGAGAGATAACAGAAGCAGCCTAACAAATAGGGCTGCCAGTTTCAGCAATATGTGGACATTCTTGTGCTAAGTAAACCCCTTACCTTAACTCAAATCTAACTGGGAGTCCCCTATTCTCTATGCTAATTGTAAATAACTCTTCACTCCAAGCATAGTAAATAGACTTGAGCAATGGGCTGCTTGTTTGATGAAGGATGGAGGTTAAGGGAGTAAAGAGTAAGTGTGCCGTAATCGGTTAGTTATGTCTGCATTGGCACAGAAAGAGGAAACAATGCCATGGGCTCCTTTCATCTATGAGACATCTTGGGTTCCTCCTCCTTTTCATATTATATTTTCAGGACCAGAAAGAACTTGCCCAGGCTCAATTTCATGGCTGGACTAGATAAAATCTATATTCATCTCCATGTGGCCTGCAGAAAACCAAACAGAATGTCACCCATGCCACAATTATGTGATTTCAGAAAATCCTTGTCCAGCATGACTACTCACAGCATCAGCCAGAGCACACACAGCCAGGCTGAACACCACCAGATCCAACTCATCACAATGACTTCACTGAATGTCCTGGAATGCCAGGGGTGGAAACAAAAGCCACTTGTAGTAAGAGAGTGTAGATGTCACTGTAACAGCCACACTTTGAGACCAGAGGCATTGTGGCTGGGGGCTCTTGGCTGTTGATGGAAATGAAAAACAAGAACCATAGCAAGCATTTCACTCAGAGTTCATTCAGACGAACAGAACTGAACTGGATGGGATTGTTTGCTTCATCGTTTCGTTTCTCCCTCCCTCCTTCTGGGTCCCGGTTTCCTCATTGTTCAAATGAGGAGCCTGCGCCGGGTAGTTTTAAATTCAGATCCAAGACTTCGTGATTTTATAATTAACTCTGTGTTTAATTTACAAAGCAAAGAGAAAGACTTTCTTTAGGCGAGAAGATGAAAATGACTGGAGAAGAGACAGCAGCGCCAGAAGGGCCTTCCACCAGCTCAATCACAAAGACGTGTGTTCACCCTAATTGTTTTATATCCCCATTCAGATATTAGCCTTTTACTTTCTTCTGTTTTTAATCAAGTGCATTCATTAGTTTTCTCATCCACTCAGCAAAGCTTTATAGTTTCGAGGAAGTATAGATATGTTTTCCTTTGACCCAGAAGTCCCCTTCTAGGAAGTGCATTGGTGTAAGTGTACACATGGGCAGCCTTAGTCCAGACGCCTGGAGCCAGTCCAGGCATCCGTCATCATGTGGACTCTGGCACAGCCACTCCAGGAACTGCTATGCATCTGTGGGAAGAACAAGGCACGCCACCTTGCAGTGATGAAACCGTGAGCTCAGGAGAGCCTGGTGAAAGGGGAACACCAATGAGGGAGCACCCTGTGCGAGGGCGGTGTGGAGTGTGTGTGCCCTTTCACGGAAGAAAGAAGAGAAAAACACACATCAACAGGAAAGAAACTAGAAAAACAAATATTAACCTTTCTTAGAAAAGGTCAGCTATGAGGACGGTACAGACAGCACGGCAGAACCTGGGAAAGAGCCAGGAGCTCACCTCTGTGCTGTTGGTTCTGTGGGATTTTGACTCTAGAACCAGATAAAAGTTGTCTGTATTTGAGAAGGTGAAATTGTTCAGTTAGAAGGGATTAATCAATCCCTGGAGTCTGGAAACACAACAAAGCAGGCTGGGAGCAGACGAGTGCTTACAAAACCAGAGTCTGTCTATCAGATTATGTGTGTGTCTCCACTGTCTCTCACCCCCCCCCCCACACTTGTAAACACGTGCGCACATGCCATTTCTGGTTCTTGAGTACTTTGAAATTAGCTTACAGCAATCAGGATAGCTCATTCCTAGAGGACAGAGTGCTAGTCTCTTACAGCACTGCAGTGTCTTTACCACACGTGTAAAAGGGACTATTACATTTGTTACCATTTAACATGTGATCCTCATATCATTTTTGTGATTCTTCCAAAATTCCCTTCTAGTTTTCCAAATCCAGGGTCGGAGCTACACTCATGCTGCTCACTGGTATTTTACACGCTTATTTTAGCCTTTTTCTGTCTAGAACATTCTCCTGCCTTTTCCTGGATCCCATTGTTTTCCATGACATCTATTGCTTTGATGAATACAGGCTGGGCAAGTTGTAGAATGTCTCTCATGCTCAGCTTACACACTTTTATTATGTTGTAAAGTTCTGTCTTCAAGCTCAGCTCACTGGGAAAACCCTTAGGAGTAGTGAATCCCAGTAGCAAGGGTGAGCATGCCCAGGCCTCAGGAATTGGCTCCAAAATGTCTCCCACTAGGAAGAATCAGGGCTGCTTGAAGAAATGAAGTAATACTTAGGTTTTTTGTTTGTTTTTTTTGTTGTTGTTTTTGGTTTTTAAATTTCAGAACTGCAGATGTCTGTTGGGGAGCGTGGCAAGAATGCTTGGTTAGCAAGGCCCTGGGTGCTCTCTCTTGCTCTTTCTCTCCCTCTCTTCCTCTCCTCTCTCTCTCTCTCTCTCTCTCTCTCTCTCTCTCTCTCTCTCTCTCACACACACACACACACACACACACACACAGAGAGAGAGAGAGGAAGGGAGAAAAGGTGGGGAGCGTTGTTGCAGATTAAAGAAGCCTGAAGTGTCAAAACAAGACTCTGGCTCTTGGATCTTCGATTCCCCTCTTCACCTATAAATAAATGGCAATGCAGACGTTTTGGGGACAAGAGGGAAATCAGAATATAGACCATCTATTATGTAATGTGACTGTGGCACCGAACTGTTTCGGTCGTGATGAGCCTATTATTATTATGTAAGAGAATGCAACCATTCTTAGGGGATTCCTGCTACTGTATTGGAATGAAACATTATGTCTTCAAACTGCTGTCCGGTACATCCTCAAAAAAATAAGTGGCTATATATGGATGGATGGGTAAGAGAGGGCACATGGAGTGTGTGTGTGTGTGTGTGTGTGTGTGTGTGTGTGTGTTGCACATGTGACACAGGGGAATGGGGAAAAGGCAGGTGGAACGATTAGCAAGTGCAAACAGCTTTCAGAGTAGGGTAAAGGGCACTCGATACTCATTGTACTTTTGGGGGAGAGACTTTGGGGAAAATGTAAATAATGCAGCATAGACCCCCCCACACTAAAGATGGCTGCCACAGATGAAGTGCATACAATTGCCTCACTTTTAATGAGCCACAAGTTCCTAATGCAACTTGCACAAGAGAGAGAGGCTACCAAAACATCCTAAGAGAAACGCAGCGGCTCCTGGGGGTGGGGGTAGGGTTCTTGGATGGCATCCAGACTTGGGCTTCCAGCTTTGCAGAGGGAGCTGATGTCACCAAGCAGGATGATCACTACAGTGACTTGAACTAGAACAGGTGTCGGGGTGGGTGGGGCGGGCTACAGATGTGTTTGTTAGACGCTGTGGAAAGTCTTCTCAGGGAAATGGTGCTTAATCTGTAAGTGGAGGCGTATCTTTTTCTGGGCTCTGAATGAAGGCTTGGGCCATTTTGCTGGGCTGAAGTCCCTCTCAGTCATCACTGAAGGGACAGCTGGGTGGTTTAGAAGACACTGAAGATAGGCAGGGTGCCCCTCCCCAGTACATACCAAGCCGACGTTCCATATTTCCAGACCACAGGATGGAACACTCTGCCTGAGAACTTGGGGGAAGTGAAGAAATTTGTGTTTATAGTCCCATTTCGACATGGTTTCTAAGTATCTCACCTAGGGTTGTTTTTCTCAAGTAGAGCCCTTTCTGCTGCTTGAGGCTCAGCCACTCACCATGGAAATGCTAAATAATTTAAGATTCGTTGTAAACTGATTCAAAGCAAAAGCCTTCTGTATAATTCACAAGTAATGCAAGCTATGTGCTGCTAAAACAACCAGTTCATTTATTATAAGATCTCCGGGGTGGAGCTGATTGTATGCTTAAAGACTTGGCAGGCGTTGATTCACCAATAGCCAGTCTATCTAGCCTTGGAATACAAAAGGATCATCTATTTATACAAAAGTGAGTGGGAAGTAAGTTTAAGAGGGATATGAACCCGTGTGTGTTTGCCTTTGTGTGTGTGCATGTGTATCTGTGTGCATATGTGTATGTGTCTCTGTGTACATGCATGCATATGTGTATGCCTGTGTGTTTGTGTGTCCCTGTGTATGTTCATCTGTATGTATGTGTGCTTGTGCCTGTGTATTTGTGTGCCAGTATGTGTGTGTGTGCATGTGCCCTTGTGTATATGTTTGTATGTACCTATATGCTTCTGTATATATGTGCCCCTCTGTGTGTGTGCTTGGGTGTCCCTGTGCATAGATCCCTGTGTGTATGTATGGGCTTCTGCTTTCATGTGCCCCTGTATATGTGTGTGTGTGTTTGCCTATGTGTCTCTGTGTGTGCCTTTTGTAATGTTTCACCTCAATACAGCAATACAGTAGCAGGAATTCCCTAAGAATGATTGTATTCTCTTACATAACAATAGAATTGTCACTACCAAAACAAATCTGTGTGTGTGTGTGTGTGTGTGTGTGTGTGTGCTCACCTCTCCCCCGCCTCTCTCTCTGTGTATACATAGACATGGATCATGAGTGACTTCCAGTGAGGACCTCTTCCATATAAAAAGTCCTAAGCTAGCCCAGGCCCTCTATGGACCCATGTGCGGCCTCTGGGAGCACAGTCAGTAGTCAGTTACAGCAGTACAAGACTGTGGTCTCTTTGCAACCTGCTTTCTTCATCTGGAAACAGCCTAACCAGGACCAGCATCACCTCCTGCCCTGCCTCTCAGTGCCTGTGTGAGTGTAAAATGAGATTGTGGGATGGACAGCAGACCGGCGGCTGCCAGCAGTGATTCTGGAGCTGTGTAGGACTCCTTAGGGAAACCATCCAGTCTTTGTGTGCCTCAGTTTCCTCATCTGTGAGGTGAGGGGAGTAACAGTGTGTACTTCGTAGGTTTGGCACATAAGGAAGAGGAGAGAACTCACACAGTGTTAGGAGCCAAGCTTGGGCAGAGGCCATGATGATTGAAGTACGCGGGATTTGTGACAGGCCACCTAGGTTGTGATAGGTGAAACAACCTGCCCGGGTCACCATAACAGTCACCAGCACCTGCCTCTACACCTCATTTATGTGCCCCAGGAAGTATTGTACTGGATACTCTCAGGTACCACTTGCCTGTACATTATAGGGGCGAGGGGGCTTCTTCTTCCTTCACCATTCCACATACACCACAGTTGCACCAACCACAAGCTGCCACTCCTGTACCGTAAGTAGTTTGAGTGATTTATTTATTTAAAATGAATTATTTACACCCTTTAGACTTCCAGAAAGCAGTAGAGGTGACCGATGGGGAAAGACACATCAGCAATGAGGCCACTGGAGTTACACACCAGGAGCTGCTGTTACATTCGATGCTGTGGTCTTGAATTAAAAATGGGGGTCAGAACCTTGAATTGAATCTTCAATCAGATTGACAGGGAAGATATGGGCCGAGTCTGTGGCAGGAAGAGATTGGGAACAGCCATGCACTCGAAAGCTTCCTCTTACTTCCTCAGCCAGCTTCTGCTGCTGGAGAAAACCAGAAAAAGAGCACATGCTCTCTAACAACCTGTGGGCTTGCCCCGCCTTCCCCTGCAGGTTCTCTGCTGACTGTATTCTTCTGAGTCACCTTCATGGTTTCTGATAGCTCATTTTCTGCATGCAACTTTGAGTTTGGAGACAAGTGGAGACCTATAAATCCTCAAGAATTTCCCCAGCCAGGGCCTGACTGGCATCTCAGATCACAGATGCAGCCATAGGACATTGTGGGGGATCACAGTCCAGTCTGTAGAGGGTGTCTGTGTGTCACACTTTCCCTGTCTTCGAGTCCTTCCCTGTGTCCCTGAGGAAGGGTCAGTGTTTTTGCTCCATTGCACAGACAAGCTCAGGGAGGCTCTGAAAGACTCAATTTGCTACCCTGCTAAGAGAGTAGTCAGAGGCACAGTTAGCTTAAGCTTCTCAATCTCAGCCCTGTTCTATGACTCCAACAAGCTGCCATGTTTTCCTCTCTTGGGGTGACAGGTTTCATGTGGTAAGCTGGTCGGGGAGAGCCTGGAAGGGCGTACTGCAGGTGCTGTATCTAGTGAGGGATGGAGTATACAAATGAGTCAGTACAAGCCAGTGAGTGAGTGAATGAATGAATGAATGAACCAGTGAGAGGGAGGTCCCCTCCAGCTCTTCACTCCTTCCACCAAATGCATGGCAGTTTGGATCCTAAAGGACAGTGAATCCCAAATGCCCACCCATGTGAAGCTGTGCTATGAACTCTCTGTTCTAACTTCACACGCACGACTGGGTAGGACTCTGTCTAGCTTCAGGCCATGGCAGAGAAGGACTTCTAGGTAGGAAGATATCTATAAGTCTTTGCTGTGTTTGTGGGGTGCCACAGTATCATGGGAGATGAAGAATTGGGGACTGTCATGACCCTCCTCTGTGTAGACAGGCCTGGGAAGGGGAGAGAGAGTACACTAAAGCCATGAGATAGGAGGAACCCGGTAAGTTACCAGCAAATTCCAGAGAAATCGGGAAAGGTTTCGTTGAAGGAACCCAATTAAAGTCAGGTCTTACAAAAAAAAGAGAAGGGAAGGTTTGCCAAGCAGGAAGTGTTGCCTGAGTGGACAGCTGAGCGCCTAGGCGCAAGGCATTCTGGATAGCCCTCATCAAAGGTCAAATGAGTAGCAGGGGCAGGCCCTATCCAGCACAGTCTTTCTTTACCCTGAGCATTTCCCACCATGCCCTTCACCTCTCTCACCAAGTTCTTCAGCTTTGTGTCCGAAGCAGCCCACTGGCACTGGTCCTGCCTGGAGGGAGACCACGCCCCTATTTCTTTACCAAGAAAACCAGCTGATGACTCCTCTCTCCTACCAAGAGCATTCCAGCCAAACGTTGCTGGCCTCTTCCTTGCCCTGTGTGTGGTATACTGCCTAGTTGTCTTTATTGTACCTGGCATCCTATGATGTGACCAGTGAGGACTTTCTAAAGTCCTCACATTCCTGGAGTCTCTCCCAATCTTTCCTCTGCTTGGTCCGCAGAGCCTCCCTCTAATATTAATAACGCTCATTCTTTCCCTCCCTTCTTTTGTTTTTAATGACTCTGGGAGGCAGAAGCATCTCATAGATTATTAATGTTCTAAATGGCTCCTCTAGAGACCAGTGCCAAGAAAGGGCTCCAACTGCTCTGGATCATTGGCCTCTGTTCTATTTCTTAGACAGCAGCAGCCTCAGCAGGCACAACGCTTCGGTGCCTAATCATGCTGCCACCTTAAATGCTTTCTGGTCCACTGCGCCCTCTGTTGCAAGGGCCTGGCAGCCCTGTGAGTAGGGCTGTGGCAGGGTATTGGTCTGGTAGGTTTTGACTCCTGGGGATGGAGAGGCAGAAGCGTGAACCTTGAGTGTCTAGCTGCAGAGTCCCTACCCACCCTCGACCTTTGTGCTCCAGAGGTCCGAGGGGCCAAGGCAAACAAGCCTTGCAGCCCATGCAGAGCAGAGAGTGATTTCAAAATTCTCAACAGATGCCACCAGATGTGTGCTCTGACGGAAGGAGCCAGGGCCATCAGAACAGCAGCTCCTGTTTCATCATTCATCATTCATCATTTCATCATTCTTTCACTTGGCAAAAGGGAGAGAGGCCCTCATTCACTCTTACTACATCTGCAAGAAGCAAAAGTCAGGCTTGCAATGGAGCGTTTTACAGAAGAGGGAGAAGACCAAGTTACTAGCAAACTTCAGCGAGCCAAAGGATGGTGCTTAAATGTCAAAACCAAGCAAGATTTCCAGTTTGGGAAACTAGAGTCTTGAGTGTACTGGATCTTTACTGGCAACGGGTCTGCAAAATCTACTTTCTCCATTGGAGTGACCCTAGTGCCTCCACCCAATCCGAAGAGACAGCTCCTATGGCAGCGAGATGTTTTCTGGCCAAGGTGTTCCTCAGGGGCATGCCAAGGTTGGCCAGGAGGCAGGGTGGGCTGTGGAAATACCTTAGGGGCGCCTGGAAAAAGACATCTAAGAGTTAATAATTTAACACGGAGCCTTTTAAAGGACAAGCTCCGTGGGATGCAGTTCTTAGGGAGCTGGTGTTTGCTGTTCTCACAAGCCGCCCTTTATCCTGACCTTATTTTCATGCTCTTCACTATAGCAGCTTGCACTCACATCTGTGGCAGCAGTGACCTGCAAGCTGAAGCAGCCTGCCCTGCTCCTGAGGCTTGGGGGGAGGGAGGTCTGTCCTGCTCTGAGATCACCTTTGCCTGGCTCTGCCTCCATGTCTTGGTCAAGCTCTGCAATCTTCACCTTCACTGCCCTGCTTCCAATTCTCCTTCCTCTTCCTCTCCTCAGCCCAAGGGACAGACAAGACTGCTGTGTGCATGTGTGTGTGTGTGTGTGTGTGTGTGTGTCTGTCTGTCTGTCTGTCTGTGAAGGGTAGATCTTTGTCAGCAGAATGGGAGGTAGGGTTCTGAGGATGAGCAGCTCAGGTGAACCAAGTGATTAAAACCCAGCCGGTCAGGGAATGACCTGACCTGTGGCAGAGCCAGAGCCCACCTCAGGTGTTCTTTGCATCTGATTGGCAAGTGCTATGGTTGAAGGTGCTTGAGTCATCTGAAAGAGATGGGCTAATGGGTATGGCAGGGTATAGGTGTCAGGCTGTGCCGGGCCTGCAGTTCAGGAGTGAAAGGCTCTGACCTCTGTAAGATACAGAGCAGTGAATACCTAGGAAGGGACCCACAGGAAGTGAACATGTCGGGTAGGGGTACAACTTCCCAAGGGAAGAAGCCTCTAAGATATACCCATGAAGGATGATCGGGGTCCTGCTGGGCAAAGGGACCTTGGAGGCTGAGGGAGCAGCATGTTCTGAGGCTAGTAGCCTGAAGAAGCAGAAGGAAGGTTGGAGAAACGTCCTTGTCATGACATACAGTGGGGCTTTGCCTTGGTGACACAGGTCAATGTGCCAGCAGTCTCTCACAATGCCCTCGGGTCTTTCGTCCCACACCTGTGCAGCAGTGACAGCATTCACTAAGGATTCCTGGAGCTGAGTGATCCTAATGAGCCCCTGGCCACCGAGTCTGCAGGATCAGAGTGCAGAGCAGTCACCTGAGCTGCTGGCACTGGGCTGGCCCAGGGTGAAAGTGGGTCACGGAGACAGTTGATGAATCCTCTAATCTGATCCTGCACTGCCTGGAGCCCCAGAGTTTGCTCCCTTAAAATAAGTATGTCCCCATCCCACCTACACAGGGGTTCCAAGCCATCAGTCTAATCCCCTCTGATTTACGTTCGGTCTCCCCAGAGCACACCTTAGCTGACACGGCAATGCTCAGGGCACCTTGGGCAACTGGGGTGTGATACCACATTATCCTCCTGATCTAGGGATGGCGCTATCGTGTCTGAGCTGGGGAAGATGAGGGGAATGAGGCTCCATGCTGAGCAAAGATCTTAGAATGAGGCTGCCATGGGAGGTAACCTCTCTCACACAAGTCCAATAAACTTATTGGTTCCCTGGGGTGGGCTGCAGTGGCATTGCACTTTGGTTTGTCACAGGTCTTTAGGAGGAAGTAGCTGTTCACATCAGAGAAGGAACTTTAGCAAGCTCTACGATTTCACAGCTACAGATTTGCCTGCAGGAGTTGAACCTATACCCTGTAACTTCCACCGCGCCTCCTGCCTCTCACACTTGTATCAAAGATCATCATGAAATTCCCAGACAGGCATGCAGCTCCAGAGACCCAAACCCCACCCTCCTCTACAGTCCCAACATGCTCCCATCTTTGATGTCCTGCTATCGACTTCCTGGTTGTACCCTAGTTGGTCTCGCCCTTTGTGATACCCAGATTCAAGTCCTGTATCCTGCCAGGATCTCCCTGGAATAGGAATGGGAGAGGAATAGGTGTGGGGATTTAGGCTCCCAGTGGCTGAGTGACTCAGATCAGGACAAACACAGTGTGAGCCTCCCTTGCAGCAGGCCTGATTCAAGAAACACAGCAAAAGGCGAAAGTTAAAATTAACCTGTTTCAGCACCAGCATGCGTTTTTCACCCGGCAGCAGGAGAATCCCTATTTTTGTGACCCAGGAAACAGAAACTGCCTATTCTCATTCCAGTATTTCAGGTGGGTCTTGGTGCAGCAAGGGTCCCCACACCTTCAAGGGACAGTCAGGGTTCCTTATGCAACCCACACCCTAGAACCCATTTCTGAAATCAGTCAAGACATTTAAATCCTCCGGCAGCTGCAGACCCACCCACCCTTTGTGGGTGAGCTCAGCCTCCAGATCGAGGCAGAGGCAGCTTGGGAGAACCATAGCTTGGATCATAACAAATGGATGTACAGTTCCTATAAGTGAAGGAGGGGGGCAGGTTTCCAGGCTGGTAGGCCACTCCCACCAGGATCCAGATCTGCCTTTCTTCGGATGTTCAGACTCTGCAAGACTAGAGGAGAATGGCTCCCTTGGGCTTAGTCTACCACTTTGCCTCCCAAATCACCAGATCACTCAGATCCATCTAGCACTGCCCAGTTCCCAGGTCTCTGGGCCCCTTCACCTTTGCATCCCGCTGAAGCCCTTGATCAGGCCCTGGGATCTGGAAGGAAGCACAGGCAGGGAAGTAGTGGGCTGGCCTTGAGTGGTACCCAAGATGCTGGTCACAGATACACAGCAAATCTACCGAGGGAGGGGGAGACAGAAGTGGCTTGCAGACCTCACTCAGTCCTACAGCCAAGGCCACACTGACCATGACTCTCCATGGAGGCTTTGTTCTTCTGCTCTTGGCTCCGTGTTTATCAATATCAAGAAGGAACTCAAATTCAGAGAAGGCAAGGGACAGGACCAAGGTCTTGCAACAGCTAGGGACACCTTGAGGGCTTAAAGCCAAGCTCACACTACCCTGTGCTAGCTCCCTGGAGGCTGTGAGGTTCTCTGCTCTCTAGCCCTGTCTCCTGTTGCACAGGACCACACCCGGTGTAGCCGACTCCAGCTGCATGGAGGATCCCCGCTGCCCAAGCCCACCCACATCCCCATCTCCTCAGACTGCATTCTTCTCGCACTGCTATCCTCTGTGTCCCTTCTGCCTGCCCCCTCTCCCATTTCAGCAATAACTGTGCCCCATGCCAGGGGAGCTCATGTGGGCCATCCTCAGTGGGCTCTCGGTCCTGTACCACACCTCTGCCATGACCTGGACTCAGGGACGGTCCCTGTTGGTTCTCTATCACTGTCCTGACTTCTCAGCCCCAGCTCCGCAGCCCCACAGCTCTGAGTTCTGTCACCAGAGATGCAGATTTCCTCATTACCAGCTGCCTGTCTAAATTGGTCATTCTGTTCACTCAGAGGGCTGCACTTCACCCAGCAGCCCTTCCCCATCCTTAAGATCTCAGATCGAGGGTTCCCATCTCCCAAAGGTCTTTGCTGAGTGTCCACATAGTCACGATTTAATCCCACGCCCCTGCTTATTTTGATCACAGCCCTGTCTTCTTACAACAACTTCATTGCAAGGGCCAGACTAGTTGAATTTAAATCTGGCCTTACTGTTTATTAGCTGTGCATCCTTAGGCAAGCTCCATAGCCTAGGTGTACCCCTCGCTACCTTATATTTAAAATGGGGATGATAACAGGCCAGTAACAAAGACTGAGTTAATGCACATTAGGGTTTATGACAGTGCCTGGTACCTGGCAGGCTTCAGGGACCATCCTTAGGATTACTGCTACTTCCTTGTTTACTACCTGGCCTCTTTCCGGTATGTAAGCTCTGACACAATGGGGACCATTTCTGCCCCTCAGTTCCATATCCCCAGTGTTTACCAGAGTTCCAGGCAGAAAGGAAGTTGTCCCAATTTTTTTTTTTGGTTGATTGGAAGGAAGGAAGACAGACATTAATAGGTGAAGGGGTAGACGGGTGGTAGATGAATGGACAGATAGATAGGTAGCTGGATGGATGATGGGTAGGTAGATGATGGATAGAATGGTAAATAATGATGGGGGAGGGGTGAATAGATGATTGATGGACAGACGGATGGATGGATGGATGGATGGATGACGGAATGTGCATGGGTTACTACCATTCTTCCTTGTGGTCATATGTTTCTATACTTTTCTTTCCCATTTCAAGTAACAGATCTTACTGTTGAGCTTCATCTACAACCAGCTATATACCCATTGAAACATTCGATCGTGTAAGAGTCAGCTGTGGTAAAAAGCCAATTCCTGGCCTAGGAATGGCTTAATGAGGAAAAGGGAGTCTTGGTCAAAGGAGACCTTTAGTCAGAAAGAAGATCTGGAAAGGAAAGGATAGAGGGGCGTCTGACACACAGTACAGTGGGCAGGCTCTGAGGCAGCCCTGGGTTCCTGTGGGGCTGCTGCTGTCTGGGGACGGTGCCACTACCTGAAGGCAGTGGGGGCTGTGCTCTCTGAGGGCTGTGCTGTGGGCTGGTGATGAGAACAGAGAGCAAAGGATCATCCAGGCAGTTGATAAAATTTTATGGGCCTGCAAGTCTGGCTAGGGAGTCAGCAGTGAGCACCAAGCACTCTTAGTATGTTCTCTAGAAGAGCAGCCCAGGGGTCAGGTCAGCAGCGAGGGCAGTGGTGGCAGTGCAGCTTAGGAACCACATTACTCAAGTTCATTCCTGCTAAGTTCTCGAAGTCCACAAAGATTATTCCGTGTCGGATTAGGGACACCACCCTTACCTGCACCAGATTCCAGCCTTGGAGGGACTCTGCGATGATAGATGTGACAGACGGACAGACGCCTCCAAACACCATCAAATGGTTCGGCCCATACTTTATTGCGTCATAGAAGGCTTTCAGTCCCTTTGCGTTGTCACACTGGGGAGAGAACACAGAAAGAGAGCAAGGTCTAAATTAGATGTGGGTTATCCTGGGGCAAGAGCAGGATCATACAATCTACCTGCCATCATGGGAAACCCTTAGACAAACTTCAGTTTGCCCCAGCCGGGGCCTCTCTACACAGCCCCAAGCCCAGGCTCTAAGCTTAGGGAAGTTTTTGGTCTTATATCCCAGATCCAAGGTGCAGCCCCTCAGCCATCTCTGTAGCACAGACACAGTCCGTCCCCAAGTGTTCTGTCTACAGTCATCTGCATTTTAAAAGATGAGGCCACATTCTGGCTATTGTGAAAACATACAAGGACAAGTGCTGTCAGGGTATAAAGAAACTGCAAGCTGTGACCGCTCTTGGTGGTGATTTAAAACAATTACATTGACGAGAACAGTATGTCTACCCTAAAAAGTCAACGAAGAATTACCGAATTACCGTATGGTACGAGAACTCTATGTTTACATCGTTGGAGTCCTGAAGTGAGATTAAAGGATTAATAGGAGACTGGTGCTATGCACATCTGAGCAGTCTGGTCAAGGTGTGGTCCTACCCACCATTGACCCATCCTTGTCTGGGCTTCCATTCACGTTACAAGGTAGTCTAACAAGTTGCTAGAGCTGTGAAATCTCTTTTCTGGAGACAAGCGTCTGTCTTCTACAGCTGAGACCTCAGTCTCTTTTCTCCTCCTAGCAGGAGATTTCTAGAGGGAAGGTGGATGTCAAATTACTTTGGGGTCTACTGTTTTAATAGTCTAATATATTGAGGGACAAATGTGTCTCTTTAAAATATTTTTGTTTCCGACAGGCCCATTAGTGCATGATTCCACTCATGGGAAGCACCTCGAGAGGACAAACTCACAGAGGCAGGAACTACAATTGTGGGTGTGAGGGGCATAGTGAGAGGGAAGTGTAGATAGCTGCTCAGTAGAGTAAGGGTTTTGATGTGGGATTAAGGCAAAGGTCTGGAAATGGAGGGAGGGATGTTGTAACAGTGTGAATGTGTTGAATGCCACAAGTCGCCAGAAGGATGTTCAAGATGATAACTGGATGTGATGTGCATTTGTCATGGTAGTGGGGGTGGGGTGGAGGAAGAGAAAAGATGCCACACATCTCAAAAGAAGTCAATGGCAAACGCTTCACACCTGATGCTTAGCCCTGAGCTGGTCCTGAGGGCACAGCTCTGTCCAGGACTAGAACGAGATCCTGACCGAGGAAACATACAGGTACCCCAGTGGAGAAGAGGCAAGAAGAAAAATGTGCCTGAGAGGCAGGAATCTTCATGGCTCACGCTTTCCTTCTCCCTCCCAGTCAGTGGTCAGCTCCCCTGAACAGAGGACTTGCCTGCCTCCCTAACCTGGAGCTCAGCAAATCCACCACTGCAGCTGCCTCAATGTCCCCCGAAAACCACTGATCCCTTCTTCTCCTCCCTCTGCCTGCTCTGGAAGGGGAGAGGCCTCTTAGAGTGAAAACCCTAAAAGACAGACAAACAAACAAAAAAATCAACTCTCCTCATGACAGTGGATCCTCTGCACATGGCTTAAGAGCACTGACTGTTCTTTCAGAGGACCAGGGTTCGATTCCCAGCAGCCACATAGCAGCTCACAATTGTCTGTAACTCCAGTTTCAGGGGATCCAACACTGTTCTTTGGCCTCTACAGGCACTAGGCATGATCACATAGGTGGTGCACAAACAGGTTTTTTTGCATGTAAAAAATATACATAAAATATATACATATACATAAAATAATTTTATAATTATTTTTAAAAAGCTAGAGCATTTGTAGACAAGAAAATCATTGAAACAAGTGTGTGGTGCCAGTTGTCCAGACCTGTAAACCTCTGGACCCCAGCTGACTGTAGAACATCCATTCCTCCAGTCAGATGGATGACCCTCCAGCAGGGCAGTTAGAAAACACTCTGGTACTAGCAGAAAGAGCCACAGAGCCACTTCTCTCTGCTCTTTTCAAGGCTGGGGTAATGTTCTTAGCGCTCTGCACAGTGAGAGACCCACTTTCCAGGATGCCTGAGTTCTCTCGCCTCAAATCATGCTCCCCCAGTCTCCTTTAAATCGCTAAAATAAAAAGCATCACCTTCCTGCCTCTGGGTTAACACATATGCTGCTTCCTTTGCTGGAAACAGGTTTCCAACTCACCTGACAACAGGGCTTCTACCAGTGGTACTCCGTCCCACTCACTGTCTAAACAGATATATCCTCTGGTGACTCTGAGACCCCACGCTTCCTTGATAGCTATGAATGAAGTCTAACATCAGATCATAGGCTTACTTAAAGCATTATAAAATCACTTTGTGATTTGGGGGTGGTGGTGGTGGCTCTTGAGCATGAACTTTTAGATAATGTCATGTTGCCATATCAAAGATTGGTCTCTACCAAATTCATCAACCTATGTTTCTGTTTGTCTGTCTGTCTGTCTGAGAGCACAGACTTGCCATTTGCTTCACTGTGGTCTGCTCCTGGCTCCTGGATGGATTCCATGAAGACAGGGTAAGTGCTGGGGAGCCTGTGACTCCCCACACTGTCTGCACATCTTTCTCCTTTTTTTTGCAGTAATGGGGTTTGTACCCAGGGCTTTGCACATACTAGGTTAAGTGCCGTACCACTGAGCTACACCACTGGGGACCTCTTTTAGGTTTTGCTTTGAGCTAGAGTCTCCCTAAGTTGCCTGGGCTGGCCTTGAAACAGTCCTCCAGCTTAAGCATCCTGAGAAGAGGAGCTGGGATGACAGGGCAGTACCATCATACTCATCCTGTCTCCCTCTGTTTGTACATTGTCCTGAATCTCCTTTCTTCTCACTTACCCACATCATCCCTGTCAGTGGTCATTATAGGGACAGAGCAGGTGTTAGCATCTGCCCTGGACTGCCTCATACAGAAGCTCTGGCCTCAGACCTTGCAGGCCATGAGTTAGGGCATCATGAAATGACCTGTATAGGAGAGAGCAGTTAGGGCCCGATCAACCCATAGGATCAATGAGAGCCAAGGGGGTACCCTGAAAGAAGACAACATATGGTTCAGATCAGAACAAATTCAGGCAAGGAATCAGGAAAGAGAGAGAAACAAGCCAGCCGTTTACTCCAGCTGCTCTTCTTGCCCCAGCGGGGTGGGACACTTGAGGACTTGAGGCCCTGGGAAGAAGAAGGCAGAACCCTCATGGTCTTAGGGAGTTTGGATTGTAACCTGTAGATAACTGAAAGAACTCAACTTTCACATTTTAATTTGGTTTAGGAACTGGAGATGTAACTCAGTTGGCAGAGTCCCAACACGCAAGCAGCCTCGGGTTGAAGCCCCAGCGCCATATTGACTGGCTGTAGTGGTGCTCATCTATGATCCAGAATTTAGCTGGGGACTTGTTACACTGTGAGTTTAAGGCCAGTGTGGAGTTCGTGAAACCCAGACAGACAGACAGACAGACAGATGAAGTGGATTGCATTAATTTTGGGGGGCAGTTAAAAAAAAAAGAAGGGAGAGAGAGAAGGAAAGAAGTTAAGCAACACTGGAGAAGAAAGCTCCCCACTTTGTGTTTCTTGGGGTCCTAAGCTAAATAACCCACTAGGCAGCTGAAGGTGCCTCCCCCTCTGGAGAGAAGGAATGTATAGATATAGAAGTTTGGGGTTCATTTTTCTGCCCTGATTTCCGGAGCCATTTCTAGTTTGAGTACATATCGAGAGGAGGTTCCTTGTTTTCCCATCAAATGACAATCATTACACAGAGCCACAAGATCTGACATCAGAGCTTGTTGGAAGCAATAATAAGAACAATGAGCTTTTTCATGCTTGTTTGCTTAGCAACATCACCCATCTGCCCAAGATGCTGTGTTAGCAATGGGGCTGCCTGCTCCCAAACACACAGCTCTGGGCTTGGTCAACTCACAAATCTCGCCATGTCTGACAACTCCTTGTTGGGGCTGGAAGAATCTCCCAAGGCTACCAAATGTTTGCCTGAATCAGTTTTTACCAGACTAGGAATGGCAGGAAGAATTTCAGCTCCAAAGACCTTCACTCCAGAGTGTTACTCCCAGGAATGCCATTTCCTAGCAAAAGGGATTTTGCCCATGTAATTGAGGTGCTAATTAGCTGACCTTAAGTTAAGATCTGTGTGGGCTCACCGGGAGTCCCACAAGCCCTTAACAGCAGAGACCTTTTGCTGGGATCAGCTGGGAAATTAGAGATCGAAAGAGTGGCAGGGCCTTGTTAGGCTATCCTGGCTTAAAGATGAAGAGGGCAGTGTGCCACGGAGAGGAGGGCTCAGCCTTGCAATGGCAAGAGCCTCAATCGGGCTGGAGAGGTGGCTCAGCAGTTAAGAGTGCTTGCTGCTCATGCAGAAGACCCAGGTTCAGTTCCCAACACTGCTGGGTGGCTCAAAATGCCCTGTTCTGGTTTCCCTGGATACAAGGCATGCACACAGTATACATACATACATACATACATACATACATACATACACTCATACATAAATACGTACATATTTTTAAAACCTTTTTTAAAGAATCTGGATTCTGCCAGGAATCCAAATTAGCATACCTCCAGTCAGGCCTTCCATAGGGATCCAGCCCTGGGTTAGGCACCAGCCTGGAGTCACAGCCACTACGGAGCAGAGGCCGCAAGACCACAAATTTATAGCCTGTTTGGGCAACTTAGCCTGTCTCAAACTAGCCAAACAAAAAAATTACAGTTCTGAGGACCTAGTTGAGCCATGGAGTGATTTCCTAGCATGAGCAAGACCCCAAGGTCAACCCCTGGTACAACCAAAATAAGTAAGTATATAAAAACAAGGACTCAACCTTGTGATGCCATAAAAAGCCCAGAGCACAAGGCTGCACAAAGCTATGCTGTGCCTGCAGCTCTGGCAAGGCTCTGTGAGGAAGCCGACAAGGATGGTTTAAACCACTACATTTGTGCTGATCTGTTGCAGCAAAACCAAGAAGCTAATGCCTTCAGGTAGAATGAGAAAAGCGAGAAAGCCATAGTACATTTTCCTCCATCAAAAGAACCAATCTCAAATATACATCTGCATCCTTTCTGGGTTACACGGTGCCAAGCAGTTCTATAAAATGATGGGCAGTGGAGAGGGTTTGTTTCTAACATGCTGATGTGACAAAATGAAAACTCCTGCTTATCCTTCCGTGCCCTGGTCCACTTCCTCCTCTGTGGATCCAGGTACAGGCAAAGGTGATGTAATCTACATCCCATGCCCCCTCCCCCCATGGGGGAAAGCTGAGGACCGGAAAGGAGGGTCTCCTCTGACTTGCCAGGATTAGGGGGGATTTTTGGATTCCCAGCTTAGAGGTTTCTTATAATCAGTGAACTTGACAAGTGAAAGTTAAAGCTAAGAGTTCTGGGAAGACAATTTTTCTCAAACAGTGCTGTCAGCCAGGACCTCCAAATGTGCCAGAGCTCTTGGCCTAAGGCAGGGGAATTCACCTACTGTGTACTAAGACCTCTTCCTCCCCTACTGGGACTGCTCAAAGGCACCCAAAGGAATCTGTTCTTCCCTCCCTTCCCTTTCCCTCCGTGTGTGGTGTGCATAACTTGTAAACATGCATGTGTGTGTGTGTGTGTGTGTGTGTGTGTGTGTGTGTGTTGTATGTGTGACATCTGTCTATTCTATATCTCTTTGTGCTGGTTAGTTCTTGTCAAGGTCACACAAACTAGAGACATCAGGGAAGAGGGGTACTCAGTTGAGAAATTGCCCATAGGCACGCCTGCAGGGACATTTTTCAGACTGCTAATTGATGGACTGGGGATCTAGCCCACAGTGGGCAGTGACAATCCCAAGCAGTAGGTGGTCCGGGGTCCTGTGAAGAAGGCAGATGACTGTAAGTCTGGGAGCAAGTCAGTAAGCATCATTCCTCTGTCGGCTGCTTCAGTTCCTGCCTTGAGTTGCTGCCTTGGTTTCTATGGATGATGAAATGTAATCTATAAATCAGATTAATCCCTTCATCCCCACGTTGCTTTTGATCATGATGTTTATCAGAACTAGGAAAGTAGTTAAGATGCGCTCTTGTTTTTTGTTTTTTTGGTTTTTTTGGTAGAGCCTCTGATTAAGCCTGGAGCTCATCAGTTATCTAGACTGGCTGCCCAGTGAGCTCCAGAGATCCACCTGTCTCTGCCCAGCCCTCCTTCCCAGCACGATCATTACAGACACGCCACCATGCCAAGCTTTTATGGAAGTGGATGTAGGGGATCTGAACTCAGGTCATATGGTTTGCATACCAGGTACTTTTCTGACTGAGCAACCTCCCAACCCTCATTTTTTTCTCTTTAATTTTTTTTTATTAGTATTGGGATGGAGGGATATAGCATGCCAAGGCATATACATAGAGGTCAGAGGGCAGCTGTGGAATCAGTTCTGTTCTTCCATCTTTATGTGGGTTCTGGAAACTGAACTCAGCTCTTTGGGCTTAGTGGCAAGCACCTTTACCCACAGAACCATCTTGTTGGCCCTCTTTCTTGTTTTTTGAGTAAGAGTCTCACTAGAGAGCATAGTCTGGCATGGGATTCCGTATGTGTCCCAGGCCGGCACCAACCTGGGTTCTCCCACATGCTGGAGTTACAGGCTTGTGCCACCAACCTTGGTTATTTATCTGTCCTATTTAAACACTCCCCCTAATCCTAACTTATCATTCGGATTCTTCTTAGCTGACATTTGTTATCCCAAGAAGGTGGACTTTCCAGCTGACCATGGCTGGACCATCGTCTAGCTCACACCAGCAGGCGGCTGGCTGGACTCAGCAGAGCTGCTGATTCAGAAGCAGCCATGGGATCCCCCCTTTTCCTGTAGCCAGCATCTCCCCACATTTGTTCCACATCCCACAGAGCTGTCCTGGAGTGGGATAAGCTCTGGACTCCATCTGCACCCTCTGCCAGCATCTGAGCCTGTGCTACACATATCACGAGCCTCCACAAAGTCATGCCTAGGACAGAGGATCCTGGAAGTCATTGACAGAGAGTAGCTTTCCCATGTGGCCTCAGGACTGTCTCCTGGACAGGGCTGCTGAGTGCATTCCAGAGCAGTTCCTCAACAGGTCACCTGCTGAGTATCAGTTTGCTTGATGATCAGTTCACTGACGACTGGGAGAACTCTCCAAGTGATTCCTGAGGCTTGTGGCCACTTCCCCAGACACACTTCACAGATTTGTCCTTCCAGCTCAGGTGGAAGTAAATTTCATGCACATTTCACATTTCCTCCCCTTCCTAAAGGCTGCCCTTGGAGATGGTTCCTGAAGGACTTCATTATCATCCTCTCACAGGGGCTGCCCCTGCAGAAGCCAAGAAAATGCTGGATGCTTTTTGATATCCTACTTACGGCTTCTGTATGACAGCTGTTAGCGAGCTAGTCACTGGACCAAACAATCATTCTGAGAAGTGTTACAACAAGGTGTCTTTCAGCCATTTGACTTTTGATAAGTTGCTCTCAGAGTCATAGAAAGGGGATCTCTCTGCAAGTCCTCCACTAGACTGTCCTCTGCCCACCTCAAGAGGACATGCTGAGTGTTGGCATGGTCACCACCCACCCGGCATGCAGGAAGTAATCCCACTATTTACTCCTAACTCACACTGCCACAGCTAGAAGCGTGGCCGCAGTACAGCCAATGGTCACCACCTGCACATTCCAACACACTATTTTGTTGCCGACAGTTTCTCCTACCCTGTGAGAACCTGTCACAGAGAAATCACTGGCACACGCGAGCTCTCAAAATCCAGCACTTATAAATGGCCATGAAAATCCTTTTTTTTTTTTTTTTAATGAACAAAGTAAGCTTCTGGAATGAGTTCCATTTTCATTTAAATTTCACTTTTTAAAGAATTAAAATACTTTTTTGACTTGAGAATTTCAAAGAAAATGGAGCTGAGAGTGAAAATGTTTTTTAAAATAAAAATGCCAAGAAAATGTCAGAGTTAATAATGACCCATTGAAAACTGGGAATTATTCCCCACAGAATACTAGACTGGAAGGAGATACTAAAGCAAATGTGTCCAACCTGATCTCAGGCTTCAGAGCCCTCTTCATCTCCCCCCACCATGAGCAGCCGGTGTGGTATCTGCTAATGTCCCTCCAGGGCCAGGGTCTCAGCTCTGCTTCTGACAAAGTTCTTAAGTTGGCCTGAAACCATCGCTTCTTTTGCATCAACTGTCCCAAAGTCCCACAAAGGACCAGATGGTGAGCATCTTAGTCTTCAATGGGCTGAGCAGCGACTCATCTCAACCACCACGGTATGAACAGCCGCAGATAATACATGAAGGAGCGGGGGCTGCAAGCCAATAAAACTTTATTTTTAAAAGCTGCAACAGCTGGATAAGGCCCAGGAGCCACATTTTGTTCACCCCAGCTCTGTAGCCTCATTGAACAAGCATGGTCCTCCACCTCAGGAGAGCCCCCCAGATACCTCAACTCAGCCTGTGTTACTCAGAGATACCTTCAGGCTAAATCACCCTCAGCTCCTCTAATCACCCTATATGGATGCTTCTGTCTGTGGTTAGTCCCTGGGCAGGCTTCTGAGCACAAGTGTTCAGGAGTTGTGGAGCCTACAGTGGTGTCCCAAATACCTCCATCTGCCTGACAGAAAACAATACTAGCTGCTGTGTGATGGCTCGTTTGAGCTATATAACAAGACCCTACCTACAACTCTGAACCAAAGCAAAAGCAAACAGAAGAAGGACACCAGCTACTACCACCCTCACAGTGTGTTAGGCTCAGATCTGAGAATTATACATGCTGCCTTACAGTATTACTAATGTCAGCTCGGTTTTCGTTTCCATTTTACATGTAGGGAAACCGAGGCCCCCAGGGTTACATAAATGGTAAGAATTCAGTTCTAGGCAATGTGATTTCAGAACCCTTTTATTTTCAATAAAAATTCCTGGGCCAGCAATATGGCTGAGCAGGTGGAAGGACTTGATGTGCAAAGCCTGACAACCTGAGTTCAAACCCTGGGACACACCCAGGACAGACCTGACTCCCCCATGTATCAGCCCCTGTTTTATAGTTTTGTGTACACACCAATCTCGATTCTTCATCTTTTAGTTTAGCTGTGTAAGTGGGATCACTCTGTGCATTCCAGAAGCAGGCTCTTCTGGCTCAACATTATGTGTTGCGTTGTCTGGTGCTGAGCACAATTTGGGTCTTTTTGTTTTGTAGGAGTATGGCAGGCCAAGGTCTTCTGAATGAATACACCACCCTCTCTGCTAACTCCTCTGTCAATGGATACGTGTTGTTTTAGTTTGTCTGTTGTGGTGATGAAAAACTGACCAAATGCAATTTGGGGATTCATTTTAGCTAACAGGTTAATAGGTTACAACCAGTATCCAGAGAAGCCAAGACAGGAGCTTGAGGTAAAGGCCATGAAGAATATAGCTTACTGGATTGCTTATACAACCTGCCTAGGGATAGTGCCGCCCACAGAGGGCTTGGCACTCTTCCGTTCATTTGCAATTAAGAAAATGCCTCATTGGACTTGGCTCCAGGCCATCTGATTTAGATGATTCCTCGGTTGAGGTTTCCTCTTCCCAGGTGACTCCGGGTTGTGTGAAGTTCACAGCTGAAGCTCTGGCACTTGGTTGTTCCCAGTGCTTTGGCTGTTTCAAGCAAGATAGCTCGACTTTGCATGCACAGCTCCTGGCAAACAGGCGGAGTTCTCCATGGCACAAACCTGGAAACGAAATTGTTGACTCATGGGGCATGCCCCACTCTCTCAGTGAGGCACTGACACTCCTCACAGCAGCAATGGAGGCACCTCACAGCTACACCCACGCCAGCTTCCAATTTTGCCAGTCTTGTGGGTATCCGCCGTCTCGTTTCGATTCATGTGGTCCGGGTTACTAGAGAAGTTAAGCCATCCTTTCAAGTGTTATGGGCTGCCTGGCCTTCCTCTTTCACGCTTGTGACTTTGCCTGGATTTTATTGGGTTGTTTGTCTTTCTCCTATCGATTTGCTCAGAGCCCTCCCAGCCACATTGCCAAACCGAATGAAACATCACCCATCCTGCATCTGACTTCTGCTCAGGCTGCTCAGACTGCAGCCTGGCCCCGAGTCACACGGGACACCGGGTCGGTAAAGACTACACCTTTCTTGGTGGCAGGGGAGAGAGAAACTACTTGACAAAGTCCAGCCAATCAAAAGATAGGTAAAAATGTAAACCTGAGGGATGGAGGCTGTGATAACAGTGCTGGGGAGAGCTGAGAGCGGGGCCCACTTAACAGGACGGAAAGACACTGCGGAAATGGGAACTTGAGAAGGAGGAGCCAGGAACGGAATTGGAAAGTGGTTAATTTCTTCCTCTGCTGTAGGAGGAGTTTAATCAATACCTTCAGAAACTGAAAACTGGAGTTGGAGAGCCAGGAGTCTAACCTCACTGCTTCCCAGAATCCTCTTCTGTGCCAAGAGCAAAGCCAGAAACAAATATTCTCAGTAGTGAAGACAAAATCACTTAATGCCAAACAATTTCTTCTACTTTACACCCTTCTTGGACATGCAAATGGAGAAGCAGCATCTCCAAGCTGCAAATTCTTTATGTCCTTCTCTCTACTTACAATATATGCCTAGAGAGGCATCAAGAACAGCAGTCATGTGATGCTGAATATAGCAAGGTTTGGGTGACTTTTTCTTAACTTTCTTCTCGGTATTCTGTTTGTTTTTGTTGTTTTGCTTGCATTATGTTTTAAAGCACCTATTACTTTTATACAGACCGGAAGTCCGTTGGCCACCTTTGAGATAGGATCTTACTTAACCCCTGGGGTTGGCTTTGAACTATATAGCTAAGGATAACCCTGCACTCTTCTCCTGACCCTTCTGCTTCCACCTCCTCAGCACTAGGATTGCAAGCACGCGGCCATGCCTGGTTTTTGTCTTTCTGAAGACCTAACTCAAGCCCCTGTGCATGCTGGGCAAGCGCTCCATGGACTGAGTTAAGTCCCCAGCCCCAAGAGAGGCATCTTAGACTGGGATGCTTCCTACAGCCAGGGTGCTTTCTCAGCCACTTCTGTCTCATGTTCTGAGCCCAAGAGCAAGGCTTCACCCCTCTCATTGCTAAGTGATGTTAAAATTAGGCCAGCACTCTGGGCAGCTGAGCATAGTGCACACTGTATCGACTTGCCATTTCAACTAATTCATTCATACACTTTCTGGTCATCCACTAAAGACCATGAGTTGTCTAGGAAAGGGTGAGCTCACACACCCTTGAGTGGAACAGACTGTCAGTAAAGGGTTACCTATGTGTTACATTTGAAATAAAGAACAATAATAAATCATATCATGGGTAGCCTTTACATGGCATTATTTGAGGCAGGCTAACCTAAAGGCTTTATATATGGTCTCACTTAAACCTCACTGCCAGCCTACAGATCACATCCTATTAGTGTACTGGCTGGTTTTGTGTGTCAACTTGACACAAGCTGGAGTTATTACAAAGAAAGGACCCTCCTTTGAGGAAATGCCTCCATGAGATCCAGCTGTAAGGCATTTTCTCAATGAGTGATCTAAGAGGGTGGTGCCATCCCTGAGGTGGTAGTCCTGGGCTTTATAAGAAAGCAAGCTGAGCAAGCCAGGGGAAGCAATCCAGTAAGCAGCACCCCTCCGTGGCCTCTGCATTAGTTCCTACCTCCAAGTTCCTACCCTGTGTGAGTTCCTGTCCTGAGTTCTTTGGTGATGAACATCGATATGAAAGCGTAAGCTGAATAAACCTTTTCTTCCCCAACTTGCTTCTTGGTCATGATGTTTTGTGCAGAAATGCAAACCCTGACTAAGATAATTACTAAAATCATTCTTTTTGTTTGTTTGTTTTGTTTTGTTTTGTTTTTGAGACAGGGTTTCTCTGTGTAGCCCTGGCTGTCCTGGAACTCACTCTGTAGACCAGGCTGGCCTCAAACTTAGAAATCCACCTGCCTCTGCCTCCCAAGTGCTGGGATTAAAGGCGTGCACCACCACTGCCTGGCAGCAAAATCATTCTTATAGATGAGGAAACTGAAGGCCAGAGAAGTCAGTCATCTGTTTGAGACTCGGCAGGGAGCAAGGGGTGGGTATTCCTGAGCCCATGCTTCATGGTGTCTGTGTTCTTACTCTCTTCATCTTGGGCACATAGGCAAACCACAGTCTCCAGACATATCTCCCTGGTGTACCAAGGGTGAGTTAAGATCATGGAGTGTGAGAGAAGGCATGATGTGTACCATGCTGGGGTTAGCCAAGGTGTGGGTGAGGAAGAATCCAAGGACTTAGAAGAAGAAGGTGCTCCCTGCCCCGCCCCCAAGCTCCTGGGATGGGGTCATGGGAAGACCAGTGGAAGGGAGGGCATTAGCCTCACACCCTGACAGCCTCCAGGCACAGTGGCTTCAGAATCCCCCCTAACTTTGCGGATGAGACTGCTCTCTTCCTGGGACTCCCCACCGTGGAGTAGGCAGTGTAACAGAACAAGGACCCCACATGTCTGACTGGTACAGGGGTCTTCTGTGAACAATGTTTGAGTCTTGCTGGTCTGTATGGGACTTTCGCTGACAGTACTGCAATCCAAGCTTCTCTTTCTGGTCCCTCTTTTCAGGATTCATGCTCTGAAGGTCTGGCCCACCTTACCTGGTTGCCCCCGCTCTCCTCTTAGGGCATCATCTACTTCTTCACCTCCAGAACACCCTAACTCAGCCTGCACCTCCTCTCAGAAGATTCTACCTTTCAGCTTTTACTTTCCCGAATCTGGCTGTGGCACAAACAGGAAATGACCTTAAAATCTACAATTTCACTGGAGCATAGGGTGTGGTTTGCCAGTCAGATCATGTGGACTGAAAAGCTTTCTTAAGGGCCTGCCGTATAACTTTGAAAACATTCAATACATCCGATAAAGTATTGGAGAAAGCACAGGGACATTACAGGTAGACAAAACAGGATTTGAGGAATGGCAGGATGTAAGACAGAATGTCCTTCACTTGAAAGCAAACATCTTCTATCGTCTGGATGCTGACATCAACACAGAGGTGAAAGGGTATGATCAGAGGAGTCTACTGTGTGCTGGGGTGGACAGTTTCATTCTCTCTTCTTCTAAGAAGGCCCCGGTCCTTCATGGGCGTCTCATACACCCTGGCGGAACAGAGTGCTGCTGTAAAACAGATCCTGTCCCCCATTGCTGTCTACGCCCTCAAATAAAAGCAATTGTCTCCATAGTTCTGTGTGCTTATCAACTGCAGCCAGCTTGAGTTTTTCACACCCCAGCCTCAGGGTGATGGACGGGCCATCTGCTTCTGAGTCAAGATGGAGTGGCCACCATCTTGGATGCCACTGGTTGCCAAGGAAGAGCAGAAAATGCTCACAGAGCCCTTGAACAGAGCCCACTGACCAGCTGTCCACCTGGAAGACTGAACCACTAGTGTTTCTGTATTCTCCCTGAAGCTGTCACTCTGAATTCTTCGCCAGCTGCAGACTAAGTTACATGAGAATGACAGAGCACACACCACCCAGCTCTCCTCTGCACCGAGAAAGCCAATTACCTGGTTTACAAAATGTTTTTCAGAGCCTGGTAGATACAAACTGCGTTTCCTAATTAGCTGTCAATAAATCTCGCTGCATATGCAGGTGTGACATTTTTAAAAGTCAGGGTCACAGGCGCAGAGCTTGCCTGGGCTGCCTGTCAGAAAGGGGGTGTTCTTTCTTGCAGGTCTGTGCAAATATCAGGCATTTTCAGCCCTTTCCCTGGGGATGGGGGCTCAGGTCACCTGCAAAAGAGGGACCAAACTCCTGCTGTGTGCCACTGAGCCATCTCCAGTCCACAGCTGAGGAACATACCTGTTCAACACTGACCTGAGTATTGGAGGAGAGGCTAAGAAGCACTTGACCCTGCCACTTGGGTGCTGGTAATCTATAGGGAGCAAAGGATATAGACATATTTCAGGGCAATGTGTTAAGTGGTATCATGGAGATTTCAGAAAAAAAGCTCTAGAACATTGTTATCCTCCTTCACTGACCAGTGGATGATGAAGGGGCACACTAAACCAGGTCTGGGGGATGCAGACAGCATTATTTACAGCTCTGGCTAGATTCAAGCTGAAGCCAGCATATATAACAGGATGGAGTGGGGACAATGGCAGAGATGCAAGGTACATTCAAAACCCACTGGGATATTCTGCTGGGATTTCTTGGTGGAGGTGGCATCGGAGTTGAGGCTTGAAGATGGGCAGAGGATGGTACTGTAGGAAGAAACATCAGGCCAGGTTACCCCACAAGATCTAAGACTTGGCTGTGGGAAAGGCATGGCCTGCAGGAACATTCGAGGAGGAGGGGTGTGGCAAGAAGCAGGGTGGCTGGGAAGGGGCAGGCTTGCGTCAGCACTCAGGATGGTGAAGAGGTGGAGGTGGCTGCCTGGAGCCATGCTTGCCTCTAGGAGGCACAACGGCTGCTGGCACAGAGTGATATGGCAGCCATGGAGGAAAGAGGTCATCTGGGAACATAGTCTAGGTGATAGGTGCTAGTGGATGATATGGTGATCATATGACCCCACACCTGGAAGAGATGTGTGTCAACAGGGAGCCCCGGCGCTAGCAGAGTCTAAGGGCAGGAGTGGCTCATGACATCCAGGAAACATTCAAACACACAGTAGCCCAGGGCAGGGAAGGTGCAAGGACAAGAACAGAGTGAGCCATGCTGTCTCAGGCAGAGGCTCCCAGGCCTGCCCTGCTTCCCTCTGTGGCCTGCCTCACCTGCTTTGCACTTCGATAGAAGTTAGCTGATGTCTCAGTCGAGAAAGCTGGGCCATGCTATGACAACAACCTCCTCCTGGGTCACCCCAATACACTGACAGACACACTTACACACTCACCTATACACGCACACTCACACACACACTCATACACATTCACACACATACACTCACATACACTCACTCACACCCACACACACTTATTATATACACACTCACAACACAACACACACACACACACACTCTTCAATGGGTAACCGTGGAGAAGTTGGGTTTTCTCTTATCAATGTGGCAGGACATGTCATAGACACTCTGTGTCCAGCTGGTAGGGCAACCACCATCTTGAACCCTGCTGGTTGTCAAAGGAGAAGGTAAAGAATGTGGAGGGGCTCAGCAAGCACTTGAATGGAACCCTCTGAGCAGATGGGGCAGTGAAGCGCATCGTCACACCTAAGTACAAGGGACAGAGCAGTTTACAACACAGACAGAGGCAAAGGAAAGGCAGGTATCAGGATACCCACAGATGGTCCTGCTCATCCCCCAAGCCCCATCCAGCCTTCCAAGTCTGCATTCTGTTCAAGGCTGAGTTTTGACTCACTTCATACACAGTTCTTACTTAGCACTGACCTGCCTGCCAGGCGCCATGCTGAATTCTTTGCAAGCGGAATCTCATTTGTTATTCATAATGTATCTTGTTCAATATTTGCAATGACCCTTTTAGCCCTCACTTAACAGAGAAGGAAATGGAGGTTGAGGAGCTTAACTGGCAAGCTCAAGGTCACAAGGATGGTAAGTCCTGAAGCCTGTATTCACACTGGACTATTGTACTCTACACTATATGGGCTTAGGAACAAATGGCTATTCAGAACAGCCTGGGATAGGGTCCAGTGAGGGAATAAAGGGGGCCCTGTGGAAGGATGGTATCAAGGTGTTTTTCAGCAAGACTAATTAAGATCCTGTGAGGAAAGGTGGAGAGACAGGGACTCTGGGGTAAGTCTAGGGGTCAGCGCTACAGTCCTGGGTTGAAGCACCCATTGAGTAAATGGAAAGGGGCTAAGCTTCTGGGCCACCCTCTGTAGGCTGAGAGCCCCAGTCAGGGACTTCCTTATTCTCCAGGCCTTGTTCTTAGCATGTTAAGTGGACAGCCCTGTGGCATTAAGTGCACTCAACGCTGTGCAACCATTGCCACTATCTATTTCCAGAACTTTCCATCATCTCAAACAGAAGATCTCTCTACCTATTAAACCCTGGACGTTCTTACATTGCTTCACTCTGACAATGACATCACCAGAGTTGATAATGGCAGGGATGAGAACCCAAGCAGATGTGTGAAGGATGTGATGGAAGAGAGGCAGGTGAGCAGACAGCCGAGGAGCAGAAATCGCGAGGGAGGGAGAAATCCCAGCCTCTCCTACAGGATCTGTGAGTTCTCAGTCATCAGGTATTGAGGAGGAAGGGACTTTGGGTTTAGGGATACCACAAAGCTCAGCATCTGACTGCAAGGTAGGTTAGGCTGGCCAGCGCTCTGCCCAGCTCTCTGGGGAAGCTACATCTTCAACCCAAAACATCACTGGTATTTTGCTGAGAGCTGTTACATGGTTTATTCAAAAGCCCCAAATTTGTGCTCAACCATCCACTAGGCACCTACTTGAAGATAAAGGGTAGCTGCCATGGCATATAGATTGTCGCCTCTATGTGCATGCATGCTAATTCCTTGGACTATCTTCCTTCCTCCCTCCTATTCTTTTCCCTCCCTCTTCTTCTTCCCTCTTTCCCTTCCTCCTCCCGTCTTTCCCTCCCTCCCCTTCCCTCTCAGAATCCCAGATGGAGTTTATTATGTGCCTCACTTGTCTTACAGCTCAGGACAGGCAGCCTCTCCCCAGCTTCATGGACCAGGGCTGGGTGGCTGTTACACTTCCCTGTAACCAGAAGACAACAGTCAAAGGAACTTCTGGTTCTGCTGGGCCTGTCACAAATCCCTCTCCTCTCTGCAGGTGAGTCCCTGGCCCCCAGCTTTCCAGCTGCTTCTCAATGCCACCCCACAGCTCCTGATTCTATAGGTTCTGTGCTTGGACCACTGAAATCATAGGGGATCTCAGATCTCAGTATCCTGCCTTCAGACCCCAGCTCCCCAAGGTTGAGGTCCTAATGCATCTCTGCTATCTAGATGCCAGAACCCCGGTCCATCTCCCACCCCCATCCTACTAAGGGATCCTGAAACCACAAAAGCATTGCCTGAGAAGGCTGAGTACTTAACTTAGGGACCTCCAACTCCTGTGGAGGAAAGAAGGCAGAGAAGTTTCCAGCTAACTACACCAACAGTGAACAGACAGGGGCAATTCTGCTGGCAGGGATGGGAGAACTCTAGACATGGAATTGTTTGAGATTAGGAGTGTAGACCACTCTGGGAAGTCCTGTGGTAGACTTTGACAGGTGACCGGTGATTCTTCAATGGTAGCAGCTTCAGGAAGGCAAGGGAGATGAAGGCCTTGGGCGAGCTGTTTCAATCCTGGCCTAGGATGCACATTCCTGGATTTTCATTTGGTAAAGACAGGTAAGGAATGCTGGGATGGTTTGACCAGGGGTGGGGGAGGGAGCATGAGGGACATAATTGAAAACTTAGTTACCAAAATGATGGAGCTCAGAAGTTCTCTGGAACCTCTAGGAGGTGGAGCCTCACGAGAGTTCCTTGAGTAACTGGGTGTGGCCTTCTAAGTTTGGGGGGAGCTTCTTGGTACCTCTCACAAGATTGTGATGCTTGATATTGATTGTTGGATCACCAGGGAAACAAACCTGTTGGCACATTTGTGAGTGCTTTTCTAGACTGGGTAGTTGAGGTGGGAAGACCCACAGCACCATTCCAAGAGCTGAGGCCCTGAACTAAATAAAAAGGCAAAAGTCAGATGAGAACCAACATTCTGCTTCTGGAATATACCAGTTTGCTTCTCTATTGTCGTGTTAAAACACTGACCAAAAGCAACTTGGGAAGGAAAGGGTTTATTTGGAGGGAAGCCAAGGTAGAAGCTCACAGCAGGAACTCAAGACCTGAACTGAAGCAGAGACCATAGAGAAATGCTACTTACTGGCTTGTTCTCCATGGCTTGCTCAGCTTGCTTTCTTATGGAATGTAAGATTATCTGCCTAGGGCTAGCAGTTGCCCACAGTGGGCTGGGTACATCAATCATTAATTTTAGGTATCATTATCATGTAAAATGAAAACAATTCCTTCATTGAGATTCTCTTTCCCCAGATACACCTAGATTTGTGTCAAGTTGACAAAAACAAACCAACACACTGACTTTGGATGCTCCATGACCAGCCACCTCACACCCCTGCCACTGGCTCCCCCAACCATGATGGATTATATCCCCTCAAATCTCAAATAAAAAATATGTCTTCCCTTAAGTTGCTTTTGATAGGAATTTGATCATAGCAGTGAGGGAATTAACTAATGCAAGAATTCGTTACAGAAAAGGGTTGAGGGCCACCCCAATCTCTGCTAAAGTCTGAAGGGGGACCCTTTGTTCCTAAATACACTGTCATTTCGGTGTGCTGCCATCTTCTCCTTTCACCAGAGGGCACACCAGTGTTCCCAACTCTTGAATGAACTTGGACTTTGAGTCTCAAAGCTATGAGCTAGAAGCACATCCCTACTTCATAAGTAGCTTACGTCCAGCATTTCGTCACAGTGACAGAAATCTGACAAGTGCAAAAGACCTAGCCACCGGAGGGCCATGCGCAGCCAGCCTGGCAGCCTCAGCCAGCCACCAGTGCTGTGTTGGCTCAGTTTGATGAATTAGGCATCAACAGAGCATCTCCTACCAGCCAAGCTCTGCGAGGCTTTGGGCAAACAGAGGAAGAAGTCAGAGCCCAAGTGCATGGGGAGAAGAAGAGCCAAGGAGAGTAGTCAGAGGATAATGTACTGTCTTTGTCCGTTTGGGCACTGGGACAAAATACCACGGGTTGGGTGGCATATGGACAGCAGACACTTATTTTCCAGTTATGAGTCTGGAAAGTCCAAGATCAAGGAGATTCAGTGTTTACTGCCCCATAAACACCTGCCACAGTCTCCTGGGCCGGCCTCCAAGGGGATAGGCAGACACGCCAGGATTTCTTCATTTTCTTGCTGAGAATGATGGTGTTTCCCTGAGTAGCAACTTCACTCTGTTGCTTGGTTTTCAAACTGTTGTTTGGTTTTCTTCTTAGGTTTAATGGATCCACCCCTGGGCCTCGAAAAATCAGAAATTCTTGTAATCGAATAGAAGGGGAGGATATGAGCAGGAAGTGGAATAAGACAGATACAAGAGGGAAGATCTGTCTGAGTCCACTTGTGCCCAGCCATCAGTCTGGGCAGCAGCAGGGAGATGGGAGTGGCGAGAGCTGGAGTTTCTCTTGAAGGCTATATGACCTGCCAATGCTGGGACACACAACCATCATCTTTAAAGTCCATGTTTGAGAGCCACACACTTAGGTTACAAGACCTCCAAATTTCTCTCTCTCTCTCTCTCTCTCTCTCTCTCTCTCTCTCTCTCTCTCTCACACACACACACACACACACACACACACACACACAGAGAGAGAGAGAGAGAGAGAGAGAGAGAGAGAGAGAGCTTATAACATTTGTAGGTTTGGCTTGGGATAGGTTTGAGCTGTTCTGGGTTGGGTAGTGCCCACAGGCCACTGACTGAGACTCCTGCCAGAGCGGGTTTTCGGGGTAGGAAGATGGATAAAGGCGAGGGGACATATGCCAGTGACAGAGACACAAGGATGTGATGAAATGCCACTGGATTTACTTAAAAATAGCTAAAATGGTGAGTTTTGTGTATATTTTACCACTGCTCATCCAACACAAGCAGTGGGGCCTGTTGCCCAGCCTGAAGGATGGGGAGAGGTCAGTTCCTCCCCATGCTCTGGGACTGGAGTGCAGACAAAACTCTTCCACTCCTCTAGGTCAGGAGAGCATTTCTCTACCCAGACGTTGACACACGAGTGAAGAGAAGTGAGGATAGAACCAACTCACTTTACACAGGCAAGCAAAATGGACTGCTTATCTGTGGGCTGAACCTGAGAAGGAGCCTTGAAGCCTGAACCAATGAGGAAGCTGGCATTGAAAAGGAAGTGTTTGCCCAGAGCCCACACAGCAGGCCACAGGCACACTCCAGTTTCCTGGCATGAGTGGACTCTCCCAAATCTGCCTTACTACCACAGCAGCTGGTTGAATCTGCATTTGCTCTTTCTCCAGCCTTTCTGAGTGAGGTGTTCTCCTAGTGTCTGGCAGAGATGGCCAAGAACAATCCTGAAGTGGGGAGTCAAAAGGACACAGTACAGCAAAGGAAGAGTTGCTATTAGACTGGGGGGTGTGGGCTCACTGAGTTTCCTCACTCCTCACATCTGTGCAGTGCTGATCAATCCCGAGACGGCCACCCTCAGCATCCAACCTCTCATTTCATTCCATTAAAAGCCTGGGCCAGTTTTAGAAGGAACATTGAAGGAAAGGGCAGAGTGGTCATGACTGGACCATACGGGACCCACCCCTTGCTATTGCTTGCAATTTCAGGACAATCTGTTGGCATGACAACCAGGCCTGTTGACCCTGCCACCAGCAGTCCCCATCCTTGTGTGCATATTGTAAGGCACTGTCTCCAACCACCACTGTCCTCCATGCTGGGAGGTTTTGGTTTTCTCATGTTCTGCTGAGATCTGCTTCCCTTATAAGACAGCAAGCACAGGGAGGGATGTCTTCCTAGGCATTCTGCTCAAGATATGTGTGGGCACCGGTAGCTCTTCTCCTCAAAGCCTATAAAGGAGATATGTGCAAGTCCTCCATGGGAAGGTGGGACATTCCATGTTGCCTGGTGCTGACTTGCCTTCCCAACGACAGCCAGGGTGGAGCCACCCTCATGCGTGCCTATGAACCCCATCCAAGGAGCCAACTGTGCCAAATGGCACAATGTTCTGCCAGAAAATCCAAGGATTGTGGCTTGTCTGAGCCCACACAACAATTCTGTGTGCCCAGGATTCCGGGGAGTCTACCTCAGCACCTTCATATTCGTTCACAGAGGTGCTGGACTCCACACATGCTAACGGAGCACCAAATCTAATCCTTAAACCAGGGACTTGGTGATCATAAAGGTTGTGCTGGGAACAGCATACAAGGGCTGGGTGTCCACTAGGGTGCCCATGATACATTTGTGGATCATAACAGTTCTCCATTCCCGAGGCTTGCTGTGTGCTGCGCCAAACCCTGCTCACATTACCACATCATGTCACTTCCCAAGTCCCCACTTTACAGGCTCAGAGATACAAGGTCTAGAGCTTACATCACATGCTCAGCGTCATGAGGAGAGCTGAAGAGCAGCTGGCTTGGAGCAGGTATCCACATGCCTATTCCAATTCCCCTGGGAGTCTGGGGACAAAGGTGTCAAGAATGAAGTAGCAACAGCAGCCCAGGCATCTTCAGTCTCCAGAGTCAACTTGGCGATGTCACAGGCAAGGAAACTTCCAGAAATGCTCTCAGTGGAGGAAGAGCCACAATACGGGGAGGGGAGGGTATGTGATGTGGCAGGGGACAGCAGGACCTAGCATGCATTGCTGGTAACGTGGAGGATGTTGCTGAGCTAGGCAATGACAGTGGTCACCTGTGGAGTGGACTGGAGGTTGGGGCGGCTTCTTGGAGGAGGGGGAGGAGAGAGGAGAGGGAGAAAAGGAGAGGGAGAAGAGGGAGAAGGGGACTGGGGAAGAGATGGATTTTTGAATAGGAGAGGGAACAGGACCGCCCCACTGTCCTGAGCCAAAGCATCAAGTACAACACAGGATTGTGACCCTACACCCACACAACATCACCCACCTTCTCCAGAGGCAGAGAGAACACAAAGCCACACAGTAAGCTAGATCACTGATGCGGAGTTTTACACAAGAAAACAAAGGAATTTCGCTAGGAGGCTGGCAATGCAGTCAGCCGAAATAAATAAATTAAACGCGCCATTGTTGTCTCTGTGTATGTTGGTTTTAATTACTGTTTACTGAGAAACTGAAACTTTGCATAGGAAAAAAGAAGAAAATCTTCAAAGTTGCACACAATCAGCTTGTGTGAAACAGAGCTAACTGGGGTGGGGCTGGAAAGTCCACCCCTGAGTTCAGGCAGGCCCAACGGGAGGCAGCAAAGCCGTACCTGGATGCATTTCTGCAGGGCTGGCAGACTGAGGATCTAGAAGATCACTCAGGGACCAGGAGTTCAGTCACCTGTGGGACAGCACCACAAGCCTCCACTGCCCTGAGCCCACCATGAGCCACATGGACGAACACTGTACCCTCCGTGTGGGTTGTAGTCTGCATTCCATTACCAAGTCTGTTTATGTTGCAGGCTTCCTTCCTGTCCCATGGCCCAGAGTGAGCTCCCCTGGGGGGTGAGACACATGCTGTTCCAACTCTCCTAGGCCTGACACTGACCATGGACTCTGTGCCATCTCTCAAAACTATACAAGACACAAAGAAGATGTTCTGTCGGTGGGAAGAGATAAAATGAGTCTTGTCCCTGGTAGCCTAGACAGTGATCATGCTAACCTAAAAAATTTTCATGGATTCCCCCTGAATGCAGACTAACTGAGTGCGAGTGTGCCTGGTGGACTTTGGGTCCCCATTGCCTTCTGACCACACAGGTGCTTTCTGCTGACTTTACGGACAGGTTTTGTGAGAGTTAGTGTTAATTGTCAATATCATGGGATCTAGGATCACAGAAGCCTCTGGGCATGCCTATCAAGGATTATCCAGATTTCGTCAACTAAAGTGGGAATACCTGACCTAAATGCCCCTAAATACCAGAGGCACCACTATGCTGGCTGGAATTTTAGGCTGAATTAAAAGGGAGAGTGTGCTGAACACCAGCATTCACCTCTGTCCTTCCTGATTGTGGACCTGTGAGCAGCTGCCTGGAGCTCTTGCTGTCATGGGTTCCCTGCTGTGATGGAGTGTATCCTCAATTACAAGTCAAAGGAACCCTTCCTTCCTTAAGTTGCTTTCCGATCTTGTGTCACATCAGCGAGAAGAGGAAACAACACAGGCTTCCCAAATATGTCATCTGAGCAGTGGATTCTCCAGGAGGACAGTGGGTACCTGAAGGTAAGAGCAGCCGGCTATGGTCCTCTGTGGTACTTGTGTCTTGCTACATGGACTTGAGTCCTCGATACCCACATGCTTCTGGAGTATGTGAGAGGGTTCTAGGAGAGTTTGTAGAACTGGCCATCAATCAACAATGGTAAACATATGCCCTCCCCCAGAAAGTCGCTCCCAAACCAGTATACCCTCCGAGTGTCAGGTCAGGAAAGGGGCTTGAGTTTTCTTTCTCTTTTTAAAATGCATCACTTCTTTTTGTTTGTTGTACGCACGAGGGCATGTGTGTGCATGAGTGAGGAGAGGTCAGAGGACAACTTGTCCCTGCATGTCAGCTCTCTTCTTCTACCAAGTGGGTCTCAGGGTCATACTTCAAGGTGTCAGGTTTGGCAATGTGCCTTTACTCACAGAGCCATTTCATTGGCCTTGGAGTTTTCTCTTAAGCCAATTGAAGTTGAATTACAAATGGTGTTGATTGTCAGGCTGAGGGGTCTTTTGTCCCACAGGGAAAGTGGTCTCTACACCCCTAATCCACACCCCACAGATGTATTACTTGGAGGCTTAGTGAAGATCTAGGACACACCAGACTACAGACCACACTCAGGAGGCACCAAGAGCATTTTTCCAAGTGAAGAAGGGCGGGTGGTGCTCAGGATGGGAAGCTGGGGCAAAAATAGGAGAGATAGGGCAGAGTCAGCGCTGCTCCAGCCCCATGGGGCCAGAGCAGCTGGGAGGATCCATGGGAGGCAGTGGTCTCTAGAACAGAGGTATGCCTATGCACAGGAGGCTTTTTGTATGGAGGCCAACTGAGAAAGGGGAGGGCATGGTGTGGTTTGCAAAGCTGGCAGGGGACTGGCTGGGTCGGCCTACCCCATTCTACTGCACCAAAAGAGGAAAATCTGAGACACTAGCATGCTATGTAAAGAGGGGCTCCAGACTCAAATGTGGGGCCGCTTTCCATACAAGCCTTCCCCGCGGGGATGGCTCTCAGCAAGGGTCCAGAAACCTCACCAGACATTGCTGTATCCTTCCTTGTTTGAATTAGTATCAATAGTAACAAGCCCCTCTGCAAGTCCAGGCTAGCAGTTCCGGAGGTGGCCTTGCATGACCACTCCTATGTCCAGGACAGCCATGGGTCCTCTGTAGAACCACTCTGCCCCCTCGCCCTTCCAGCTCCTCCTGGGCCTGTTCTCATCATCTCTCCCCAGGGCTGAGGCATGTGCCTCTGCTTCCAGGCTGTCCCTCCCCTCTGCTGCCCTGCTTCTGTCCAGAGTGGTCTCCCATCTGAGCATGAAAGGCTGATCTGTCCTGTTCCCTAGTAAGTACGTTCTCATCACCTTCCTGCACGAAGCAGCTCAGATGCACTTTCTACTCCAAATCCTCCTCTCCCCCCGATCACGACAGGCCTCTTCCATCCTGTCCACATCCACAGAGTGCACCGTAGCTGTGCCCTGCTCCGGGCTGCTGGAAAATGGCCATCTTCAAGAGCAGAAGGATCAAGATACCAGGATGGTTTTTTTTTTTTTTTTTTTTGAGTAATTTGCCAAGTGAGGTCATTATGAAACCAGCATCCTGGCAGCACCACATTCTCAGCAGCTCTTACTCTGTCAGTAACTACTCTGGTATCTGGGCAGTGGTAACCGCACGAAACATATCCTTTGCATTTCTGGCTAGTATTTGTGTTTGGACACTGGGACATCCCTTCATTGTGTTTAAGAGGAACATGCTTTGACATGAAAGTATCTGTGCAATCTTTAAAACTGGACTCTCCCTTTCCTTATCTATTGATCAAAATTATTTCAATATAATCAGTGAGTCCTTGCACACACACACACACACACACACACACACACACACACACAAACACACACAAGTCTATGACATCATTATGTAGACCTTGAACTCACAGAGCCCCTGCATCTACCTCCCCAGTGCTGAAATTGAAGTGGCCACCATCAGATCTGACCCTTGCCTATTCTTTGTTGTTGTTGTTGCTGTTGTTTTGTTTTGAGATGAGTTTTCTCTGTGTAACAGCCCTGCTGTCCTGGAACTTTCTCTGTAGACCAGGCTGGCCTCGAACTCACAGACATGTGCCTGCCTCTGCCTCCTGAGTGCTGGGATTAAAGGCATTCAACATCATGGCCAGCTGTGCCTATCCATTTTTTAAGTGAACGAAACTCTTTGGTTTGATTTCATGTTCTGGAATCCTGTGTTGTACTTACTCCATTTTTTTTTTTTTTTTTTGGTGGGGTAGTATTTTTAATGAACAAAGTTTTAAATTTAATAAAGGTTGGTATCAGCTTTCAAAAACAAATGGGGAAGTCTCAGCATCAGCTATCACCACACTTTAACTTGAAAAGTCAAGATAAGAAGGAAGAACACAGGAAGGAGGGTCACCATTGTCAAGTGAAAAGCCTTCAAAACAATCATGGCAGCTCTGTGGGAGTCTGTCTGTGTTTATCTTCTGCTGCCATGGTAGGCCAAAGCCACCTTCATCGGCTGTGGGCTGGTCATTGTGAGTGTCCCCTCAGCTGCTGAGTGTCCTGCAGGAAGCTGGGCATGATCTAGAGTGAGTGCCGTCAGCGATCTGGAACATGTGTGTGGGTTTCTGGTGACCACTTGCCTGGGCAAGGGATATCAATCAAGTCCAACACAAACCACTCAGTCACCAGGAAAGCCGGGACTGAGCTGCCAAGTATATTTTGGAAAGAAGCTACTTGGATCAATGAGGAAACATATTAGATAAAAATACCAGAAATTATAACCAAGTAAGCATGTACTAGGGAACAACTCTATGACCTGCCACAACATGGGGAGCCAAATCTACAACAGAGTCCTGAGCTCAGCAGACAGAGGTGGGCACAGCCTGGCAGCTGGGTGGTGCTGGGCAAACTGCTCTGACTTTCTTGGGGTCTCAGGGTCTCCACTTAGCAGGGGCACTGGCTCATTTTCTGAGTGCCCATAAGGCTTTGAGGAAGGACACGGGGAACAGAATGACATAGGCTCTAGGAGTTCTGAGGACTTAGCCATCCATAGTTACTGCTGTTAGGATGATGTTTGCTACAGATACTCCTAAGCTAGGACTCAGTGCTACTCAGCAGGTTGTCCCCGATGCTCAGTAAGTTTGGGTTAAGGAAGAAAACAGTAGATAAACATTGCAGTCTCTGGGTCCAGTCTCCTGCAGCGAGCCTCATTTCCTTTTCCCAGGCACCCCTGTTTCAGAGAGATAAACAGGATCCCAAAGGCTGGGAGCAATTCTTCCTGCAGCATCCTTGCTGTCTGCTGCACGAAGATCTAAGCGGCTGTTTTAGAGCGATGGATTTGGTCTGGAATTTTTCCACTGAGTTTCCTCAATGGACAACACTCTTTGATGCTGGAGAGAGGAGGAATTTAATATTTCTAATTACTTTTTTTAGGGAGTAGATTGCTCCTAGAAAAAGAATTGCAGTTGATTTTCATCCAGTTTCCCCCTGGTTTGTGTTATTCCCTGGAGAGCTCACTGGGCCTTGTAATATCTCCGCTCCTTCACATTGAAAATATATGTTGGCTATTTTTATTTCTTTTTCTTTTTTTGGAGGGAGGTCCTCCCTGAGGGCAAGAATTGCATCTTTGCTGTTTGCAGCCCACCCTAGGCCCACAGACTGTAGCAAATGTGCTGCAAACTAACACAAGAAGAAATGATTTTCCCTAAGCATGCTGGCTCCAGTACAGCTCAGAAATCCCAGCCGGTTTCAGGAGGAGAAACCAGCCCAAAGCTGATTAATTTTGCAAAACAGACCTTCTAGGGCAGCACACAAGATCCTCAGAAAGAATATTCTGGGTTTTGCTTCCTACTGAGAGCTTTAGGGGCCATAATTAGAACAGTGAGGAGCAACAGCCTCGGCTCCAGTTCACAAACCGCAAGAACCTTCCTTCAATGGTCCCGTTCCATGGAAATAGCATCAACAATTCAGATCAGCATTGTGTTTTGGGCATGTTTTAAAAACAGTTGTATTGAGTTGTGGTTCTCATACATACAATTCACCCCTTTAAAAGATAAGACCCTTTTAAATTGTGTCTGGGATAGGTAAATAGAGAGAGAGAATACTGTTTTGCATTTTTAAAGGAGCATTGGATAGATCTTAAGTTCTTGAAGCTAGGGCCCAAAGATCTGCACAGGGCCACAGGGTGGCCCTTTTCAAAGGTGTGGACTCCATCATCAGAGACACTCCTTTAAAATGTGGCTTCTTAAGCTGTCATCTAGACCTACCACACTGGAATTTCTCTGGCTGCTCCTCTAAATAAGCACCCCGATGACCAGGTAGACTCTTGCTCAAAGGGACAGCTCGTTGCTGTGTCAAGAAGCTTTGCCTCGTCTGGTTCCCCATCCGCTCCCCACTTCTCATACTGGCTCATTCAGGCAGCTCCATGGCGTCACAGAGGTGAGCCCTCCTAAGTCCTCAGGGTCTTGGTCTATACACTCAGTACCCCCTCAACCCAGCTGAGCTGGCCACCAGCTGCCCACTCCCCATTTTGGTTTGTTGTTTCTCCAGGAGGTCCGTGTTTCTTTCTTTGCCCTTCCATTCACCATGTGCAGTGGATAGACCCTTGTATACTGAGTGTTGAGCCATGTCTTCATGAGCTGGAAGTACATGCTGGAAGATTATCCTTTAAATGTGCACGGCTTGAATGCTATGTGGATGCAGAAGTGCCTGTCAGTAAATACCTCCGATCTACTGGGCCCTGTCTTCTGCAGGCACCTCATTTCATGAGCCAAGGCCTGCCCTGTTTTAGAGAGATAAGTAAGATTCCCCAAAGGCTATAAATTCCCCCAGCCAGCGCTAACAACAGTAATTCTCGTAAAGCGAATGATAACAACGGCGTGTGCTCAGCTTTTCAGCTTATAAAAACAGGTCACGTTCTTCTTTGGACCCTTGCTATCACCTATATCTATAACTCAGAATGAGCCCTACTCTATCCACTTTAGGAATGGGCAACATGGCTTAGAGAGGTTAAATGACTTTTTTATGGACATAGAGTTGGCTAGCTGGAGGCTGGTGCTTCAGACCAGACCTCCCGACTCCCAAGACCTCGACCATTCTTTAAGCACCGTCTACATAACTGGTCATCACCCTGGAGCTAGCGGTGGAAGAGCAAAGTCCGATGTGCTCACCATCTTCCCAATCCCCCCCAGCACCACTGTCCCCCCAAAAACTGTAGCCATTGCTAACGGATGATGAGGCACACACATGGGAAGGATGCAAAAAGGAACAGAGCAAGACAATGTGTGCCCATGTGGTACAGCTTGGGCAGCCATGTCCCTTCTTCTGCCACCAGGGCTGAGCAAGGATCTGCAACACAATGGGAGACTAGAGAGCCACTCCAGGTTGGGTATACTACTGCACCTCCCTTGAAAGTGTCAGAGGCCAGGGAAACACGGCTCTTAGTGAGAAAGTTGGAGATGGGGTTTCCTAAGAGGGTGGGGCAAACTGCCACCCCTAGGGCTGCACTGCACATTGGGGTACCACCCTGAACCTCCATGCCACCTTCCTCCCAGTCCTCACAGAGCTGCTGTGATGCTTATCATCCTATGCTGGCACAGCTGGTAAGTCCAGCTTCAGAGTCGGCTACTGCTGTGACTCTTATGTTAATTTTTAACAGTCTTCTCTGTGCCCCAAACCCCTGGTGCCATGCAAGGAGGACCTCTGTGTGCGTTGCCACTTTCAAGCTTTGTTTAACATAAGCTTCAAGTCACGTGACGTTTTTGCAGACTAGCCATGAGATGTGGGCTCCATCGCTCAACCCCAAGCCACGTTCTTTCTTCTCCCGCAAGAGGGAATAATGGACCCTACTCCCTGAGTTAGTGGGAGGATCAGCTGAAATGAGCAAATATGGATAAACTTGGACCTGTGCCTGGTACATCATGAAACACTAGGGTGTCTACTATTATTTTTTTAATTACCACATTCCTTTTTATTTTTTATTTTTTTGAAAAAAAAAAAAGGTGCAAATATCTATATCGGCGGAGATCTGCTGCAACTGGAAGATAACAGCACCTCAGAAAACCAGTGCTTGCTGCTCCCAGCCTGGGAACCTGCTCTTTCTCCTTCCAGCCGCTCCTCCACCCAACTCTATGACCGCTCTCCAGCCCTGTCAAGGCTGACAAGTACCAAGTGTATTCCATTTATTCCTACCTTAGCATTTGGCCCCTTCTCCCACCCCTGGACAACGTCTTCATCTTGCCTATCCAAATACTCCTTCTCCCCAGCCCACACAACCCAAAGCTTATTATGTTTGAGGTGACCTTGGAAGGGGGCAAGGAACGAGTTTCCTGAGATACAATGGGGTAGTTTTCCTTCATAACAGGGCACCTCATCTCTCTCAGGAGTAACCCATCCAGGTGAGCTAAATCCTAAGCACCTAGCCAGGAGGAAGTAGGTTGGTGTTCAAGGCTGAGATTATGGATGGGTATCTGGCAGGAAGCAGAAATGTAGGAGAGGTGACTAAGTTCACTGGACTTCTGGTTGTTTTGGGGGTTTTTTTGGTCAGGAAGGAGTGTGGCCTGGGGGCAATGCTTGGCATTGGGTGCCTCCCACAGAACCCCTACTTTCTCAAAGTCCCTGTGCTGGTTTCTCAGATGTCTGTAGGCACTGACGGTCCAAAGCTGGTCCTCAGAGTGGTTTTCTCCACACCAAGAGGACAGGGAGCCATGGGCTATGTAGGAGACCCCTGACCTGCAGCTGCCTTGACCTTAAAGGGGGAAACAGCATCTGCAGCTTACAAAACCCAACCCCCCTCTTCACCCCAATGCCTCTGGCAAGAGCTCTGTTTTTGGGAGGACCTGCAGTGAGGACAAGAAGTTGGGAGCCAGACCGTCTGTGTTCAAAACTCAGTTCTGTGACCCCCTGGTGTTGTGACAGTGGGTGCTACCCTCCTAGCTTTAGTTTTCTCATCTGTTAATATTGGGCCACAGCAGTTCCTTATTCCTAAGGTTCCCTGAGGGTTTTGTGAGTTAGGAGCCACAGAGTTTGGTACACAGTCAGCATTGCCCAATGCTGATTCCCAGTCATCAGCTACAGTGCTGAAAGTTACACGAAGGTGCTAATTCCCTTATAAGAAGTCAATAGCATCTAACTGTTGTGAGAGAAGCCTGCTGGACTATGGGGGCTGGGGGTTTCAATTCCTGAGTGAGGGAGAGAGAGAGAGAGCAGACAGACAACCCAGTAGCCCGCGGTGCTGTATGCTATAGTTAGCTATGTAGGTATGAGCCAAGGAAGGTTCAATGACTCCAAAGCTGGAAGAGGCAAGGGTAGATTTTCTAGACCTTTCAGAGGAAGCAGGGGCAGCCGCTGACCTCTGTCTTCTGGGACGAGGAGAGGAGATGGGCACTGCTTGCAGCTATCCAAGATTGGGAGTTGTCTTAGCACAGGATCTTCTCCACATCGCCCTCTCCCCTTTCACTCTTCTCCTGGGGTCTCTCAAGTCCCACTGTCTCTCTCCAGAATCTGAATGTTGCTAGCTCCTTCCATGGCCACAGGAATGTACCCTGACCTTTCTTACCCTGCCCATAACCCGTACAGGATGGAGTCTGAGATCAAAAATCATCCCATCCCAAGCCAGCATGTTCTGACACTGCCTCCATCTCTGCCCACCATGTTCCATGCTCATGCTGGCTCCAGCCACAGCCCCTCGTGTGAGCTAGAGAAACTTCAAGGAGGTAGGTATCAGCTGCAGAGTCGTACCTTCCTCTCCATCAGAGAAATGCAAGATAGGATGAGGAGAGCAGCAGTAGGGACAAGTATTCACGAGAGTTGTCCAGACCCTGGATGCCCAGCTGTGGGACTGCTTCTGAGGGAGAGCAGTGCAAGAAGCCCCTCTCTCCCTGCAAATCTAAATGTTTGTTCTCAGGATCGCAAAGATCTGCATCCTAACATGCTGCTACGACCTCATCTATTTCCTGCAGAATGTGGCAAGCACTGTTTGTTGTAAACCAAAGAGTCCTAGGCAGAGTTTGTGGCTCAAATTCAACTCACATTCCTCAACTCCCTCCTCCCTGTCAAATCAAACAAACAAGGATGAAAGAAGAGATGCAGAAACAAGGAGGCAAGAGACACAACAATATTCAAAAATAGGAGTCAAGGAGCTCAAGAGATGGCTCAGTGGGTATGAGTGTGTACCACTCTTGCAGAGGACCCGAGTTTGGTTCCTTTCACCCATGTTAGGTGGCTCACAACCCCAGGGGATCCAAAGTCTCTGGTCTCCATGGCACCTGCACTTACATGCACACACCCCCATACAGATGCACGCACATACAGACAAGTAAAAAATAGTAGAAATAAAATATTTTAAAAATAGAATTCAATTTGAAAGGAAGAAACCTCTGAAATAGAAATGGAAATGAGGTTGTGAGCTCAACATGGGCTTAGATTCTCTTGGTACTCCAGTAAAAGCAGAGTCACATTCCATGGCAAATGACACCAGAACCAAGCTCACTAGGGCTAAGTAGGTAGGGAATCACCTCAGAAGTTGGCAGGAGTACTGCCTCAATGACAGGAGGATGCAAAGTGGTCCTGACCTAGCCCTACTTCCTATACCTGTGGCCTTGGTCATGTGACTTTGTAGCTTCTCCCACCATCCTGAATCTGAGCTGAGTGCTGATATGATATAGCTAAAAAAGATACGAGAGAGGTGAAAAGAAATGCATTCCAGGTCAGAGCCTTAGAACACTCTAAGACAACATGGGGGATTCATAAGAGGTCAACAGCTAGGTAGACAGCAGACTCTTAGAAACAATCACCAGTCCAAATAATGATGTCAGAAGGAAAACAACCATAGCATTGAATACTATACTCTGCAAAACTATCACTGCGGGGGAAGAAGAAAACAGAGACAATTTTTTTCATACTTTATTTACATTTCGAATGTTTCCCCCTTTCCAGATCTCCCCTTTGGAACCTCCCCATTCCCTCCCCCTCCCCCTGCCACTATGGGAGTATTCCGCCAACCACCCACCCACCCTCTCTTGTCTTCCCTCCTTGACATTCTCCTAGACAACCAAAAGAGCTAACCTCTCTTGAATCTTACTACAGATACAGAGTAAAACCTAAGAATGAACTCAGCAAGAAGGGTGAACCCTGAAGAAGAAATGGAATACAAACGTGGTGCTGAGCCAAGATAACCAGCAAAATCAGTAGACAATTTTGATTAACTACTGGTGGTAAAATAGAACAATAACAACTAAAACGTTTGATTAGAACTTAGAACCCAAGTTCTAGGACACAATAAGAAATATAAAGCAAATATAGGCCATCATTAGGTGTGGATACAATGCTTATCACATCAGTAGAGGAAAAAGATACCAAGTATATAAAAATCTAAATGGGAAAAAAACCCATAATGTAGAATGTTCATTAAAAGTTTAAGGATGTCACCACATCAACAGGGGGGAAAAGAGAGAAATGGCAGGAGGAATACCCAAAATAAAGTCATAGAAATATATCAACAACTACAATAAATATAATCCAATTAAAGCCACCTATGAAAAGGCAGGCTCACGAGAAAAATGAGCCAGGCTGCAGAAAGTCAGATATAGTATGGTATTTTTTTACTATCTCAAAATATACGGTGTGTTGTTTATGGGTACAGGCATCTGTCATAAGATATAAAAATAGAGATGAGGAAAATGCAGTCGACATCTAGCTAGCAGCTGAGGCTGCAGAGGAAAAGACCACCGAGGCAGAGAGAGAAGGTGGAAGACAGCTCTTCCTTCTACACAATTAGTCTTTTGAAAAATAAGATCTGGAGGGAAAATATCCCCATTCTTTAAATCAGACTTGTAGGTTTAAGCAGTATTCTATCTGTAATGAGTCTTGAGGTGTACAGTGTGTTTGAAATGCATTGTCACATATGTTAAGGTTGGAAGGAAAAATGGAAATACCAGCAAGGCACAAAATCCCTCTTAAGGCATCTCTTGTAAAAGAGACCATGATTTGGGGGAGGAAAGGGTTTATTTTGTCATAAACTTCCAGGTAATAGTCCATCCTTGAGGAAAGTCAGGGCAGGAACTCAAGGAGGGCAGGAACCTAAAGGCAGGAGCTGAATCAGAGCCCATGGACAAACACTGCTTACTTGCTTGCTCTCTGTGGTTTGCTCAGTCTGCTTTCTTACACAATTTAGGACCACCTGCCCAAGGGATGTCCTTGTCCACAGTGACCTGGGCCCTCCAGCATCAATTATAGATCAAAATTCACCACAGGCCTGCCTACAGACAAGTCAGGGGGTGCATTGCTTCAATTGAGGTTCCCTCTTCTAAAAGGACTTTAGCTTGTGTCAAGTTGACATAGGATAGAAAGCCAGCACAAGGAAAGAGGGATCTACTCTGACACTCTGACACCTTGGAGCCTCCCTGACCCTAGATGACCTTTCCTAGAGTGGCCTATTTCTTGAGGTAACCAGCAACTTTCCTGTGAGACTTTTATCTGGAAAAGAACTGATCCACAGCCCAGGCTAGGTGCCACTTCATTTACTGGGCCCATACTTTGCCTTAGTTACTTTTCTGTTGCTATGATAAAATACCCTAACAAAATCAACTTAAGGAACAAATTATTTATTTTGGCTCACAGTTTGTGGGTCCATTCAATTATGATAGGGAAGACATGGAAGCAGGAGACTAAAGGCCATATTGTGCCCCCAGTCAGGAAGCAGTGCTCCAATTGCTTTCTCCCTTTTATACAGTCTAAGATCTAAGCCTAGGGAATGATATTGCCCACAGTGGGCACACATTCCCATCTTGATTAACCTAATCAGGATAATTCCCCACAGGCATTCCCAGAGATTCATCTCCAATGTCATTGAAGATATCATCAAGTTGACAACTAGGATTAACCATCACAGTGTCGGACACACAGAAATCTAAGACATTACAGGCTCTATTTCACACACATAGAAGTTGTGTCTCTGAAGAGACAAGTTACTCCCACAGATACTTATGAAACTGAAGCCATGGACTGCCCTCTCCATCCCCCAGGGACTCACGAAGGCCCTATGAGGCTGCCATGAACATCTGGAATATTCTACATGCTCAAGGCCTGGTCCCCAACCTCAGTGCTCTGGGAAGGTGGTAGAACTTTAGGAGGTGGAGCATCATGGGAAGAAATGAGTTCATGGGACTATATCCTAGAAAGCAATGCTGGGTCTGATGCTTTTTTATTTAATCACTTATTTTTTTGCTTCCAGGCCACAACGTGCTCCCACAATGTGTGCCACCCCAGACCCAAAGCAGTAGAGCCAAGCAAGCAAGAACTGAAACTATGCAATAAAATAAACTTTCCCCCTCCTTTCCCTACCTCCGTGTGTGTGTGTGTGTGTGTGTGTGTGTGTGTGCATATGGAGGTCTGTGTTTGTGCACATGCATGTAGAGACCTGTGTTTGTGCATGTGGAAAAATGTGTATGTGAACATGCACGTGGAGACCTCAGTGTATGTGTGTTTGTGGGTGCGTGTGCATGTGCATGTGGAGATTGTGTGTATATGTACATATGCATATGGACACCTTTGTGTGTCTCTGTGTGTGTGCACAAGTATACAGAGACCAGTGTGTGTGCATGTGGAAACGTGTGTATGTGCATATGCATGTGGAGACCTCTGTGTATGTGTGTGTGCATGTGGAGATTGTGTATGTATACATGCATGTGGAGACATGTGTGTGTGTGTACACATACATGCATAGAGCTGTGCATATATGCGTGTGGAAATATGTGTATGTACACATGCATGTGAAAATGTGTGTGTGTGTGCTTGCTCACACAGACACATATGGAGGCTGAAGACTGACCTCAGGATGTCTTTCTTTGTTCACCTCTTGTACTGGCTGGTTTTGTGTCAACTTGACACAGGCTGGAGTTATCACAGAGAAAGGAGTTTCAGTTGAGAAAATGCTTCCATGAGATCCAGCTGTAAGGCATTTTCTCAATTAGTGATCAATTAGTGATTAGTACCATCTCTGGGCTGGTAGTCTTGGGTTCTATAAGAAAGCAGGCTGAGCAAGCCAGGAGAAGCAAGTCAGTAAGAAACATCCCTCCATAGCCTCTCATCAGCTCCTGCTTCCTGTTCTGCTTGAGTTCCAGTCCTGACTTCCTCTGATGATGAACAGCAGCATGAAAGTGTAAGCTCAATAAACCCTTTCCTCCCCAACTTGCTTGTTGGTCATGATGTTTCTGCAGGAATAGAAATCCTGACTAAGACAAATTGGTACCATAGGTGGGGTATTCCTGTGACAACCTGACCATGTCTTGGGGAGGATTGTGGAAGGACTTTGGAACTTTGGGCTAGAAGATCCATTCAGTGTTAAGAGCTTTGTGGGATGTTGTATAGGAGCTTGGAAGATAATGTTGAGAACAGTGCAGAAGATGGAGGCCTGGCTTGTGAAATTTCAGAGGGAAGATTAAAGACTCTTATCAGGGTCATTGCTAGTTTTACTTAAGATTCTGTGGTTTTGGCTAGCTGGAGCAGAAGAAATCAGCTGTGATTAACAAGATACCAGAACTACTAAAGCAAAACCATTGCATTGCTTGGACTATTGATGCTGGTTAGCTGGAGCTAAGATATTAGCGATGATTAAGAAGAAACCAGCATCACTGGGGTGAAATCTTCTGAGAATTGTTTTCTGAGAGCACAGAGGCTGCGTTCCAGAGATAGCCAGGGTTATAACTTGTGCTGTGACTGGACTTGGTAATGTGTAAGAGTCACCCAGGTGGTACTGTTTTTGAAGGCATGAAGGAGTCATGAAGAGCAGCTGAGGCCTGGGCACTGTGAGAGGCCGTGGAAGGCCATTGATGAAGGTGCAGCCTCAGTTACAATTGACAGCCCAGGACTGAAGGGGTCATGCAAAGGAGGTGAGGCTTGGCCCCATGAAGAGAGCCTATGAGAGGCTGTTGGTAAACCTAGTTGCAGAGGAAGACAGCAGTGTTTTGGAGATGCCAGTACCATGAGATGACCACCAAGAACAGTAGCAGCAGTGGAGTACAGGCATCTGGAGCCTAGAAGACAAGGTGTGTGCTACAAAGGGCAGAGCTGGAGAAGTGACTCAAGCCCTTGGAAGAATCCAGAAGATCGTGAGTTGATCCCAGACATTGGCCGGTTGGAGTTTGATTTTGCTTTTGATTGTGACTGTGGCCTGATATTTTTCCCTCTTGAAGAAAGAAGGTATTTTAGTGGAGCCCACAGTTAAGAGACTTTTAATGGTAAAAAAGATTTTGAATTATAAGAGATTGGATCTTTTTAAATGGATTGAAATTTTAATATGTAAGAATTTGCAAAGACTGTGGGACTTTTAAAGTTATTTAGATCTTGGGGATAAATAAGAAAGTAAAGGTCGAGGCTTAATAGTGATGTGTTTGTGTGTCAAGTTGACAAGGGGTCAATTGTACTGGCTGGTTTTGTGTCAACTTGACACAAGCTGGAGTTATCACAGAGAAAGGAGCTTCAGTTGAGAAAATGCCTCCATGAGATCCAGCTGTAAGGCATTTTCTCAATTAGTGATCAAGGTGGGAGATCCCTTTGTGGGTGGTACCATCTGTGGGCTGGTAGTCTTGGGTTCTATAAGAAAGCAGGCTGAGCAAGCCAGGAGAAGCAAGCAAGCCAGTAAGAAACATCCCTCCATGGCCTCTGCATCAGCTTCTGCTTCCTGCCCTGCTTGAGTTCCAGTCCTGACTTCCTCTGATGATGAACAGCAGCATGGAAGTGTAAGCTGAAGAAACCCTTTCCTCTCCAACTTGCTTGTTGGTCATGATGTTTGTGCAGGAATAGAAACCCTGACTAAGACACCTCTCCTCATTTTTCATATTGAGGTCTCTCACTGAACCCAAAGTTTGCTGCTTCAGCTAGACTGGCTGAGCAAGGAGCCTCCTGGACCCAGCTGTCTCTGTTCCAGCCTTGATGTTACAGGCACATGCTGCCGTGTTGGGCTCTAATATATATTCTATGAATCCAAACTCAAATCCTCATGCCTGTGCTTCCAGCACTTTCTCCACTGAGCCATCTGTGTAGGAACCCCCACTTTCTAAACACAAATTCTGGGGAATCGAACTCGGGTTCTCATGCTGCAAGGTGAGCACTGCACAGACCAAGCTATCACCCCAGGCTGACCTTCCTCCTCTTCACTGGATGCCCTCAGGAACTTTGTCACATGACAGGAAGCTAAGGATGGCAAAGGCATGGGCTCTGGGGTCTACTCTGCCTTAAGTCTTCAGACCTTCACTCCACATCTTCTTCCTCTCCTGCCATGTTGCTTCTTCTCAGTGTCCCATGCTACCTTTAGTCAAATGCTCAGCCCAATTGAATGGATATTGTTCCGTTCTTTAGATGGAGGCTCAGACTCCTAAGGGATGACATACAAGGTCACACAGCCTAGCTTCAAGTCCAGCTCTCCAATGTCCCTCCACAGATGTACCCAGACCCTGTCCCCACCTCTGCCAGCTTTGGTTTGGCACCCATGCCTGGTCCTTGAACTCCTCTTGTCCTTGCCAAGGCTGACCTTCATCCAGCAGCCGCATCGAGGTCCAGGGGAATCAGATACAACAGGGCTGGTTCATAACAGAGGCTCATTAACTCTAAACCAGGACCTGGGTGCTGAGAGAACACTAAGCAGAGCTGTGTCCCACAGCTGGAGCTCAATGACCCTTCCACTTCATCTGTTCAGAGATCTGCACGCTCCTGGGCAGGCAGGTTCTGGGTAGGAGAGGGGGCTGGATAAGTGAGGGGGTCACAGTGTGGGTATGTCAAGTTCTCCGTATCCCAACATAGTGGCTCAACATAGTGAGAATGTCAGGATTTTTCAATCTCCTTACCAGCAGGATGCAGGGCTGGGTATCAACAACCCCTTGAACAGTGTGTCTCCCTCCTAAACCTATAATTCAGGTCCCACCTGCCCACTGAGAGTCTCCCTTCTCCACTGGCCCAAATGGTGCGAGAGGCATTTAAACAGTTTCCCTACACAGATCCCCTTCATGAGAGATGCTCAAGAGGTTTGTCAGACATGTGTGTGTGTGTGAATGTGCAAACTGTGCTGCAAACCAAAACCACACTGGTGGCACTGTGTGTATGGGACCACGGAGACCCGGGGAAGCACAGTTGTTCTGGAAGGAGGGACCAAGTCTCAAGAGCAAGGTGCAGTGGGGCTCAGAGAAGCAAAGTGGACAAGGGGTCAAGAGCATCAGGAGGAGGGTGACCCGATACAACTTGGGAGACCTGGTGACCGGGGTAAGGATGGGGCCCTGTGGACCAGAGAGAGGTTCACAGAGGACTAGGGGCTTCTTGGAGGCCAGGATCTTACCTAGACCTGGATGGGACTGCTGATGAGGGCCCAACTAGGCTTCAGGCTAAAGGTCAGCCTCCGCAAGGATGGGGGGAGGGGACCAAGGACCAGGCACAGATGTCAAACCAAAGCTGGCAAGCATGGGGACAGGGTCTGGGGACAGTGGTAGAAGTATATCAGATTTGAAACCAGGCCGAGTGACCTTGAACATCATTCCTTAGCAGACTGAGCCTCTGTTTCCTTGTCTAAAACTTGAACAATATCCGTTCAATTGGGCTGTGCATTAGACTAAAAGTAAAAGATACATCTAAAAGAGTAGCCTGGCCAGTACAAAGGAATGCTCAAAAGAACAGCTGCTACTTATGCCATAAAAAAAAAAAAGGTGACTCGCTTATGTCTGTCAGAGGCCTGTGTCCCCAAGGCAGTCACCCTGGCTAATTACTACAGATCTAGGCTCTGGGCCCTGACACTACAAAGAGCCCCTACCTTTATTACCCAGGATCCCTCCAAATGGTTTAATAGCTGGGGCCTCAGAACAGGAGCTACGGGGTAATGACTGGGTTTCCAGCCTTACTGCTGCAGTCTTGACTTGGGGAGACACATCACAATCACTGGGGGCTGTGTGCAGTATTTAATTAAGCAGACAAAAGCACATTTTGGGAAAACATGGCATCCTGAAACCACGGCAAAAGACTCTTCCTTCTAAGGGACCTCATACCCACCTCGCACACAGCCCTGCTGTCTGCGGAACACAGCCTCAGCTCACCACATGGTGGATGGGCAAGCGGTTGCTCTCCACACTGTGTCTCTTGCATCTTAAACTTGACAGGTCAGAGCAGAGAAGGAAAGGGCAATACCCAGCTGGGCCCCTGACTCTGACCCCAGGCAAGTCCCTCCTCTGTGTATATTGGCTTCCTATTTTAAAAAGTCAGAGTCTGGTTATTTTTAAATGAAAATATTAACTAGGCTTTGTGCCACAGAAGCAAGATGTGTGAGAGATTTATAAACCTGAACTATGGAAGAAGGGCCCATAGAACATAATAGAATCTACAGCCAGTAAAGCAGAGCCCAACAGAGACGTCAGCAGGAAACATGGTGATCTGGGGCAGGGGTGTCTCAGCTAGCTCAGAAATTGTATTATTTGAATGCTGAGCTGGAAAATGCCAACATTTGCCCAAGTCAATAAACATCAAACTGATATTTCATTGGACTCTAAGTCTGATTTTTCAATATTGATTTTTGCGAAGTCAATTTTGGTCCGAAGTGTCTTTTCAATCTGTTGCTCCTGTGGTGTCAAATGTCAACATTTATCTTTCCAGAACATTTCTTCCTGTGAGGTCTCTGGACCACCCTACAACATGGCTTTGAGTCCTGGAGTTCCCAAGTTTTGCTTGCTTCTGTTTGGAGACCCGATTACGAATGCAAAATGCTTATCTGCAGGTCTTCAGGATTTCTCCTGGATTACAAAAGGGGTTATCGTAAGAGCCGCCTTTGTGAGAACCTCAGGCGATGAAGGGTCACCACATAGGTGCAGGAGGAGGGCTCACTGGAGTGCAGCTGAACATTTCCCAAGCCAGGAGCAGACCTGCACGGAAACCCCAGCTCACAGTCCAACTGCCATGTGGCCTTTACAAGCCATTTGTTTTTCTGTGCTTTCTTGTGCCCATTCGTAAAATGGGGACAATGTCTACTTGTAGGCGGGCTGTAAGAAATAAGGGCAGGTGAGCCTGGCCCAGCGCCTGTCTCACAAGTGATGGTTTGCAGTGTCCGTCTTCCCTAGACACCTGATTTAGTGCCACTTTGCTGCTTGGATTTTATTGAAAAAAAAAAAAAGTTTAAAGTCAAAGAGCAGAAAGAATAGCACAATTAAAACTTACATCAGGTCTGTGGTGACAGATGAGTGATAAGAACGCTTGCTGTACAAACATAGAGACCTGAGTTCAAATCCCCAGGAACCATGTAAAAGCTAGGCTTGGCCTAGCATGTCTGTTACACCCCGAACCCTCATGCTGTGCAGACAGGGACAGAAGATCACTAGCACTTGCTGGCCACCAGTCTATCTCCAGAGGCTTCCAGAGACTCTGTCTCTGTGAATACATGAATATGGTAGAAACCTCATGCACTTTCTCCTCTGGTTTCTGTGTGCATATATGGATGGGCACACATCCAAAGACAAATGTTCACACACACACACACACACACACACACACACACACACACAAGAAATAATTTTAAGCCCCTCATATACTTGCTATGTATTCAGCGATTATTAATATTCCCCCATGTTTGTCTCCTCCCAGCCCCACATTCGAGTGCAGAACATGGGTCTACCTCACCTCTACTGCTCTGAGTGTTATCTCTGAAGAGAACAGCACCCTCCTATGAGACACATCCCCTTCACATACTTTAAAACAGTAAGGTTATTAAAACAGTATTTAAAATAAAAACAATATTTAACTTTTCCCAAGTTTTGACACGTATTTTATGCTTGTTGTTTAATCTCAGATTAAAACCGAACCCCACATCTGTTGGGGAACCAAAGTGACCTAGAGTTTTGAATGGGTTTCGGGAGAGGACATTCCTCCAGAGCAAGCAGCAAAGAGAGAGCAAATGAGAGCCCTGCAGCTTCCGAGGGAAAGGAGCCCTGGGATTGGGTTCTGGGCCTCACACCTTCTACAGACGTTTCCACGTCTACAGTAGAAAGCTTGCACAAGAAACCCCTGGATCCCATAGTGGAGAGGGATCTGAGTCAGACGGTCAGAATTCTGAAGTCACATGACACTCAGGTTGCATATCACCCTGCTCTGGATCTGACACTCAGCAAACTACCCTAGCCTTCTGAGCCTCAGTTTCCTTGTCTGCAAAGTGAGTGTGTGAAATAAGTTGCCTACTTTCTAGGGCTGCAATTAGAGATAAATATTACACCCTTGGTAAAGCCAAGGCCCAGCAGCAAGCACGCAGGAGTGACTGACAAAAGCTCTTGTTGTTACTCTGAGAAATCACAGACTCCACAATGGTAGATCTCATCTGCACGGAAATTATCCTGAGCTTATGGAGAGCCCTTCACAGTCAATGAAGTACTTTCTCCATTATCTCCTGGGGAAGACACAGCAGTCCAGGGAGGTGGGCCACGTGAGACAATTATCTCCACTTGAGAGAGAAGACCCTAAGGCCCAGAAAGACTGAACAGGTTGACCGAGGTTACCAGCTGCCTGAGAGAAGTTTCCAGCTCCGATCCTGTTGCCATGGCACCACATGGCGTGGTTCTTCATCCATCGCCTCCTCCATGACACTCATCTTGGTTTGTTTCGGTCCATTGAATGTCTAGCTGAATCTGGGTAGATCTGTGTCCTCCAGTATGACTGCAGGAAGGAGATTGCTTGGTCCCCCCATTGCGATGACACCGGAGCCCTCCCACTGCTGGGCCAATAATGCTGCAAAACACTTGAGAATTTTGAGCGTCCATCGCTGGCCTCCTCTCTGAGAGCCTGCTAAGGCCCCTTTCAGCACAGACTGCTCTGTCATGGGAGCCAAATGATTCACTGAGAATTAGGGTCCCGTTTTCCAGGACTCACATTTAAAATCAAAACACAAAGTCAGTGTGGAAAAATGGTTTTCCATTTGTCATGATTTTCATTTCCTCAAACAGAAGACATAAGACGCTCAGCAAAATCGATGTTTCTCTATAATAACGTGCCCACAGACATCCGGTGCAGAGAGCTTCATGGAGGAGGGATGGGAGGAGGGAGGAGGGTTTACAGGCTACATCAACCATGTTGAGAATAGGAGAGTCATCCCCTGTTGGCTTGTGAGGGAAGTGTTAAAGTCAAAATACAAAATAACTGACTATAATGTTTTGAGGCATAAAGTATCTTCCCACAAACACCAAGGAAAAATCCCAAGTAAATAATCTCTTCTCTCCCTCTTCTCTCTCTGTGTGTGCATGTGTTCATGTAAGTGTATGGACCCATGTGTATTTGGAAGTCCAAGGTCTTTTTCAAACAAGCTCTCTCACTGAGCCTAGAGTCATTGACTTGGCTAGGATGGCTGGCCAGTGTGCTCCAGGGATCCTCTGCCCCCACCCAGACCCCACCCCAGCTCCAAGGTTACAGGCTAGCACTGCCACACCTGGCTTTACATGGTTGCTAGGGATCTGAACTCAGATCCTCAGGCTTGGACAGCAGGGTCTTTGCCAATTGGGCTATCTCTCCAGCCCCCAAGAATGTACGCTTTAATTAATTTATTTAGTGTTGGGGGGCACAACACAGCATGTCGGTGGATATCAGAAGACAACCTGTGGGAACTGGTTCTCTTCTTCCCTCACGTGGATCCAAGGACTCAAACTCGGGTTGTCTGGCTTGGTGGCACCTTCACCCAGTCAGCCATCTTGCCAGCCTAATGTATTGTTTAACAACTCTGCTGAACACTGTTGGGGAGTGCTCTATATGTGTTCTAGGGTTCGGTTCTTTCTTCATCTTTCCTATAGCTTTGTATTTCGAGCTGCATATAGTCCACAGCCATAGAAGAAGCAGGGAAATAGGATGTGTGTGTGAGCTTTGGGCCAGCCTTGGGCCATGATCTGAACAAGTTGTCATGGAAACCAGGAAGGTCATGGTGAGCCCTATGCCAGTCAGGCCATTGTCAAACCACACAGGCCCAACTCTTCCTCTAGCATGGCTCATAAAGGCCTCACAGTGCCTGCCCTTAGGAGGCACCTCTTGCTGGCTTTCTGGTTCTCTTGTGCCTCAGCACCCACATTAGTCCTGGCCCTTATAGATGACCCCAACTGAGGTGCTTAGCAATAGAAATGTCTTCTATCATGGTGCTGGATGCCAGACCAAGATGATGGCAGGGTCTTTCCCTCTCTGCAGGCTCTGGGACTGAGTGGTCAGATCTTTCTTTGGCTTCTGGTGACTTCAGGCAGTTCTCTGTGTCTCTTGGCTTCAGTCTCAGATCCTGTGGTTAAAGTGCTGTGCCCAGTGGCTCTCCACTTCTCTGCCTCCTCTGTCCTTCTGGGAACAGCAGCCACACAAGATCAAGGGCACCTCTACTCCATGCCCTTAACTAAGCAGAGCTCCGAGGACCCTGTTTTCAAACAAGGGTGCACATTCACGCTTGGGCACTGGCCGGTAGGACATCACACATCATGTTTAGAGGCCACCACTCAATCAATCTACTGTAAACCACAACCTGAGGTCCTTTGCACATGCCTTTTCCTCTGCCTCTAAGGCTCTTCCTCTAGATGTCTGTACCCGCTCACTCCTTCACCACCTCTAGGTCATTACACAATATCATCTCATTGGGGAGTCTCCATTCCCCTCCACCAAACTGAACCTTCCCACTGGATGCCCACGGCCCACGTCTCACTTCCTTTGTTCTATTCTACATCAGGCTGTAATGTACCTGTTTATTTGCCTCTCTGTCTCCCTCACTAGAAATGGTGATGATGGTGATGATGGTGGTGATGATGGTGATGGTGGTGGTGATGATGATGAGGATAGTGGCATGAGGGATGATGGTGGTGATGATGAATGCTAGTGTTTCCTGAGCACACAGGCAGCGGCCACTCCTCAAGCACCTTTTGTAACTCACTGAATCCTTGCAATCACTCGAGATACAGAACTTCTATTCATTTCCTAATAGTAGCCATTAAACATCCCAGCTCAACGACCTAAAGCAAAGCAAGCGATACACACAGAACCTTCAGGGAAGGACAGTACCCTGCATGATACTGGTGTGCTGGGCCATGCCATACACCTTTGCTCTAATCCATAGGATGCCTAAGGCCTCATGGGAACTTCAGTTTTTGAGGGACAGTGCGTGGACATAGGATCAGTGCTTGCCATGAATGCCTCACTCAGGAAGACGATACTGATGGAGGGGTCTCCTTTGATCTTTCCTCTCAATTTGCTTGTGAATCAAAGCTGCTCTAATTGAGCCTTTATGACTAGAGTCTTTTAATAGACAGAACCTACGACTGTCTTGCAATTCTGGATATCTGAAGTCCCACACTGATCTCATTGGTTACAATTGGTTACAGGTGTTAGCCATGCTGGCTCTGGAGAGAACCAGTTTTCTGACTTTCCCAGCTTCTAGAAGCCACAGGTAAGCCTTGTCTTGGAGGCAGCCCCTTCATCCCCTTACACTGAACAGCATAGCTCTGTCTTCTTCACAGTGGCCTGCCTTCTGCTATTACCATCCTCCCGGACTCAGCTCTCCTGCCTGCCTCCTCAGGAGCTTGGGGCTTCATGGAACTCACCCAGACTGTCAGGCTAGTCCATGTCCCTGTGTCTATCACACCTGCACAACCCCTTTCTTAGCGTGTGATAGATCCACAGTTCTGGAGTCAGGACGGAGCCCTCTCTGGGAGCCAGTATTCTGTCTACCAAGTTCCCTTCTCCATTTTTAGATGGGGAACCTGGGGCACACAGGAGTCTAGGTTCAAGGCCCTATAGGGAAACAGATGACCAGGATCCAAACATACATTGTATCTTGGAGGCCCAGTACCTCTTCACCTTGAGAGTGAGATACACAGTAAACGTGGAGATGTGCTGCCCCATCTGGCTGTGCAGCTGAAGAACATGGGGAGAAAGCAGGATCTGGGGGAGGGGTGGAGATGGGGGACTCAGTGGTCCTAGGATACTGAGATCCCCGAGGTCTGGTCTTGCCTCAGTATTCAAATGGCATGTACAAAACAGCCAGCAGCAGGCCAGGCTCAGCCCTGCAGGTCTCAAGCCCTGTGAGTCATGTAGGGTGAGCCAAGACACCTGACCCCCAAAGCCCCTGTTACCCGCCTAAGATCTTGGCTTCTTCTGGGATGCTGGCATTCTGTGTTCTGCTCCAGTTCCGGGAAAAGTTGGTATATTTTGGCCAGAAATGTGGGAGAGAAAAAACTGCAATTATCCTAATTGTTCAAATACTGTCTTCTAGCAGAAAAGAATGGAGATGTTAAACAAAAGGTGGGCGGGCGGTTGTAAGGCAGACAGAGAGAGCTGGGGTGGGAGGCACAGCAGGCAGGAAGAGAGCCGCTGGGAACCCAGGAACAGGGAGGAAGAGGAGGCAGTGCAGGGGAGAAAGGGCAGAAGTCACAGGGCAGGGAGGCTGGGCAGAGAACAGACTTCGGTTCTGGGGAGACACCTTTGTGAAGACAGGGAAGGCAGCTCCAGCCATTGGGTATAGCTTCTCCCTCTCTGGAACTGAGCTCCCAAGCAACAGGAGGAGCCAGAGAGGAGGAGTTGACTGCTCTTCTTCAGGGTTTTCTGGTGTGTGTATTACCCCGCCCCACCATCATTCAGCCTGAAGTGAGCATCAGGAAGGCCTCTGGAGGTCAGTGACTTACAATGCAGGCCAAAGAAACTCCTCAGGGATTTGAGGCCAGGCTAGGATGAACCAAATCCATAGTCGTTTGGATCCGCAGTCCTGACACAGACTGGAGGGACATTCTCCAGCCCTTTCCTAGTCCTCAGAGTCTCATGAGGAAGCTGGGATGGGCCCATTTCACAGAATAAAAACCTGAGGGTCGGAGGAGCTGCAAGGCTCACTGAAGGACACACCACGTATAACGACACAGTGAAGCTGGGGTCTGTGGGAATTTGATCAGGGGGTGCCCACTGCAGACCCAGCCGAAGGGACAGTGTAGACCAAGGGCAAGGGCACAGATCAGGAATGAACCTTGAAAACATGAGGGAAGGAAGCTGGCCACAGAGGACTGTACTGTCTCGCTCTGTTTATAGGAAATATCAGGAATGGGCAAGCCCAGAGAGGAGGGTGGTAGATTCCAGGGACAGGGTGGTCAGAGGAATACAGAGTCACTGTTAAGGGCTATGGTGATTGGAGGAACACAGAATGGCTGTGAATGGCTGTGGGGCTTGAGGATGGTGAAGTGTAAACAGATGATGATGTTGATGATGATGATGATGATGATGGTGATGGTGATGATGATGATGATGGTGATGGTGATGCTGCTGCTGCTGGTGCTGATGATGTTGATGGTAGTGGTGATGGTGATGGTGGTGGTGGTGGTGGCCATGGTCACACTGATCTGTGAATTACTAGATCCATTAGATTATACTCTTAAAGCAGGTAGATTATGCTGAGTGTGATGGTGTATGCCAACCCTTGGGAGCCAGAGGCAGGAGGATAGCTAAAAGTTTAAGGTCAGCCTAAACTACGTAGGGAGTTCCAGTCTAGCCAGAGCTACACAGCACGACATTGCTCCAAGACAGAAGGGGGGAAGAGTAAGCAGACATAACTGAAAGGGTCATTATGACAAAATAAAGACCGGGCTTCCAGATTCACTAAGGGTGAGGTGTCGGTAGCTAAAGCCCTGCGTTCCATCTCCCAGCTGTTTCTGTCTGTGCGGTAAGCTACCTAACTCCGTGCCTCACTGCTGTTTCAGAGCGAGGAGGAGAAAACCGGTGGAAAGGCTGACGGCCCCGCCTCCCTGCCACCTGGATGCAGCAGTACCCGTCGCCCATAGCCCACAGTGTGGTGACCTAAACATTTCCTGTGTAGAGGACAGGCTTTCCCACTCTGCTTTCTGGAGAGGTCACAGGAAGAGCATCCAAAGACCCCATAACAAAAGGGGGGTTGAGGAAGCTGGAAATGCGGAGGTGTGAAGTCCCCTTTCTTGAGTAGACCCTGAGAATGGTGGCCTCTCTACAAACTCCCCTCTACGATCTCTTCACTGAGTAAGCCGAGGCACCCAAGCTGAAAGCATGCATAACTCAGCACTGGAAACCTAATCATCACCACTGCAGGGCTGGTTGGGAGAGACGACCCCAATTTTAGATGCCCATATGCTGTTCTGAGCCCACCCTGACTCCTGGGCTTTGTCTCTGAGTAAGCTATGGAGATGGAGACCAGAGCGGTGGCTGGGACCTGCACTTCCTACCCCAACAAGGGCGCTCTGGCTCAGCAGAGGTTGCATGCCAAGCTCAGAGGTAAGAGGCTACGTACTGAATACAGAGATTGGCAGCTATAAATGAGGCTGACAGGGTTAGCACAAGCACCATTCCCTGACCTCTGACCCATTTTTCTACTTAGTCAGGAACTGTCTGGAATAATATTCTAGTGCATCCCAGGGACCAGCAACCACTTGTGAATCTCCCAGACTCATAGAGACACGTGACCACTCATGAGTGGGTACACAGAGAGGCTGTCTAGGCCAGGGGTGTCTGCACTGTCATTCAAAAGCATCCACATGAGGCAGGTGCATGAGATCCCATCAAGGTGTCTGGTGGAGATTCTGACGTGGCCTGGCGATCTATGGCGACCACGGCCATTTCCCCTGGCTTTATTGTCCTCTTAACCTAAGGTGCCATCAAACTCCCAGTGCAGCCTCCCATTTTATCAAGGAAAAACAGAGATTTCACAGATGATAAGTTCAGTTGCCCAAAGTCAGACATCTATTCAAGGAAGAGCCCGGAGCCTTCAGTTGCTGTGTTCAATGGGGCCTGAAGTCGGACACTGACGGCCAGACTTCCAGCTGAAAACATTCTCTGTCAGGACTCTGTGTTCCCAAGTGAAGACCTCAAATGCCTTTTATTATTGTGTGTGCGTGTGCGTGTGCGTGTGTGTGTGCATGCTTGTGTGGGTGTGTGCGTGTGTGTGCATGCTTGTGTGTGTGCATGTGTGTGTGCGTGTGTGTGCATGCTTGTGTGTGTGTGCATGCTTGTGTGTGTGTGCATGTGTGTGTGCGTGTGTGTGTGCATGTGTGTGTGTGCGTGTGTGTGTGTGCATGCTTGTGTGTGTGCATGTGTGTGTGCGCGTGTGTGTGTGCATGTGTGTGTGCATGTGTGTGTGCATGTGTGTGTGGGGGGGGGGCTGGAGGCTAATCTTGGGTATCTTTCTCCCGTTCCCCTTATTATTAGTGTGCATGGCTTATGTGTATGAGACACATGTGTGGAGATCTGAGGACAGTGTCGTGGAGTTGGTTCTCTCCCAACTGCACATGGGTCACACTCAAGTCACTGGGCTTGGCAGCAAGCCCTTTACTCACTGAGCCATCATGCCAGCCCTCACATCCTTATCTTTTGGGACAGCGTCTCTCATGACTAATCAACTCAGCTAGCTTGGTCGGTCAGTGAGCTCCAGGCCCTCCTGTCTCTGCCTTCCAGCATTCAGGTTATAGACACACTGTCAGCTCAACGTTCACTGGATGCTAAGAATCCAAACTGAGCTCTTCGCACTTAGACAGAAGGCTATCCATCACTGGGAGCCGTCACCCCAGGACCCAAAGTAAATGGCTTTTCATCAGAAAGAGATGGGTGGTGAGCCAAATTTTAGGAGACAATAGCTGCCAGGTGTGGTGGCACACACCAGTAGGATTTTCTGAAGGAGGCAGAGGCAGGAGGATCATGAGTTTGAGGCCAGCCTGGGCTACACATTTAGAAGACAGTAGCTTTCCCTTAAACCCAATACAAGTAGCAACCAGGCTAGACTTCCTTGACAAACTGCAAGCCGTAAGGTGTAACAGCTCCAACAGCCCATGGCTTGGGAATATCCCTCACCACAGACCCAACAAGAAAGTGTTTTCAGTTTAACCCTGTTACACAGACAAAGAGTATTAAATGCTAGGAAACTTCAAAAAACTGGGCTGGCTCTAAACCTGCTACCCCAAACCATGGGGTTTTGGTGGTGGTGGTGGTGGTGGTTCATTTGTTTTGTTCCCCATGCACTGGAGACAAACTGTCCCAGTGTTGCTTTCTAGTTTAGAGCCTTCTCAGTCACTGACAGGGCTTTACCAGCTTCTGAGCACCATTCTGCCAAACAGGTGGGCTTGCTGTCAAGTAGCGCCCCTTGAGTGGCAACACCTTTCTGTCTTTCCCTTTATATAAGAAAAGCACAGTGTTTACCTTTCCAAAGCATGTCTGTCCCCCAAACCACCGCACTAGGCTTTTCTCTGGGCAATTACACCTCACTGTCTGCTGTGTGAGTGATCCGAGCCACAGCTAAGAAGGGAAGTTGACTGTGACAAAGAGCAAGGGCCTTGCACAACAATGAGGGTCCCCGGTCAGCCAGTGTCTCAAGCCTGCAGGTCTCCCAGAGTCCTCCTGTGCCAATGGAAAGGATGCATGCATATATGTACTTGAAGTACACATCTGCATGCACATGTGTGCACACATATCCTGGAAGCTGCCACAGACCTCCAGCCACCATGTTCTAATCTCCAACTGTGCTCCACCTCAATCGGAATTAAATTTGTTATCAGATGTGAAGCAGTGTATCTCAGAGCCAAGAGTAAAATGCTCAAAATCTCAGATATTCAGAAAACAGGCCTGGTAAAGGGAGGGTAAACCGGTCCAACATAGCCATCAACACTATGGTTCATCAAACGCTATGAGCCCAGGCTTCATGAGGGAGAGAATTCACTGCTATGCAATGTGTATACATTTTAAAAGATGATTCAAATTCCTGCTCTTTTGTTTTTTATATAAATAAAGGGTATTCAGGTTTGTGTTGCAATTTTAATATGATAATGATTTTCAAGAAAAGACCAGAAGTGATCAGATGATGTTTAAGCAGTCTTCTCTTTCTTATTTACACCTAAGTAGATGACAAGCATTCAGCCTAAGTGAGCACTCGGCTGCTTGTGTTACAAGCGCTTGTCTTTCCCTCAAGATCCACGTTTAGACATCAGACCCCAAAGGAGTGTCCTGCTCACATCGAGCAGCTCCAGTGATCTCTGCTGCCACAGCTTTAGCTGCGTAGAGCCCCACAGATGGCCTTCCAGCACCTCTTCCAAATTTCAGACAGTCTCTGGATTCGACTGGGATCGCCCTCCCACCGCCTGGGAGCCCTGCTGCATGGGAGATAGGTGCATTATTCTAGCCAATCATGTGTCATCCCATTTTCCCTCACTGTGATTGGTTTAAAAATAAGCCAATGAAAATATACAATTCCCTAACACAGAAGAAAATTTGGGCCAATGAACTATACAATTGAAGCCATTTAAAGAGGGCCATATTATGACAAATGGGTCTAGATATTTGCCTTCCTGAGGTCCTTCACCCATCCAGAATATCAACACACACACACACACACACACACACACACACTAAACTGCATGATATAAATATATTCGTTTGTTAACATAAATGTAAAAATATATTTTATTACTGCATTGGTGTAAAAATTAATATATTACTATTATAAAGTAAAGCATTTCCACCCTACAAGCTCTTTTCTTATTTTAAAATGTATTAAAACATTTTTGTGACCCTTGGACAGGTTAGCCCCTTGTTGACCTGGGTCCCATCTTTCCTCCAGACTTGTTATCATGGGCCACGAATCTGATAGTTTCTGCTGCTCTGAGAGGCATTCCTATGACTGTCAGGCAGGCCCTCCAGTTTCCTCTGGAGCAGTAGCCACCCAGGAGCAGCCGTCACAGAAGCTGATGAGCCCTCATCTGCATTCAGCCCGACTTTAGCTTTCATTTCCGTCCCATACAGGTCCTTCTGGGTCTGAATTGTGAGTGGGAATAACATCACTTCACAGACAGGATGGCTGGATGAGAACCGTGCCTGGCGGTGAGGGAACCCTAAGGTGTCTGCTAAAGTCAATCCCTAGCAACAGCCAAGTGTGGCGGTACAGGAGCTAAAGCAATGGCGCAGAGGCCACCGAGGCAGAGGCAGTGGTGCACAGGCCACCATGGAAGGGGCAGACTTAATCTTCTTTCCTTCTTGAGCTTTCTTTCTTTGGCTCATCAGCAAAGTCCAAAAAATGATGCAAACACAGTCAGCTAAAAATGAAAAGAGAAGTGCGTGCGGGCGTACGTGCCTGCATGGGCACTGCACTTCAATGTGTAGGCTGTTGGAAGCTGGAGATTAAGGCAGTAAAGACCAGACCAAGGGAGGGAAGCAGTCTTGGAAGCCGGTCTCTCGTCCTAGCCCAGGCCTAGGTCTGGACTCTGGCCCCCTGGGAAGGGTTTTTCTCCACCTCTTGGACCTGAAGTCTTTGTAAAATGAAAAAGAATTGTTTTTAAGGAGGACTGAATAAAATTACTTTTAAATGCCTTGCTTAATCCTGTTAAGCTGCAATGCCCAGCAAGAGTTCACAGCTATACATGGCTGCTGTTAAACGGAGACCAGTTCAATTCTGTTAATCAAAAAATTCCCTTTCTGGGTTACAGTAGGCCTCTCTCAGGTCCCCATCAGCCACATAGGACGGTACCATCTTAGCTCTTAGTGAGACACAGTTTCATCCCCACAGGCTGTCCCTCGGTGCAGTGTTACTGCAGAGTAAGCAGCCCCGGTCTTCTCTATCTTATTTAGGTATCTTAATCTAAAAACTGTCCCTAGGCCATCAGGTCAGACTAAGTGGAATCTCAGCTCATTATCACCTATGAGCTTTAGTGTCGGGTATTTTTATATATTTAATTTTATTTATTTATTTAGTTTTACTTCTTCGCTTTACATCCTCCTCACTGCCCCCTCCCAGTCACCCCCTCCCACAATCCTTCCCCCCTTCTCCCTCCCCTTCTCCTCTGGGTAGGTGGACACCCCCCTGCGTATCCCTCCACGCTGGCACTTCAAGTCTCTGCAAGGCTAGGCGCTTCCTCTCTCACTGAGGCCAGACAAGGCAGCCCAGCTAGAAGAACATATCAGACAACAGCTTTTGGGATAGACCACGCTCCAGTTGTTCAGGACCCACATGAAGGTCAAGCTGCACATCTGCTACACATGAGTGGGGAGGCCTAGATCCAACCCATGTATGTTCTTTGGTTGGTGGCTCAGTCTCTGAGAGCCCCAAGGATCCAGGTTAGTTGTCTCTGTTGGTCTTCCTGTGGAGTACCATCCCTTCTGGACGCACAATCTTTCCTCCTATTCTTCAGGAAGAGTCCCCAAGCTCCATCCACTGTTTGGCTGTGGGTGTCTGTATCTGCCTGAATCAGCTGCTGTATGGAGCCTCTCAGAGGACAACAAGCTCCTGTCACTTTTAATATTCTTTCTTTGTAGTGTTGGGTCTATTAAGAGACCTAAGGAAAATGGCTGAGCAGGGGTCTGGGAATCTAGATTTGGGCCCGGAGCACGGCTCCATGGATGAAGTTCTTGACTCACATGAGAACATGAGTTTGGATGCCCAGCCACAGTAGCTTGTGTATGTCATCACAGTGCCCCTACAGAGACATGGGGGCTGAGGCAGGAAGAGCTCTGCAGGCATAAGGGACAGCCAACTGGGCATGTGCAGTGGAAAAGAACAAAGAGACTGTCTCAGGCAAGGTGGAGGGCGAGGGCCAACACCTGAGGAAATCTTAACCGCACATGTGCTCACACTCATTTACACAAGCATACATGCTTGTGCACACACATGTGTATGTACACACACACACACACACACATTAAATTTGTTTGGTAGAGAGATAAGTAACTGCTAAAGACAGACAGTACTCTTCCAGGAGACCTGAGTTCAGTCTCCAGAATCCACACTGACTGGCACAAACACGCATATACACATACTACACGGTGATTTATATAATCATCCCAACACCCATGATTTAAAAATAATGATTTTTGTTAATCTGGGTTCAGCCCTGACTGTCCCATGTCCTGATTGTGGACTCCTTGGAAGGACAGTTGGCTTCCTCAGTCTAACTGTCCTGATCTCCCAGATGAGGTTGAACATGTTATCCTGTAAGGTTGCGCTTTGGATCATTCTTTAATGCAGATGCTCACTTAATACTGGCTGAGCACCCACTATGTGCTGCCTGTCATTTAGTCCCCATAGTGAGAATACAAACAATTAGGGAACAGACAGTTACCCCTGTCTTTAGGGAGCTCAGCTTCTGAAAGATGTTAGCTAACAAATCTATTAATACTGATATCACTACCCATAGTCAGGACAATTACAGTTCATAGTTGCCGTCAACAGAGTCCAGCCATCTTTGGTTAGCAAAAAACGTATTTCGATTTAAAAATAGTTGAATTCCCTAACTCATCTAACTCCCTTCCAAAGACAGATCTCAATAATAGTTCTTGAAGCTGCTGTGCAGCGCAGGGTTACATCATCACACCAAAGACTTCCTATGACATTTGAATCTAATTCAAGAAAAAAGAATCTGATTTCAGCAGCTTTTAGTCCAGACTTTAGAAAAATTAATTATGCATGCATTCAAGTTGCAATGAGCAAACTTGATAATTTAGGCAGTTTAGCAATTGGGTTGAAATTGTATTGCTAATTTAAAGTCCTCTGCTCCACTGGCTTCAGATACGAGGTTATGAAGCAGAATTAGCCTGGACCAGAACAGTGACTCAGCGTGAGCAGTCCGGGCTGCCTTGACTGACTTTTAGGAACAGAGAAGAGAAGGATCCTAGCTGAGCCCAGATGGTGATCACTAGGGTGCGTCAGGGCTACATGTGAGCCTGGCTGAGCATATTGCTTGAGCCATTTCTCCCCCCAGCCCAATGAAAACCACAGTGCCCTCTGTGTAGCCCTGGTACAAGAGGCTTTGGGACTTTAGGGACCTTTCTTAACCTCTTTCAGTTTTCTTATCTGGAAAGTGAGTGTGGTCATAGTACCTCCCCAGTACCTGCGAAGTTGAGTTAAAGTATGTCAAATGTCTGATATACAGGAAGTGCTCAATAAATGCAGCTTCTTGACATATTTGATGTGGTGGTTTTCAAATGTGACACAAACCCTTAGTGGCTTCTCTCCTTGACAAGAGAGGCCATGATAAGGTCCATTGGCCTTGTGTCTCCCCCCAACCCCCAACCCCCCCCCCTCGCTTAGCCTGCCTATAATCTGCCTGGCATTCCAATCCAAGAAGCTCTAGATACAACAAAATGGTTGTTGGTTTCTGTCATTAAGTTTGGGATGGCTTGTTACATACAGTCAGTACCTGGAATACTCAGCAGGCACATTCATCCCTTCTACATTCCTTGGGCCTTCTTTGAGCTAATCAATGCAATGGATACAAGGGGAGACCCTTCCTACTTATTATATCCATGCCAGCACGTGGCTATAAACGCAGTGTCTGTGAGCATAGGAAGGGCCGAGTTTGCTCCTATCCAGGCCATCAGTACTCCAGTCACTGGCAGCTTTGAGTTACCTATACAAAGCGAGTTGGCTTGAAACACTCCTGAGAATTTAGCACGGCTCTCAGGAGCCAGTATGAGCTGGCTTCAGAGCATCATGGAAAACCACCTTCTAGGTGAAACTTGCTAAGAAAGAGGTGCCGTGAATAGCTCTGGGTGGGGAGGCAATGGTGACTATTTAAGTCCCAAACTCCCAGTGATCTTCTCCAGAAAATAAGGGACAACAACAAATAGCACACAGCCTGGACATAACAAGGATCCAGAGCTGGTGATAGCCTCCAACGCCTGGCCCAGGAGAGTGGAGTAAAGTGAGAATAGGTAGAGTTTGTAGGAAGCTTCATGGAGACAGGAGGAGCTGATGACCTGGCGGAGATAAAGCCCATCCCAGATCGAGTTGGACGGAGGAGGTGCAAGAGTGCCCCAAATAAGAAAGCAGTGAAGGGAGATAGCTTGCCTCAGGCTTGGGTTTGATGGGAGAGAAATGGGAGTCAGGCTTGGATAGCCAATGACGAAGCTGAGACAAGAGTGGGCAGAGGGAACGGGGTGCCCACAGTGAAGGGTGGAAGAAACAAACAGGCAATCTACTGTATAGGGCAGAAGATTGAGGAGTTAAAGTGACACAGCCCCTCTCCCTCGAAGACAGCACGAGCCTCCCTGGAGCCCAGCGTCCCATCTGGAGCATGAGGTTGTACCCTGTATCCAGGTCTGTATTCTTATGACTCAACATTATAAATAGTGTCATGCCGCTTAAGAGGGCATCCAAGGTTCCTCTGAACAGGCTCTCTGCTGTGTTTGTTTGGGTTCCCCTCTAAGCAGAGCAAGCTTGAGGGCATAAAGGTGACCCCAGGGCACAGGCACAGAGCAGCAAGGAGCATAGGTGGGTGGTGGAACAGCTCACAGATGTGGGAGAGAGAGGAACAGCCTAGAATGCTTCTCAGAGTGGTCCACGGGAAGGATGAGAGGCGGAGCTGCATTCATCCTTGGCTTAGTCCAGGCAGGCAAGGAGGACATCAGAAGAACAAAAGATGCCCTGAGCTTGTGAGAGAAGGGGGGTGGAGACCAGGGTAGAGAGGGTAACTACAGTAAGACGGGGTTGGGGGGAGATGTGGTGTGTCTCCAAAGTGCTCAGGCAAGTAGGTGGGAATCCTTCTTTAGAGGATTGCTCCCTACCAGTCCGGGAACAGGCGTGCCTCTGTGTCCAGTTCTGCGAAGTACTAGATGGGAGCTGTCCACTGGAAGCTCAGTGGTGACAGACTTCTTTGGTCTCTCACACAAACCTTGCAGGGCTGGCCTAAAGGCAGAAGCCTAGCAGAAGGCCCTTGAGCAGTGACACCCGCGGTGCAGAAGCTACATCCAATCTCCAGAGGAACTTAGGGTATACGCAGTGAGGCGGAAGACACCGGCTCCTCTCTCTTATGGTTCCAGCTCTGTCTGAAGGATTTGCGAAGTCTTTAGAGGAGGTGCGTACCCACAGGGAGAGGTCACTAGAGGCTGAACTTTGAGGATTGGAGCCCAGTCCTGTCTCTGGTTTTGTTCTTTGCTTCTTGGTCTGGACACTCCTTTAGGAACTAGGCTACAAGCTCCTGCCACGTGAACTCTGCCATGCCTTCTCCACTGCGATAGGCTAAAACCATGAGCAAAAATAAGTCTTTTCCCTCTCAAGTTGCTTCTTCGGGGTGTTTAGTCACAGCCATGAGAAAAGTGATGAACAGGATGTCTCACCTGTGTCTTCCATGACAGCTCCGAGTAGAACATCATCTAGCACACTGCAGTCTCAGTACATGAGGAGCCGTGACCAAGGCGAATCCAGAACTTCCCCAGGCACAGTGTTAGACTCTAAACCTACTGCCTTGATGAAATGAATGCACGCCCATGGAAAAATCAGAACGTGACCTTATTTGTAAATAGTATAGTGACAGCATCAGTTATGGATCCTTAGATAAGCCCTAAACTCTATGGCTTGTGTCCCTATAAGAATAGAATAATGCACTGACATGAAATGCAGGTCACGTGAAGACAGGGCAGAGGCCAGAGCAGTAGAGTCGTGTGCCAAGGCTCACCAGCAGCCTGTAGGAACCAAAATGAAGTCAGGAAGGATCCTTGCTGGAGGTGTCAGAGGGGAAAGAACCAGGCTGGTTCCTTCATTGCAGACTTCAAGTTTACAGACCATGAGTCACAGATACATTACAGATACATTTCATCACTTCAGACCACCCAGAGTGTGGTAGTTTGTCAGAATAGTCACCAAAGCTAATGATCTAGTCTATGCTCATGGAAACTGAGAGATTATTCTATATCCATCCTACATGTAGACCAGGATGGCAGAAGGGAGGCTCCACTCCAGTCAGCAAGGGTAGGGTGACACTGGAATGGGACCCCAGGGGACACCACATCACTTCCAACACCCCTCCAGATAAGAGCTTGCTGTGAGCTTATTCAGTTTCTACTTGCATGCCACCACTGCTGAGGAGGTTACTGCTGGGGAAATGGAGGGTGAAGGGTTGCTCCAGGCAGCTGAGAAAGCCCAAGTCCTTCCCGTACTGACCTGAAGTACTAGCTTCCAGCTTCATTTTCTGGGTCCTGGCCTGCTCTTTGACAAGCCATCTTTTACTAGATCTTCCCACAAGCTACTTGGCCCCAGTTCCTTTAAGGGATAACGTAACTTACTCGAAATCCAACAATGAAACAGAATATGCAAATCATCTTATCAGCTGTACCCCATAAAGACAATCTTCCCCTGATTAGCATACTGCTCTGGCTCTATTTTCATCTGGGATTCACAAAACTGGCACACCCAGAGCTTCTAGCAACCATAGGGCATTCAGGGACAGCCGCTAAGGCTGAGTGGGCACACAGCAGACCCAAGTCCCAGAAACAGTGGTCTCTTTGTCATACTGAGGGCTAGGGAGTGACATCTAGACTCAAGAAGTCAGGCTGGCCATTAGGGGTGGGCAGGGTTGATGTCAAGAAGCAACCCGAGAAAGGATGACAGTAATTGCCATCAAGGGACTCCCAGATCAACAGTGAGAGTGTTAGAGCCAGAAATGTCACCTAGGGCTCAGCATGACTCAATTAAAACTATCGCACTGTGGCTTAAACAAAGAAAGACACAAGCAGACAGCGAGCCTCCTGCTGAGCAGTCAGGGCAGGCTTCCAGAAGGAGGTTGGGAGAAGTATGAGAAGGCACTATGTCAGTTAAGCCAAGGCACGAGGACAAGGCTGTGGACAAGGGGCATGTGCCTGTCAGAAAAATCCAAGATGGCAGGCTCCTCTCTTTGTTGAGTGCTTACCCTATTAAATTGTGTTTACAGTGGTTCTCAGGCTTCCATTGAGCACAAGAAGTGACCTAGAATCTTCTTAGCATTCAGTACCCAGCCTTGTCATCCCAGAGCCCTGAGCCCCAGATCTCCAGCACATTCTCCCCCACTCTGATTTGTATCTTGAGTAGAGCCCAGGTTTCTGCTGCAGCAACAGGTTTCTGCCATGGTTTCGAGGCTGGGGTGGGGTCTGAACTTCACCTGGAAGGAATCCCAGTACTTCCCTCCCTCCATTATAGAGAATGGTGTGAAAGGCGGGACAACACATTAGGTTATGCCGGAAATACTGGCAATTTAAGTTCATCTGCAGGACGCACCTGGGAAAGAAACCAGTTTCCAGTCTCCATCAACATATTCTGCAAAAATGAAAGACCGAGGACTTCGCAGCAATGACCTGCATGGGTGGAGCAGTGTCTTTGAGTGGTGCCTGGCTTCTCACTGACCCTCAGAGCCTGCCCACACTTTACAAAGAAAGGGATCCTCGATGATTTCAGGGCCTCCACAGGTTTCAGCCCTAAGACTTTACCAGATATGTAGTCCTGCCGTTCCTGCCCTTCCAGCAAGCCGTTCCTTCCCAAAGGAGCGACAAGGGTTGAGAGGGGGATCTGAGAAGCACACATGGAATTTAGAAGGCAAGAAAATTTTAGGGCTAGGGCTGTTTGCTGAGCTTCTAGGGTTCTGGTCTGAGCATGTCTGAAGTCCAGGGTTCGATCCCCAGCTCTGCATAAGTTGGGCACAACGGTGCATACCTGGAATGCCAACACTCAAGAGTTCGAGGTCATCTCAGTATTCCCCTCTCTAATCCCTTCCTCCCATCACTAAAGCAGGCTCCTATTCTTCCACAGTCATCCCTGTACTCTCTCTATCACTGAGGCAGGCTCCTGTTTCTCCACAGCCATCCCTGTACCCACCCCACTAGGGCAGGCCCTGGTTCCTGTATTCGAGTCCTCATTCCAGAAGAACGGATGGTAACTCCTGAGCTGCTAAGATGTATGAGTCACTACTGCAGCCTGGGCAGCAGCAGTGCCAGTGAGCTGGAAACCCTGTACCAAGGAAGATCTCAGAACAGAGTCCTCCCACCCTGCCTCTACCTCCTACCCTGCTCCATGCCACAATCAGGACAGAAGCAAGCCACATGAGGATGCTGCTGCAAGTGGGACCATCCTGGCAAAGATAATCTAAAGAAACACACCCCTTACAGTAGACCCCAAGGCTCTGGGACTCCCCCCAGGGATCTCCTGCTGGGAGAAGGAAGAGGTTGGTGACCAGTGCCAGCCGGATGGGGAATCTGTCCAGGGGAAGGAGATCTCAAACACCCACCTTTGACTACATTTCCAGCTCCTTTGGGAGATGGGAGCTGAGGCAATGATGGCCCAATGATGGGACCACATCCTGACCAGAGTTCCAAGTTCTGCAGACCTGTTGTCCTCTATTTATACCTAAACTTCATGTCAGCCCCATTTAGAGAGATGACTTGAAGTGCTCCCTGGACCCCGTTACTGGGCCTTCTTCCCGGTGTGGCCAGAGTAAATTTCTCCTTTCTCTAATTTTTTGTATTACCTATCTCTTTCATTGAGGTCAGACAGCCAAGCTTAGTCTGCTAGGGTTGCCAGGGCTAAGGCTCTGACCCTAAAAGCCTTAACAATTCTAGGAGGCTGGTACTGCCCTGGAAGTGGACTTCAGGGACCCAGCCGAACCCTTCCCCAGGGGAGGGGCACACTTCCAGTGACACACTTTTCTACAAACACAACTTAATTAGCCTGGCATAAATTTCAGCCTCATATCCCACCACTGCTTCACACATGTACATGAAGAGAGAGAAAAAATCCCCACAGGAGAACCTCCTAGGAGAAATCAAGAAATCCTGGCTTCTGAGCTAGGGAGATAGCTCAGCTGGTAAAGGAACCTGATGTCAAGCCCAGTGACCTAAGCCCCATGGTAGAAGGAGAGCATCTATCTCACTGTAATAACCCACACAGCTGAAGCAAATAAATACGATATAAAAAAGAATGTTTTAAATTCTGTTTATTTAAAATAGAAGGAAGGAAAAGCCTGGCTTTCCACACTGGGTCGGAGGAGGACCTTGGCCTTGGCCTTGCCCCTTCTCCTTCCTGGAGCTACATCCCTGGTGGGACCAGATCCCAGGGTCCCTGTGGTCCCTTCCACCCAGCTTGGCTTTGGAGACTGCAGGTCGTGCCCTGCTCAGTCTGGGGACACAAGGGATACTTCCTGCCATAGACTTTCTTCCTCCTGGTCAGAAAGAGACACCAGGTGGTAGCTCTCCAGGTTAGCATCCATCCCTGGAAATGGCTGTTTCTTCCCTGGTGATCATCCTCACTTGCATTGAAGAGAGATCCTAAATTCTACTCCTTTAGACTTTTAAGACCACCAAGCCAGACGTGGTGGTCAGCTGGGTAATCTCAGCTACTCAAGGCACTAAGGCGGGAGGATAGTAAGTCTAAGGCATCTTAGCCAGACTCTGCCTGAATTCAAAAGCAAAATGACAACAGCTAGGAATGGAGCTGAGTGGTGAGCACCTTGCCTAGCATCACTGAGTCCATGGGTCCAGTCCTAAGTGCCAAGAAAAGATGACTTCCAATTTTAAGTTGGTGTCTCTGAAAAGCCAGTCCTCCTCCTCCCACTCCCTCTTCTTCCTCCTCTCCTCCCCTCCTTCCCTCCCTCTCTCTGAGTCAAGCAATCTGATAGTAATTAATGTTCTCAGAACAGCTACAAGTGCCCTTGTTAATGGAGGGCCAGATCCACCATTGAGCCCACTGCCTCTGCTCAGTTGAACTTCATCTCAAACTGTGAGTGCCATGGACTTGTCCTGCTGTCCACATTGGGCTGCAGGCAATGAGAATGCAGGGGGAGCTTCTGGAAGCATAAAGAGGTATGCTACCATCATCCCCCTATCCTGAGGGAAGTGATTCCTGTCCCTTCCTGTCCAGCAGAACCTGCCACTCACTCTTTGAGTGATATCAAGTGACCCAGCACAGGCCAGATACTGGGTTTACACAGCAAGAATCACAAAACTTTCAGAGATAGACAAGAGTTACTCTAGACTAAGGTGGAAAGAGCCTGGGGGAGCAGAGGCACAAAAGAGGCATTACACAAGACTTCCTGGCTGAAGCTCAATCTGACTAAGCAAGGTGGAAGAACCCCATGGAAGCTCAGGGATGCAGAGGAAGTCAGCAGGGTGTCCGGGGAAACACTAGCAGATCCGGAGGTCTGGTGTGCAGAATTCCAAGTAAGACTTAATAGACTGAGCTTCATGGAGCTCCTAAGTTTCCTCAGTTGACTCATCTGCAAAACGGGAGCAATAAGCTCTGCCTCCTCCCGGATCCTCACAGTTTTGCTCATGGAAATAAAGATCCCAGCATCCTCTTCTCCCCATACAAACACTCCAGCTGAGTTGAAGACAGGACTGGAGACTGCCTTAATAAACACCATCACGCCATGGTCACATGCAGAGGTCATGCTCATCATAGCGGGCAGGTTGGGGGCAGGGGATGGAGCCTATGGACCAATGAATGAAATGGCAGTTTCAGTTACTGTTATTCAATGGGCATAAAGAAGCTAGCACACGTTTACCACAGCTGCCGCTGATAGTTCTGAGAATGCATTTTACCTTCTAAGTTGGAGCCTCTTTAGGGAGTTGTCTATGAGAAGGCAGGGCCACTGAATACTCTGCCCAGACCACAGCAGTAAGTAGGTCGATGGGCTGGGGGGACCCAGAATGGCCTCACCCAGGGGAGGACCAGGGCACTTGGAGGAGTCGTAAGGATGAAATCCATCAAGAAGCAGGGCTCCTCAGCATAGCTGCTTTGCCCTCATGGCAGCCCTGGGAACTGTTCGGCTTCCTGGGCGTGTTAAATACAAGCTGCTCATCCACTCAACAAGTCCTTTATGTGTCTTCCCAACTCTCACACCAGAATAATATTAATGAAAGTTTCATGCACAGAGAAGTCGTTCATCATGAACCAAGAGGGTGATAGTCCCAAGTTCCTTCCAGCTCCAGCCCAGATCTCTTAGCTTCCTGCTTCTTTCCCTCCAATCATCCATCTAGCTACCAAAACCCAGCATTCTCTGCTCCACCTTCCACACCCCGCTCTACCGCTCCAGCCCCTGCTCTGGCACCTAAACAGACCCCGTAGGTTCTCAGCCAGTCAGGTCAACAAATTCCTCAGGGGTCTCCACGCCTCCTCCAGCCCACCTCCTTCCTCTCCCTTTTCTATTTGGACCTATGAGTCTCCCTGAAGCTGAATTAGGAACATGTCAGCATACTCAGATCTGAAATGGCTCTCAGGGCTCCAGGGTCAAGTGCAAATACAGCGGCCATACAGCCAAGTTCCTCTGAGATCTGGTCTAGTCCTGCGCTCTCCTATTTCTCTCGCTAGTCTTCTTCCTATGCTCTCCCTGTTAGCCCAGTGGTTTCCAAACTGCAGATCCCACCCTCCTGAAGACACGTAACATCACTGTAGCAATTAGAACAGGAGTTTTTAATTTAACAACACTGCTGCACACTTAGAAAATTTTCACTTGTAAATTCTCTTGTGCATGCGTGTGTGTGTGTGTGTCTGTGTGTGTGTGTGTGTGTGTGTGTGCGAGGAAGCGCACCTGTTCTCTTCCTCGTCTCCATATGCTCACTTATACTTTATAGGGCCACTTCCTAAGTAAACCTCCTCCCAAGGTCTGCTTTTGGAATAAGCAGCTAAGAGTAGTCTGGAGATGTGTGCGTTTGGTTGGACAGTGGCAGCTTATATGCGCCGAAGTCATGCAGATGGAAACTGGGTGGATCAGTGAGCAAGGAACAGAGAAACTGAGAACTCGGTGGGTCCAAACCTCCATCCAAATCTTTCTGATTGAAATCCCTATGAATGCTACCATATGCTTTTAAAAACATAACAGTACATTCACACACACACACACACACACACGGGGGGGGGAGGCAGAAAGAGAGAGAGAGAGGGAGAGAGAGAGAGAGGAGAGAGACTGATGGACACATACACAAACACACCCAGAGACACACACTTATGGATACACAAACACACACACTAGAATTTTCAAAAAAGTGAAATTTTGTAGTATCTTTTTTTTTTTTTTTTTTTAGTTTTTCAAGACAGGGTTTCTCTGTGTAGCCCTGGCCATACTGGAACTCACTCTGTAGACCAGGCTGGCCTCGAACTCAGAAATCCACCTGCCTCTGCCTCCCAAGTGCTGGGATTAAAGGCGTGGGCCACTACTGCCCTGCAATTCTGTAGTATCTTGTTCTCCATCTTCATCCCTGAAGTTCACTGGTTTAAGACCATAGACTCCACTCTGTTTTCTTAACAGTCAGCCACTGACTTGAGTCAGAATTCCTTGTCTCTGTTCTTATATCTGTTTCTACATCCACTTCCACCAACAGACAGGGGATTCCTCAAGGGAAAGACCAATCAGCTCACTTGCCATATCTTCTTCCTGCAAATGGATCGCATACTTCCCATGGGAAACAGCCCTTCCTCTGTCTACAGGAGCTAACAGCATCCCGGTGAACAGGATTACAGCAAAGTGGGTCTCCTGGAACTCAACCTGAACACTTTTGTTTTCCTGCTGGCATTGCTGAGAGCTGCTGGCTCTCTGCTAGCCACCAAGAGAAGAAAATGGCAGAGAACAGCCAACCCAGAAGGGAGTCAGAGGGGATGGAGCCCTGGTAATGCTGCAGACTGCCTGAACCCCAAGCCCTAGAAAGAGTTTGTTCTGAGACAGGCAGTTTCTTGTTTCTCTGAAGCTAGCTTGACCCAAATTTCTGTTGCTCAGACCCCTGAATACCCTGGCGGTTGCCTATTTAATACCCATTCTGCACTATCCATGGAGTGCAGGGCGTGTGAACCTTCTGTGTTGCCTGACACACCAGGGTAAACAGGGCCTAGAGATGTGGTGGAAATTCCACCCAACACGCTTTCCAGGACACTTCTGTTCTGGCCCTTGGCTGGTATAGATGCAGGGTCACGAATGACACCTTGACTGGGACCTCCAGACTCCAAAACAGAGACAGTAGACAGCCACGCCCACACAGCTCAGTGGCAGAGAGCAGAGAGAGTAAGACTGAGAAAGGAGGCCAAGAACCAGAGCAGGTCTGGGTTGTCTGGGTAAGTCTAAAAGGAACCCAGGTTTGAACATGGAGACCTCAGAACCTGCCAGCATATTAACCCAGTTTCAGCTCCAGAGAGGCCTCTCATACAGGATGGTTCTCCAGGTGGCCTTGGCTGACCCAGTTCTCTCCTATTCCTTGATCACTGTTCTCAAGAAAAAACTGTAGAATGTACCAGAATACAGAATCCAGAGAGGGGGGTAGCTGTTAGAACAGCCATAGTCTGTTGCTGAGCCCTAAAACTAGGATGCTAAGTTGCTCAACTGAGGAGAACTAAGATCCCTCAGCTGCAGAGCAAGAGGAGCATGCTCAGAGTCAGAGGACACATTAGGCATCTTTGCCCGGCCTCAGGAAACCCAGCTAAGCCCCAGACTTCCATTGTCCCCACCACTTTATCTATAAGTAGCAAACGTTCTTCTTATAACCCGAGTTATAACTTAACTGGGGTGAGTAGCAAAAGTGGGTACTGAAAGGCAACAAACATTCTAGCAGGAGACCAGGAACATTGTTGCCAACCCTGAGGAATGGTAGGGCTGACTAATCACTCAGCTCATGGGCAGTGCCCCTGGCTCTAGAAGTTGGCCCTGGGACCATGTCACTGCAGAGATGAAGCTAATGGTTGCATTCACCATGCTACTGTGGGGAAATTGGAGTGTTCCCTGCACCCTCTCTGCATACATGGGACTCTCTGGGAAGGTGGTCTTACATTTATTTAATTCAATAACCACAGATACAACAGGGGAAGTCTTCCTCCCGGGCCATCTCAATTAGGATATTCTCCACTGTGAATTCTCTAGTGCTCAAGAGACCCTCACCTGTTCCAAAGGTTCTCAGTGTTCCTGGCTACACCAGGCATATTGCTGTCTTGCTTTGGACAAGCCTGGGTAAACATGATATTTAGGTTTCTTGGGATTTTTTTTTCTTTTTCTTCTTTTCTTTCTTTCTTTTTCTTTTCTTTTTTTTTTTTTTGTTTGTTTTTTTTTTTTTGGCTGCAGCCAAGCCTGTATCTTTAGCATCATGGAACCTTAAATACCACAGGAGTCAAGAACTCAAGCAGTGTGACGTGTGCTTGCTTGTAACCTTTGCATCTTGGAGGTGGAGACAGTAAGATCAGGAGGTCTGGACTAGCCTTGACTACTCAGCAAGCTCAAGGCTAGCCTAAAATACATGAGAGCCTGTCACAAAGAAACAACAACAACAGCCATTCCCCCTCATGACAGGCCAAGGCATAGATTCAGTCTGGGATGAAAGTCCTCATTGATGTCTGTGATGGTTCCCCTGGGCAGGAAAGGGCTGACCCAGCAAGTCTGAGTCTATATCCACAGGAATGCCCGTGGGAGAGATTAGAAGCCCAGAACCCAGATTGGAGAATTCCCATTTGCTCCCTGTAAGACAGACACCTTGGCTTAACCTAAGAACCCTCTTCCTTCTCAGGTAGAATCTCCCAATAGGCTAAGCAGGGAGTGCCTTGGTGAGCAGCCCAGACAGACGTCCAAGATACCAGGCCTCTAATAAGCTTTCCCGGGAGGACACATGGGACATAGTTTGTTGCTAGGAGAATTACATGTGCCTGTGTGAGTCCTCTGAGAGAGGCCTTGCACCTGGACTCCTCTGGATTCTTCCATGAGCCTGTCCCCATGGCTCAGCCTCCTTTCCCTGTTGTATATTACAGATATAAACACAAGCATATGCTGAGCTCTGAGTCCCTTTGGAGGAATATGAAACCTGGACACGGCCTTGGAGACCCTGACAGATCCCCAAACATCCTAAAGCTAGCCATCTGAAAAAGTGTCCTAGAAAGCCTCAGTTCTCAGTCCAGCTGGTCTTGCTTTTTAGTCTCTCTCTCTCTCTCTCTCTCTCTCTCTCTCTCTCTCTCTCTGTATGTGATGTGTGTCTGTATGTGTCTATCTGTCTCTTTCTGTTTCTGTCTCTCTGTGTCTTTGTGTATATATATGTCTGTGTGTCTCTCTCTGTCTCTCCCTGTGTCTCTCTCTTTGTGTCTTT
>JADRCH010000058.1:4121291-4304342 GCA_019843965.1 Rhynchomys soricoides | reverse complement strand
TGTCTCTGTCTCTTTCTGTCTCTCTCTGTGTCTGTGTGTGTCTCTCTTTCGATCTGTCTCTGCCTCTGTCCTCTGACTCTGTCTGCCTCTGTCTGACTGTCTGTCTCTGTCTGTCTCTGTCTGTCTGTCTCTCTCCCTGTTTGTGTGTGTGTGTGTGTGTCTGTGTGTGTTTTGCTTGGAATGGAAACTAGGCCTCAAGTATACTAGGCAAGCCCTGTGCCACCAGGCTATATCTCCAGCTCTCTTTATACTCTTTGCTTTGAGGCAGGGGCTCGCTCACTAAATTGCTGTGACCAGCCTTGATCTCACTCTGTAGCCCTGTAGGCCTTGAACCAGCAATTGTGCTTTGGTGCCAAAGTAGCTGGGGTTATAGACATATGCCACCTCATCCAGCGGCTCTTGAGATGCCATTTTTCTCAGATTTTTACCTACAGGTTACATAAAATTACCTCTCTGACACTGCAATGTACCTTAAAGGGTTGCCTAGCACTGGGGCTGGGACAGGGACCAAGACCCACCCGCTACCTGGAGGGCTGTCTTCAGGTGGCCCTTCCACCGCCCTTGGACACAGGCAGCAGAAGCAGCTCCTCCTCCACCAGCAGGACCAGGAATGCTGTTTGATTCATAGGGAAACTGAGATTCAGGTTGATTGGCCTAGGCCTTTTGATATTACTTCCAGGAATCCCTCATGCTTCAGTCTGAGGGGAAGTAAAAACTTTCCTGTGACAGGAGACAACCCTGGGACAAGCTAGTGATTTCAGAAGAAGCAGATACAATCCCCAATCTGTGCTCCCTACCCCTAGGAAGAACCTTAAGGGACTGAACTGTCCATCCCTGGGGATGCTTATACAGGCTGGGCGGTTCCCTGATTCGGCATCTGACATGGACCTGGCCAGGCCAGGCAAGCATCCTCTCCAGTAGGCTTTAATCCTTCTCCAGACTTCCTCTCCACCCAATCATTCTCCAGAGAGAGCACATCTCAGGAGAATGTAATGGGCTCTGGAAACAGATGGCCTGAGGCTTGATCTCAGCTCTACCCCACACTAACTCTGAGTTTCTGGTGAGTTCTACAAGCCACCAGGCTCTGTTCTTGTGTGAATTTCAGGGGTCTAGAGACAGCCTGAATCTGCACCTGGCACAGCAGGTTGTGCCCTACACCCTGGATGCTGAGGGCTGACTGTACCAGTTATGAATAGGCCACCTACTTTCCACCAACAGGAGGGAGGACAAGGTTAATTACACCGGGAAGAAATACAAGAGGGTAATAAGGTCTCCGGTCGTATCTTTTGTTCACAAGTTAAATAAATGTAAAAGCTATTGCCCAAGTGATGAGAAGATATTTGACCTCCTTACCTTGAATGCATGGTGCTTAGTCACTGAAAAGACCCAGCTACTTATGCACCACTCTTCTTAGGCAAGAATAAAATCGTATTTACATATCAATGGGAATCTACATTATTGAATGTTAGGGATTTTTCCCCCCTAAATCAAATTCATAGCAACAGAGAATACCACTCTCAACAGTTGGGCACCCAAATCCAAGACTCTTCTCTCTAAGATGACCCATTTCTGCCACACGGGACAGCATTCCAGCACTTAGCTGAATTTTTAAAGATGCATCTGTTGGTCTCCACACTGCACTCAGGGAGGGGTGGTGATGGTGACTTCTCCTCACCCAGTTATGCCACCAGGTGTCCCTCCTCTGGCTCTTATCAGGGTCTTAGTCACCTCCTCTGTAATCAGTATGGAGGTCATCAGGAGTTAACCCTGGATTAGTCAGCATTGTTATCAATGGGGTATTTTTCAATCCCCAGATTCCCAGGCTTCATCCCAACTGTGCTGGCTGGTCTTATGTCAACTTGACACAAGCTAGAGTCATCTGAAAGGAGGGAGCCTCAGTTGAGAAAATGTCTCCATAAGATCTCGCTGTAATACATTTTGTTACTTAATTGTTGATGGGGGAGGGCCCAGCCCATTGTGGGTGGTGCCAGCCCTGAGGTGGTTGTCCTTATAAGAAGTTTCTTTAAGAACGCAAGCTGAGCAAACCATGTGGAGCAAGCCAGTAAGCAGCACCCCTCCATGGCCTCTGCATCAGCTCCTGCCTCCAGGCTCTTGCCATGCTTGAGTTCCTGTCCTGACTTTCTCCAATGATGGATTGACTGTGTTGTAGAAGTGTAAGCTAAATAAACCCTTCCCTCCCCAATTTGCTTTTTGGTCGTGGTGTTTTGTCACAGCAACAAAAACCCTAACTAAGATACTAACTTACAGTGTGGTACCATTGAGAGCAGGGCCTTGAAATTTGAATTTAGTAAGACTGCTCTATCCACATCAGACTTCATCTGATATCCAGACAAAGATCATCTAGTCTAAACCATCTCCAAACTCCTTCAAGAGTCAGTTCTGCCTTCCGGATGATGAACCTCAGTTCATAGACATCTACATCAGTCTCCAGCTTCCAGGCACCTCAGTTCTTCTGTTTTTCTCAGTGTGGGTCTTTTTAAATTGATCCCAATGGCTATCTTTTCACACACATCAGCAGAAGAGAGGTTGGGAGAGCAAAGTAAAGTCTGCCTCCGCCTCCAAAGGCCCAGAAAAATGTGATGGACATCTCAGAATCCAGGTCAGTTTCAAAGGCAGATTTCTCCTGATTCATCTCCCAGTGACGGAAGGGCAGGGCTGGGAAGGTTTGATGTAAATCTCAGTGGTTTAACTCATCAGTCAGGAGGACTCCATTTGACCAATTTTTCTCCAACAAAAGATGTGTTCTTTTTCCAGAAATACAGTCTTAAAGCCTCCTTTATAGCTCAGGGTCAAATGCAGCTTTCCTTTTTGTTAAAGGAGGGGGAAAAGTGATTTTTATTAGAATTCAAGCATCCTGAAGATTCAAAGCTAAAAGCCTTTAGTGGCCATCTAATGCTCCCCAATCAGGCCCTGCAAAGGCAGCAAGTGACCTTCTGAGGTCACCCTGGGAAGGCTGGCAGGCAGGGGAGACCTACTCCAGATTCCGAGACAGTCTTTTCTCCTCCACCCAACTGCCTCATCCAGTTCTTCCCAGGATCCCACAGCTCTCGAAGAAATGTGGACAGCACTTCATTGTCCTAGTACCCAAGACCACCTGAGGGGTATGGATAGCCAAGAAAGAAGGATACAGGTGACTCAGGGTCCCCACCCTGGGACTGAGGTCTCCTTTACTTAGATGTAAGACTCTCAGCCTCAAAGCAAACAAGAAATGGACAGAACCACAAACAAGCACAGGAGTCTGGATTCCTAACCTCCAGCTCTGCTTTACTAAAAGCTACTGTGATGGTTCAAAAGCATGTGCAAACTTTACACCCTAAAGAATGTATGACGGCAAAGGGCAGGAGGGTTGGTTACCAAAATGGCAGAGGCGGGTGCTCATCTTGCTCTATTTGCTAAATATGCATTTTAGGCAGTCTCCAGCAACGAGCGTCTTGGCTGTGTCAACAGAAGTACAACCAGAGGAAGTTATGCACATCTGGAATTTTACTGACTTCAGCAAGCATTCTGGGTCTTCACCTGCTGTCACCTAGGCCTTCTTGCAGGTACGTTGTTCCTCTGGAAGCCCTCAGGTGTGGCCTAGAGCACCACCTTTGTTGGTAAAGGTTCATGCTTTCTCATTGTTTTCTGGTTCTGGGCATTGAACCTGGGGTCTTACGAATGCCAGGAAAGTATTCTACCACTGGGGTCCATCCCTAGCTCTTTTTCAAATTTTCAGGTTTGAAACAAGGTCTCGATAAGTAGCTCAGGCTGACCTCAAACTTGCTATCCTCCTGCCTCAGCCTCTAAACAGCTGGATGACAGAGATGCACCACTAAACCCAGTGATGGTTATGGTGATTTCCAGCTTCAGGTCCACCCCCATGCTTATTTGCTCACCTTTGATTTTTCAAACACATGAGTTCTATCTCCCTGTGAATCACAAACCCCTGCATTGTTCCTGAAGAGCACCCAGCTGGAGGGACAAAGTAAGACAATGGCCCCAGGCTGTGTGGAGAGAGTTCTGCTCTGCCATTCTTTCCTGGGCTACTGAGACTTCACTTTTCTTTTCTGTTAACCTGCCTCATCTTTAAAGTGGAGACTCGAAGGACAGCCCTCACCTCATAGGGTTAACTAGGTTTAAATATACATATTTTAAGAACTCAGAATGATACCTGGTGCCAGATGAGCACAATCTAATTGATAAATTTTAAAATACCATTGTTAGCCTGGAAGTTAATGAGGTCACCAGCAAAATCCCAGAGAGAGAGAGGAACACTACAGGACAGATGACCCAGTTTCATCAACAAATAAATTACAAGGAGGAGAAAAGAGAGAGAAGGAAGAGAAAGGTGAAGAGGGAACCTTTCGACTAAAGGATGCTTAAGGGAAGTGTGTGTTCTGTAGTCACAGAGACATTATTCACAAGAGCCAGGAGGGAGAAACAACACAAGTGCCTGTCAGCAGTTGAGAGACGAGCAGGATGTGACACAGAAACACAACAGAATATCATCCAGTGTTTAAAAGGAAGAAATGTGTGTGCATGCGCACGGTGCATGCTGGGTGTGCACGAGCACGGTGCATGCTGGGCGTGCTGAGTTTGTACTCACCCACGTGTGCTTGCTCATGTGGAAGCCGAGGTCAATGACCAGGATCTTTCTCAACTACTTGTCACCATAGTTTTTGGACATAGGGTTTCTTACTTAACCTGAATCTTGAATTTTGGCTAGACTAACTGGCCAGCGAGCCTCTGGGATCCACCCCACCGGCACTGAAGTTGTTGGCACATACCGCCATCATAGTCACCTTTTTGTGTGAGAACCCAAATCCTCACTCGTCTGTAGCGGGTGCTGTACCCACTGAGCCAATTTCCTAGCTCAATAGGAGGAAATTCTAATACACACCACACTCCACAGATAAACCTGATGACCTGGCCATGTTAAGGAAGCCTATAGAAAGTACGTTGAGTAGTTAAGTTCCTGGAGACCGAGCGGAATGGGGATTGCCTGGTGCTGTGTGGGAGGGAGTGGAGAATGGGAAGTTGAATTTAGAGAGGACAGAGTTTCAGAATGAAATGGTGGAAATTGGAGAGATGAATGTCTGTGATGGCCGCACATCGGGAACGGACTTCAGGGCAGTCATTAATGGAACTCATTAAAGTGATGGAAATGGTACGTTTTACGCTTGCCTATTTTACCCTAACTTTTAAAACAATGCTTAAAAGATATATCAACTAATGCGCAATGTGTGGATCTGATTCCAAAAGCAATCTTAAAAATGTATAACCTGTCTGAGCCAGCTGGAAACTCGAACCCGGACTGGCTGTCTTAAGAGAGGGAAGACTGGCGTGGAGTTTTTTACAAGGTCTAACAATGGTTTTTAAGAGACGGTATCTTTGGGGGATACAAATGGAAATGTCCACAGACAAAAGCATATCAAGTGTGACGCTGACTTCAGAAGGAAAGGGTGTGCAGAAGCAAGTGACAGAGATCAGCTGGGGCTGATGAGGTTGCAACTGGCTCATGGGTACCTAGAAGGTTCTTCCAGTACTCTATTGCTTGTGGGTTTCTCTAACAAAATAAAGGCAGGTTATCACCATTGCAGAAAAAGCTATTTAAGGATGTGTGTGTGTGTGTGTGTGTGTGTGTGTGTGTGTGAATGTTCAGAGGCCCAGGACAGATGCTGAGGAACATGAAATCTGATGGCTACTTCTCAGTTTAGTCTGTTCTATTCTCCTTCCTTTCTGTCTCAGGGCCACTGGCTTCCCTCTCATCTCCCTCTGAATTCTTGCATCCTATCACTCAGGCATTGGAGCAAACCACCACACACTGGCAGAGAATGTCTCAGCAGAATCATCTGTTATGTGGTTGAAGACCCCAAATCTCTGAGGTCAGTGACAGGAGTCAACAGCAATAGATTAAAGATGTCTCCGTGGACCTGTGTTGAGATTTCTCCTTTCCCTCCTCTCCAGGCAGACCTAGAGGGGATGTGACAGAAGCATGAGCCAGGTACAGAGGGATTCAGGACAAGGACAGTTTAAATGATGCCTGGCTGTTTGGTTATATCACAGTACCTAGTAAGAGTAGGCACCAGTTGCTTGTGAATAACACACACACACACACACCCACCACACTGTTGGTCTGCATTCCTCAGGGCTATCCATACCCATTCTGTGTGATTGTGCAAGAAAGGTGAATGTTAGACAGAAGGACACTATAAACCAGAATATAAACCCCCAATGAGTACCCAGGGTGTTTTGTGACCCGAGCAAGCCAGTTACTCCCTAGGAGTGGAAGGTCATTTACAGATGGACTTGAGATAATAGACCTACCCCATTGGAGGATGGGGAAATAAAGCACAGGACAGTGTCCAGTATGCCACATACATATAGTACTAGGACTCAGTTTCTCCTCACACTGAAGGACTGTGATGGGTGCTGATTCCCTTCTCTTTTTCTAGAAAGATAACATCAGCTTTTCATGATGCTGGTGATTACCATGTTCTATGGCTTCCACCAAGTCATTGAACAGACTTGAAGCACATGTGTGTGCTTACACTCATGTGCGCATGTGAACATGTCTATCTATCTGCCTCGGTTACTGAAAGCCTCTAGGGAGTCTCTTCAGGAGAGGCTGTGTTTCAACTGTACGGACAGAGGGAAGTTACCGTTCTGAATGAGAAGTTAGAGACCTCTCTATTTCTATCTCATGCTACCCCCACCTCAAGACAAGAGTCTCACAATGTGGCCCTCGCTGGTTGGCCTGGACCTTGCTGTGTAGACAGTCTGGTCTGGGAATTTGAGAACTTACATTTCTTTATATCTTGCTTTCATTGAATTTGCCTTTTCAACCAGTGTGTGCTGTGGGGTCTATTGTGCTGTATTGATGCCAGTGTTCATTGCTCTCAGCCATGTAGTAAAAAAAAGAAGCTCTGTTTGGCATCTCTGAGGCTGCAGTCCTCAGAGGTGAATATCAGAAGAAGCTGAGAATTCAGCAGCGGCCCATGGAGCCGGCTACCCCAGTCCACCCTGGTCAACATGTCTGGGCCTTGCCCTGGGGGCTTCAGATGGCACCTAGGCTTGGGAAACTCTGCTCCTGGGGAAGCACAAGGTAAACCTAGACCCAGAGCTCCTGTCTGTATTTGCAAAGGTCAAATAATGGCTGTTCCTCTAACCCGCGGGCCTGAGAGAGGACCATCCACCTCAACATGCACAGCTGGGGGGAGAGTAAGAAGCCCATCCAGGAGGCCTTTTGTAGGTAAGTGAGTAAATTAATAACCGTGGTACATTCAGACAATGGGATATTATTTCCTGTTTAAAAAGGAGTAAATTCAGGGCTAGAGAGAGAGCTCGGTGGTTAAGAGCATTGGTTGTACTTCCAGAGGACCTGGGTTCAATTCCAACACCTACAAGGTAGCTCACAACCATCTGCAACTCCAGTTTTAGGGAATCTGGTGCTCTTCTCTCACCTTTATGGACACTGCACACGTGTGCTTCACAGGTTATCATGCAGATAAAACATACACACGTAAAATGAAAATAAATATATCTTTAAAAAAAAGAAAGGAACTATACAGAAATCAGTATGGAAGCTGCTACCACTCCTGAGTATATATCAAAAGGACTCTAAGTCAGCACATCACGGAGATAGATAGCCACATTACCCACAGTCTCCAAGATATGGAATCAGCCTAATTGTCCCCAAATAGATGAGTAAGGTTAAAACATGTGAATATATATGATATATATATCTCACATTATATATAAAACACTACACACACGCACATACACACACATCTTGTACGTTTTGGAATTTTACCCAAGTCCTCTGAAAGCATAGCCAGTGCTCTTAACCGATGAGCCATCTCTCCAGTCCCTAGTTCATTCCTTTTAAACAGGGAGTAACACCTTGACTTATATATCAAGGAAGGAGGGAGGAGGGAGGAGGGAGAGAGGGAGGGAAGAAAAAAGGAAGAATGAGCTAAACTTCAGATCAGTAAGTAAAAATAAATAATCAAGATCAAGGCAGACATGGATAAAATGGAAACTAAAAATATTACAATCAACAGAACAGCAGAACAAAGGTTGCTTCTTTTAAAAGGTAAGATAGGCAAACACTCAGCCAAACTAACCAGCAGAGAGACACAGGGAGACACACACACACACACACACACACACACACACACACACACAGAGAGAGAGAGAGAGAGAGGGGACACAAATTATAAAATTAGAGATGGAAAAGTGACCATTGCAACAGATGCCAATGAAATTCAGAAAATTATTAGAATATACCTTAAAATGCAAATTCCACTAAATCAAAAGATCTAAAAGAAATGGAAAAGCCCAGGTCCACATGGTCACTGTGGGAATCTACAGGACCCTAAAGAGAATACATCAACACCCCCCCCCCCCCGTTCTGTAAACAGGAAAGGAAAGGATGCAGCTCTTCTTCCAAGACCAGGGTCAGCCTAATGCCACACCCAGGTAAGGACACAGCAAACAAACCCTGTCATAGGCCCATCTCCATGATAACGGACGCAGACGTTCTCAATAACACATCTATGAACTGAATTCAAGAATACATTAAAGACCATTCATAAGGATCCAACTGGCTTCATTCCAGGGATGCAGAAATGGTTCAACATCTGCCAATCAATAAATGAGATACATCCCATAAATGAACTCAAGGACAGAAATCACGTGATCTTCTCCATAGTTACAGAAAAGGCTTTCGACCAGTTCAACGTTCTTTCGTGATAAAGGCCCTGACAAAGCTGGGAACAGAGGGAACATTCTCAGTGTGATGAAAGCTATAGACAACAGTAACGAACGTTGTGTCCATGAGGGTAAACGAAAAGCATTTCCATTAAATTCATGAACAAGACACAGGAGCCCACTCTCTGTACTCTATAGTGCTGGCAGGAAGTGTCAGCTAAGCACTAAGAGCTGCAGATAAAAGGAATACAGATAGAAAAGGTGCGGTCAAAGCATCCTCACCTACATAAGAGACCCTGAAGACTCCACCAGGAAACTGAGAACTGGCAATGAGCAGTCTCAGCGAAGTGACAGAAAATGAAATTAATATACAAATGGGTATCCGTCAGAAACAACATTGACAAACATACTGAGAAAGAAATCAGAGACATGATCCTAGGCATATCTGCTTCCATCATCATCATCATCATCATCATCATCATCATCATCATCATCATCCAATAGAACTGAATAAACCTTACCAAGGAAGCAAAAGACCTCAGCCACTAAAACTTTAAAATATCTAAGACAGGATGGGTGTGGTGGTGCATGTCTTTAATCCCAGCACTTGGGAGGCAGAAGGATCTCTGTGAGTTTGAGACAAGTCTTCTACATATAGTGAACTCCAGGCCAGCAGGGCTACATAGTACACTGTAGGGGAACACATTGAAGAAGCTAGGAGAAGATGAACCCTCCATGCCCATGAATGGAAGGATTACTGTCGTGAAACTATCTTACCAAAAGCAATCCATGGACTCAAGGCAATTCCTGTCAAAAGTTCCAGGTCATTTTTCACAAAAATGAAAAAAATTTTAAAATTCATATAGAAGCACAAAAGACCTTGAATAATAGACAAAGTGATCCTTAGTGGTAGTGGTGATGGTGGTGGTGGTGGTGGCGATGTCAGAGGTGTCCCTGTAGCTGACTTGAAGTTAAGCTCAGAGCCTAGAAACAAAGAATGATCCTGGCATAGAAAAGGACATGTAGATCAATGGAACCAACAGACACGTAGAAACAATGGTACCAAACTAACATGTAGATTAATAGAACCAACAGGCATGTAGATCAATGAAACCAACAGAAGACCCAGATATAAACACACACACCTCCAGACACCTGACTTTTAACAAAGATGCCAGAAATACAGATTACAGAAAGGACAGCCCCTTCCGCAAGAGGTGCCAGGAACATTGGGCATCCACACATAGAAGATCGAACCTACATCCTTATCTCCCACCCTGTAGAAAACCCAATTCCACAGGGATTAAAGACCTCGACACAGACCCAGGACTCTGAAACTTTTAGAGGAAATCCCACGAATACTTCAAGACCATGGTGGCATAGTCAAAGACCTTCTGACAGAACCCCAGTAGCTCAGGAAATGAAGCCAGCAACCAATAAATGGAACCTTGTGAAATTACAAAGTGTCTGTACAGCGAAGAGCAGAAGACAGCTAACAAAGTGCAGAAACAGCCTACGAAATAAAAGAATCTCAGCCAGGCAGGGTGGTGCGTGCCTTTAATCCCAGCACTTGGGAGGTAGAGGCAGGCGGATTTCTGAGTTCGAGGCCAGCCTGGTCTACAGAGTGAGTTCCAGGACAGCCAGGGCTACACAGAGAAACCCTGTCTCGAAAAACCAAAGAGAGAGAGAGAGAGAGAGAGAGAGAGAGAATATCTCCTTTCCAGTTCTACATCTGATAGGCAACTATTTGTGGAGTGTACACAGAACTTAAAAACAAACAAAAATCAAACAATCCAATCAATAGAAGTGTTAATGCAGTGAGCAGGCAGTAAAAGATGAACTGTAATGACCAATCAACGGAAAAGACTCAACCTCACTAGTTGTTCAAGAAATGCAAATTACAACTACTTTGAGATTCTATTACCTCTCAGTGAGAATGGCAGTCATTAAGAAAAAAAATAAAATAAAATGAACTCTAGTAAGCATGTGGACAAAGGGAGGCCTGGTATTCTGTTTGTGGGAAAGTGAACTAGTCCAAGCTCTACAGAAATAAATAAGGACATTTCTCCAGGAACTAGAACCAGATCTACCATATGGCCCAAGTACCCACTCCTAGGTGTTCACCCAAAGGCTCCAGTTAACATCACACACTTGAACGTCAGCGTTCACTGCAGCACTGAAGTCATGTGGCGAACCTAGGTGTCCATTAACAGAGGAATGGAGAGGGAAACGCAGTGTGTCTACACCATGGGGTTTTCTTCAGCCACAAGGAAACATGAAGGCATGTCATTTGTGGGGAAGAGAGTGTAACTGAAATTAATCATACTATGAGAATTCAGCCAGTCTCAGAAAGACAAATATTGCATGCTTCTCTTGTTTGTGATCTCTAGATTTTGTACAGTCACAAATTCATAAATGACATGAAAGTCCAAGTAAAACTGTGTAGGGAACAAAAGGGAGTCATGGGAGGGGGAGGGGCAAACAGGGGAAGGCGGCAGGGAGGGGGGAATATGACCAGCATATAATACTTACCTATACAATTTTTAAAATAGAACAATTTATAGGCCCAACAGCAAAGAAAACCCAAGCGTATATTTTTTTTCTCATTGTGGAATCTAGATGTTTTAAAAGCAAGATATGAAGTAGAAAGGAGGCTGGGTGGGACGAAGAGGGAGGAGTCCTGTAATGTCAGATACTCGGGAAGCTGAAGCAGGAAAGTGTTGGAGGGTGACAGGAAGACTATGACTGACATATGTCAGATGTGTCACAATGAGACCCATTGGATTGCCTAACTAATACATATTCATTTTTTAAAAGAAGATAGGCGTGGTGGTACAGCCCTGTACTGTCAGTTACTTGGGAAGCTGAAGCAGGAATATCACGAGTTCAAGGCCTGCCTGGGCTACAGAACAAACACAATACTAACCTGGACAACTTAGTTAGACCCTGTCTCAAAATGTAAAAGTTCTGGCAATGTAGTGATAACTTGGTAGTAAAGCATTTACCAGTGTGCAAAGTCCTGGGTTGAATCCCCAGTACTGCAAATAACAGCAAAATAAAAATATTGATGCATAAGCCATGAGGTCACAGGCAAACACAGGACCTCACATGCCTCCTACAAAATGAAGGAAGCCAGCCCAAAGCCTGCCTTGGCAGGATTCTAGCCGTGCCACTTTCTAGAAAAGGCCAAACTTTGGACTCACTGGAAGACCAGTGGCCGCCAGAGTTGGAGGGACAGAGAGGGCACAGAAGCACTTCCTTGTGATGCTGTGACAGCAAGCAGATGTCCTGAAGCTTTTGTCCAAACCCACAGAGTGTAGAGTGGGAGAGTGACCCACTAACTATGGGTGTTGGGAGTACAGGAAGTGTCAATGGAGGTCTCTTTGTTACTAATATACCACTTTGTTCCTGGATGTTAAAGGCAAAGAAGCATGAGGAGGGCCCACATGCCCTTCTCGTAGTGCTTCTGTGAATGCATAACTGCTGTAGAAACATTAATTTTAAAAGGGAGAGATACAGAGGCAAGAACCTGGAGAACAGGGACACCAGGAATACATAACAGTGGCAGCCAAGCATGCTGGAAAGCTACAGGAGCACTTGGATCTGTGTTCTGAGGGTGGCGAGAAGGCACTGGGTCCTAAGCAGCAGGAAGAGCGCACATCAGTCCCTTCTCCAGCCCAGGAGTGCACAAAGGAGCTGTGTATAGGGATGCTGGGAAATTAGGGCAGCTTCAGAAAGCTGGCTGGCTACGACACACCGGCCAGTCAGGCTGGGGGTGGAGGTAAGAAGGACTCACATTCAGGAGGTACAGGGTGGGTATGGCAGGGAGGAGGAGGGACAGGAATGGAGTCTGGCCTCTAAGGTTCTGGCTTACAAAAATACGTGGACAACAGACACAGACTGAGATGAGGAGTCCCAAAGCAAGTGCAGGAGCTGGGACTGAGCTCAAGCTGCAGAATCCACACCCAACAGGTGTCCCTGGGGGCTAAGCTCAGCCCGTGCACTGTCTTCTTATAAAGGGGGCAGTTGAGTTGATATTTTGAGTAATAAGTGGGCAAGTGCTTCAACATTTAATTTATATGTCAGTAGTTTCAAAACTCATTTAAAAAACTCCGTATAATTTTACCAGGTTTATGTACACTGACATTATAACACCCGAATTATTTCTGATCTAAAAATAATTATCCCGTATGTTGCTTTGCCTGAAAAAGTGTTGAGAGAAGTTATTGGCAAAGAATCTTCTCTCATTGCCAGGAAGCAGCGAGCCAGTTACCAGTTATGTTTCCCTCATCCCACTAATGTTAGGCCCAGCGCAGGACCACCCTGCTAGCTGTTGGGGAACAGGGCAGGGGACAAAGCTGGAGTGTCACATGTCCCTGTAACGGCGGTGGTGAGATGGTCTACGGAGCAGTTCATGATGAGAGAATATGAACATCACAAGGTCTGTGTGTGAGGTGTGTGAAAGGCCAGGCAAGAGCCAAGTGTGTCCTTGAATGGTAACCAGAGGCCACACCTGTTGGCCCTTAGCATATTCAACCTTACAATATATTTCATTTGAGCCACACAGAGAATTTTTGTTCAACTGAGCCAATATTAAAAACATACAAAATCCTGGCTTCAGTAGCTCTAGTCTAAGTCACCTCTCCCTGGATTAAGCTGAGCAGCCACGACCCCTCAGTTTAGGTGGGAAGAGCCCCATCTCCACACTCCTTACCTTTATAGTTCTATCAGCTCCACGCCATCTAATCTGAGCCACTGCAACTAATGAGTTTGTTTTTCTTATGTCAAAGAAATATTTCCCTCTGCCCATGTCTACTTAGCTGAAAGGTAACACATAAATCAAGAGCTGCATTTCTAAGAGAAATAGGAAGAGTGGATGCCACACAGCATTAAAACCTTCTTCACCTGGTGTCCCACATAAAGTCTGTGCCAGCTCTCTGCATGTGTCCATATGATCTGCCTGCTCCTGCCTCCCCAGACGCCCTGGAGGTTGCAAGTTCTCCAGGTACTCAGCCCCAGGTCCAACAGTTAAGGGGTGAGGGATATGAACGAGACGTAGTCACAACAAAGGCCCACATTTCCCTGTTGGATGAAGGTTCTGGGATTAGGCCAACTGGACAGAACCAATAGCTCTGATGGTGGAAGTCACCAATACTCTTGACCACACAGACAGCGGCCAAGTAGCAAGCCAAATGCTTCACACAAACACGTGTCTCACAGGTGTGAGATCTGAGGCTCAGAGAAGTTCAGTCATTCATCCAAGAGAAAGTGGGGGTGTTCAAAGGCCAAGACTCCAAGGCCACTCCTATAGTGATTTCTACCATATATATGATAGAGACATACATACTTCTGGCCACGCCTCCTGATGATCCTGACTATGTAAATCCTGAAATCTCTGGGTTGTTTTGTTTTGTTTTTAAGTTTTTGAGGATATTGCATGCTCACAGCCCATGGGGAGAGGCACGTGCCCCCTTGCAGATAAATGTCTGTCCAGCCCCTCACTTGGGCAACCCTCCAAAGGCTGACCCATCATCTATCACATGAAAAAAATCAGTTCTTATTTAGTATGGCATCCTCAAAGATGGCTCTCCTAAGGGCCCAGTCATAGTATCCTTCGGAGGCAGACTTTCTCCCAAGGGCTGTGCAGGCAAAGTGCTATGTTCTAGTTGTTGAGAAGGGAGACAGCAGTGGACTCAAGGATGGAGGGGAAGCATGGAGCTCGAGAAGGACATGGTACAACAGCATATACTTATTTTGATCACAAGCCACATCATTACAAATCTTAGGACCCAACTAACTCACTGACCCAGAAAACCAGATCAGAACAAAGAAAGAAGCAAAGAGGACGTAGGACTCTGGGGAGCAGGTAGCTCCTAAGTCTCTGCTTGTGACAACTGTTCTACACACTCAGTTCATCAATCGGCTTCCGGAAACATACTTCCATAATTACACAAACATTCAGTTGGTCAACCTCAGCAGAAATACTATCTCAACTAAGAAAAACTGCTCTGCTCTCCAGGAACTTGGGTGTCCTGGATTTTAAAGATCTTGACATGTATGGTGACCGTAGTGACAGATTCTTGCCTTAACCACTGGAATGCTCAGGGTCAAGTTTCTGATTTGCCTTTGAGCAATTATTCTATCCCTCTGCATACATTTCTCTGTTCCTAGTTCAGTCTTCATTTTGTGATGCTCCTCTTAGCACTTTAAAGCTTCTCTGGCTGATCTATTCATTTTAAGCAATTTGCTATGGAAATGTTTATAATTTTTAAGTTGTTTGTGTCACATTTACACATTGTTTTATTTGACAAAAATTTTGGGGGTCAGCAAACTTTTTCTGCAAAGGCCCAGATAGTAATATTTTATCCTTTGCAGAACATATGGTCTCTCTTTTTAAAAACCATCCTTTAAAAAATTGTTTAAAAACCATTCTTAGCTTTCAGGCTTAAAATAAAAAAATGACAGGTGCTATCGTTTATTGCTGTGGGATCTAGAATGAACTTACATTAAACTGAGACTTACCAGAAATAACGGCTATGAAAAATGATGGAATATAGTCTCCAAGACATTTGATATGCTCAATTTGGATAAAATCGAGATTCTATTATACAAGCTGCTTTGTGGATTTTTTAATTTAATAATTTACCAATGATATCCTATGCCAAAATGGAGTACATAAAACAGTATAGAGACTGAAAGGGCAACTCAGCATTAAGGAGCACTTGCTTCTCTTCCAGAGGATGCTGGAGGGCTCACGACTACCTGTGACTCTAGTTCCAAGGTTGTGACACCCTCTTCTGGCCTCTAGGAGAGACCTTGCATGTATTCACACACAAATAAATCTTAAAAGAAGTATCCTATAAACACTACATAGTTTCATCAATCCTTTCTCAACGTTTGGAGCATTTCACATTTTTTAACATTAAAAATAATACTCCAATCTAGGAAAAGACCTTAAAAAGGATCTTCTAGACCAGAAGAGATATAGCTTAAAGTCAGTCAGTGACATCCCCAGGTGTCTTAGTCAGGGTTTCTATTCCTGCACAAACATCATGACCAAGAAGCAAGTTGGAGAGGAAAAGGTTTATTCAGTTTACACTTCTAATTGCTGTTCATCCCCAGAGGAAGTCAGGACTGGAACTCAAGCAGGTCAGGAAGCAAGAGCTGATGCAGAGGCCGTGGAGGGATGTTACTTACTGGCTTGCTTCCCCTGGCTTGCTCAGCTGGCTTTCTTGTAGAACCCAAGACTACCAGTCCAGGGATGGCACCACCCACAAGGGGCCCTCCCTCCTTGATCACTAGTTGAGAAAATGCCTTACCGCTGGATCTCATGGAGGCATTTTCTCAAATAAAGCTCCTTTCTCAGTGATAACTCCAGCTTGTGTTAAGTTGACACACAAAACCATCCAGTACACCAAGTCACCCTTTAGAGAGTTGCACAGACTTACCCAACACCCCACTGCAGGATGAAAATACTTCTTAACCCTCACCAATGACAAAGGCCATTGATTATTTTTACCAACCAGATGGGTAGGTGATACCTTACTACTTTCTATGACCCCTCCTGCACCACACCGCTCCTTTCTGCCTGCAGGGCACCCTCCTGGAGCCCAATGGTTTCTTTCTCTGCTGATGACCTTGGATACTACTTCCCCTCTTTTACTTAGTGTCCGGGCTGTAAGAAAACACCTTAAGAACACTCATTCACCTCCACGTTTGAATTCCCTGAACTGACACCAGCAATCCAGCCCCACATTGGTTCCCTGGTCTGGACAGTGGGGGTCACAGTCATGGGAAAAGCCACGTGCAAGCTTACCAAGAGAATAAGTTGAGAACAACATGGCAGCCTGCAGAGGAATAAGAAAAGAGTGGTGGAAAGACCCCAAGAATAAAGAGCGAGTGACCTCCAGCATGATCCCACAGTCACTTCCCAGTCTTTCTCCATCAATAACCAGACATATCCTGATGAGTGACAGTCAGCTGCTGTACCTAATACCAGAACAGTGTCCCTGAGACTGCATTAAAGGATTCAGGGACTTGTGACTCATCCTGGAAAATAAGAGGGGCCAGAGGCTGTCTGCACACAAATGGAACAAAGCAAATATACATCTATGGTCTGTGTGGATGACTCCTCCTTCCATGACAGTCTGCAAGGACTGATGGACAGGTAGCACCCTGGTCTTTGATCTCAAGGATTAGTTAGGCAAGAAGTGGCAAGCGTATCCCAGTAAGATACCAGTCCTTCAGAAGGCCAGACAGTTCCAAACGAGATGGGAGTGTTTCAGGGTGGAGACAGGGCAAGATGGTCCCTGCAATGCACACCACTCATTCTGGAATGTGTCCTTCCCAACACTGAGAGAACTCTTCTGGTTCCCAAAACCTTGTGGTCCACACTTGAAATTCCTGCTGTGACCCACTTGCTGGCGGATGAGATGCTGCAGGTGGGCCTCAGGTCAGGGAAGGTCTGCAGAAGGTCCAGCTATATGATGCAGCAGACCCCCAAGTGTCAGCAGGAGCTGGAGGGGGAGAAACTCTGTATGGAGTGTGTGTCAAGCCAGGCTAGGAAAATCACAACACAGACCCCAGGGTTCTGGAGCAAGGCCACACCATCTGCAGCAGGGAACGGAGTGCCATCCGAATGAAGCACTTAATGTGCTACTGAGCCCTGGCGGAGATGCATGAAGCCTCCCACTCAGTGGGGCTCAGTAACTGTCTCCCATCGTTGAGCATCCAGCCTGCCAGCAGCAAAGGCCACAGCCCAGGCCCATATGGCACTGAGCCTTGTGGAGTCCAACAAGCCTCCCAGGGATGAGTTGATTCCATGGGCCACCTCCCAACCTCAAAAGGCAAGTGGCCCATCTTGACCATAATAGAAACTTGTAGGTTCAAGTTGACCTATCTTGCCATAAGGCCTTTGCCAGCACCATACTTACAGAAGGCTTGACCACTGACTTGGAATCCTGTATGCCACTACCTCAACCCAAGGAGATGTAATTAATAGTTACTATACCCAGTGAGACCTGCAGGTCATGCAACAGCCTTTTATAGGCACATATGAGGGACCAGCTTAGGGATGAGCCCATGCATAGTGGACAGAAGCCAGTGAACCAGAGGAACAACCTAAATGAACTATCTGTGGACAGTGACACACCCGAACATTTGAAGGGAGTCCCCAGTTGCAGTGCCCCTTGGCATCTACAGAGGCCTCTGATGATACTGTGTGTCCTGCCCCACTCCTCCTCCTCCTCTTCCTCTTCCTCCCCCTCTTCCTCCTCCTCCTCTTCCTCCTCTTCCTTTCCCTCCCTTCCTCTCTCCTTCCCTCCCTCCCTCCAAAAGGTGTTGTTCTAGAGAACACTCCCTTGGGCCAGCAGCAGGAGGACTCAGCTGATAAAAACACTTGCTCTACAATCCTAATGACCTGAGTTTGATCCCCAGGATCCAGATCTGTAATTCCAGAACTTCTATAGTAAGACGGGAGGCAGAGACAAGAGAACTGCCCAGAAGCTCACAGACCAGCTAGCTAGGAGTTCACAGGGTGGGGTAGAAGAAGGGGGGCCTGCCTCAACATCATGGAAGGAGAGAACCAACTCCCCAAAGCTGTCCTCTGGTCTCCACGCATGCTCTGTGGCACCCTGTACCTGCACACACACACACTTATGAATAAATAAAAGCATACATTGGGAGGGGAAAAGAGAGAGAAAGAGAGAGAGGAGTGCTGCCATGTCTTCTCTTGCACACACCTGTCTGCTTAGACCATTTCCTAAGAAATGGAACCTGTGACACTTATGCTGTGTGTATCTGCTCTGGCTGTGTATACTGCTATGGTGGATATTGAAGGGTCCATCTGATATCCGGCCACTAATGGCTCACAGCTGGGACCCTTCCTGGATGAAGCTGCCCTCATGCTCAGGGACCTGCCTCATGCCAGGGTAGAGCCCCTGACCTCAGAGTCACACTGCACGGCAGTGCAAATGAGCTCAACACCACTGGATGCTGGATCCTTTGAACTGTTAAACTGGTTAACACTTTACATTATGTGCATTTTTATTATAAAAAGAGGAATTTAAAATTTGGCATGGTGGAGCACCCCTGAAATCCCAGCACATGGGAGACAGAGGCAGGAGGATCTGGAGTTTGAGGCGAGCCTGACCTACATGATGAGACCCGTCTCTAAAAATGAACAAATAAAACAAAACAAGTTCACCTGCTTGTTTTCTACCTCAAGGTTGATAATTTTACTTCAGGATGACTTTGAGGTTAAAGGTTGCACACTGCAAAGCCATCAGCAGTGGCTGTGACATGGCCATGCGGATGCTGTTAGGGCTTCTGAGCATGAAGCCCAGGGTAGCAGCTTGGAAACTGACATTGGTATACGGAAACATAATGCTTAAAATTGTCAAATGATAAAAACTATAGTTTTGCTAAGCTTGGCTCCCAGGAAGGAGCCAATGAGGAAAACATACAGAGGGCTCACAGGGGAGGCTTCCTGAGTGGGTGAACAAGAGGCAACACAAGGTTGGGAAGATCTGAACCGTGATCTCACAGTGGCTCATCTCTATGTACCAGAGCAATCCCTAAGCTGTTCAGGGTTGTCCCTAATGTAGTGGATTTGGCCTCCTTTCCCTTGAAACAGCCAGGCACCAGCCGTGGGCACCCCCCCCCCCCAGCATGAGGCAGTTCCCAGAGCATGAAGACAAGGTCCAACCAGGTTGTGGGGCTGCATTCAAGGAAAAGGCAGAGAGCTAGCAGGGCATGAACACAGTAGGGATGAGCCAGTAGGTAAGTTTCCAGGGCCGACTAAAGGATTGTCTCCTAAGAGCCACCAACGGCTCACCACACAATTCAGGGTTTCCCATGGCTATGCAAGTGTTACCATGTTCAGTTTTAGAAAGGCCCACTTCAGAAGGCAACCCAGACGCCATCCCATATCTGTCAGGATGGCTCTGGTGAGGATGCGCAGAGAGCAGAGCTTCATGCATTGCTGGTGGGAATGAGAATGGAGCAGCTGCTACAGAAAGCAGCACGGTGGCTCTGTGAAAACACAGGCAGTGAATTACCATCTAACCCAGCAATTCCATCTCTGTGTATGAGCCCCTAAAGACATGAAAGCAAGGTCTCAAGAAGTACTCGCCCATCCATGCTTCAGGAGTATGACTCACAACAGCTAGAGGGTGGGAGCGACATATCATCCACCAACAGACGATAGCAAACACAGTGCATGCATACAAGAAATACCACTCAACCTTGAAAACAAAGGCAATTCTGCTCCTTGCTCCAACATGAATAAACCTTCAGGATATTCAGCTCAGTTAACTAACCTTGTCTCCAAAAGGCAAGAACCATAGGATTCTACCTATGTAGGCTCCCTATTTTTATACACTCATAAAGAAAATGACGGTGTTTTCAGGGGCTAGGGTGGAGTTACTATTTTGTGTGTTGAAGCCCTGGATATGGATGGTGGGGATAAATGTATATTCCTGTGTGTGCTTCACACCATTGTGCTGCCCCTCAGAAGAAGGTTCTAGGAGAAAAGGGACTGGAACTTGACTTTCCTATTTGGCTAAGCACAGGTTCATTTGTCCTTGAATTGCGCATGGTCAGAAACTAAACAGTTTATCTTTTTTAAAAAATCACTCTGAGGCTTTTAATAAAGCTTGATATTCCTTCATGCCATGAGCCTTCATGCCACGAAAGTTGGTCATATGCACTGCCCTTACTTCTGAGCATTCTATGATCTAGTCCGAGAGATCTGGCAATTTCTACCACTCTTAATCATCCTGCCAGACTCATGACAGGCAATCTCGAACACTCACAATGATTTTATTACTTCATTTCAGGACAATCTTTCAGAACACATCATAAGTAATAATTTAGGTGTCCGAGTGTTTGTTAAAATTCAAGTGAGTGTGAGATCTCCCATAAAATCAAGATCCACAGCAAACCAGGGTGGACAAAAGACGAAACTCCACCTATCCACAAGAGAGGACTGGCTGCACCCTAAAGTTCTCCTTTGACCCCTAAGCAAGAGCCACCCCGGTTTCAGAAGCATTGGAGTATTGAAAGGTTAAGGGGGACCACTGTCTTAGGCTAGGGAAGGCGTGGTGTCTGCTGAGGACAAAGGGAGTTTTATGCATAGCCAGTGCAGGTGCCAGCAGGCGCCAAGACAATCGAGAAGCCAAGCTAAAGAGATGGCAGCCACGTGAGCACTTCCCATACACTGGTCACAGGGCAGGAGCCAAAAGTCCCACACAGATGTAAAGGACAGTTAAGGAACTTGGAGAGGGAGAGCTTTCTTAGATTGTTTTTTTCCTTCTCCATGTCCCTCCCCCACCTCTCTCCTTTGTGAGAGAGAGAGAGAGAGTGTTCACACGGGTATGAGTGTACCACAGTGTGTGCAAGGGCTAGAGAACAAGCTCAGGAGTCATCCCCCACCTTCCACCTTGTTTTGAGACAGAGTCACTTGTTCACCACTGTATATACCACACTGGCAGGTTTATGAGTTTGGGGGGCAATTCTCACGTCTGCCCCTCCCCCCCCCCCATTTCTCACATCTGCCCCCCCCATCTCCATAGTAACACCAGAGTGACAGACACATGTTTTTTGGAGGCTGGCTTTAGTAAGTGCTGGGGGTCTGAACTCATGTCCTTGGTTACTTTACCTAATGGGCCATCTCCCCAGCCTGGAGATAAAGAGTCAAAGCATCGATGAGTGATTAATTAAAAGTCCCATATCTTAAAAGGTGGGATGTGAATTTTCTTACTTCCCAAGATAGCAGACAGAGGGAGAGAGTTCTTACTATTTGTAAGCACTTTCCTGTTTATCTCCCCGACAATTAATGCATATGTGGAAAGATTTTACATGTTAAAAATAGGAATGCAGCTGGAAGGACAGCTCTGTCAGTAGTGTCCGCTTTCGGGTGTGATAGAGCACACTTACAATCCATCCACTGGGGAGGCGATAGGCAGATCTCTAGGGCTCTATGGCCAACCAGTCTTGGAAAGTTTCAGGACAGTGAGAGACCCTGACTCAAAAGAGAAAGGAAGGAAGGAAGGAAGAAGGGAGAGAGGGAAGGAGGGAGGAAGAGAGTCGAGAAAATGGCTGGGCCTGAGGAAGGACACCTGAGGTTGTCTCTGGCCTTCACATAGACATGCAAGCACAGTCACATGCACTCACACACCTACCAAAACAAAAAACAAAAAAACAAAACCAAAACCACACAAACAAAACTCAAGAAGAAAAGCTTATATAATAAATAAATACAAAATGCCCAGTCTTCTCAAAGTAAACACTTTTGGCATGGTGTGCAGGAATTGTAGTTCTACAAAACTAAACCCTGTAACACAGGCCTGCCCTGAGGAGCCTGGGTTAAGTGAGGCAAAGTGAGCATGAAAACCCTGAAGGAATTGCCAGCCCTGCTTTGAGTTTGCTATAAAGTGCTGGTCAGCCAGCTCATCTGTCTGTGGGTGCTGATGCTGCAGGCACTGTCTCTGAAGGTCACAAGAAGCCCTGTTGTGGATGAGATGAATGGTAATGGTCTTTTTAAGGATGGAGCCTTGGCTGGGGCCCATCAGTCACCACACACCCCATCCATGTAACCCACATCAATCTTCCAGGGAGGGAGCAGAGGTTTACAAACTTAGTTTAACAAGGGAGCTGCTTGCTCCTCCAGCCTTGCAGCCACTCGGGCTGTTGTGTCACTTGCTCCTTTGCCATGCTCCAGGGAGGGACAAGGGGAATTTGTTAATTTCCCTTTGCAATTCTTTCCTTAAGTCTCAGGATACCTATGAGCTTGGAACACAAAGAGGGCACACAGCTGGTGGATGCATAGAAAGCCATCTGCACTCCTGAGCCTACAAAGTTGCCTCTGGTTACACATTGGTTAAACCCATCCTCATAGCCAGAAGCCATTTCTTTTAGGACCTAAGACTTAGATGGCCAAGCATTTCCATGAGATATACCACATAAGGATATGTGGGGCCTTCTCCTTGTTCATTTTCATTTCTGTTCTGTTAGTACTAGGTCCTAATTGGGAGACCCTGAAGGCTGGTTTCTAGCAGGTGCATGTGTGGAAATGGGAAAGGATCAGTTATGGGTTAACAGGAAGTTCTTGAAGCCATGTCCAATCTAACAAATGATCCTGGAACACTCTGTGTGACCATCCAGTGGACAGGTAGAAACGTTGGACAAGTAGGACAGTTGACAAGTACAAAAGAAGAGTTATCTATGCAGATGAGATCAGAAGAGAGAGTAAGGCAGTAGCTCTGTCAGTAGTCTACTTGGTATGCAAGCATAAGGGCCAGAGTTCAGATCCCTATAACCCAGGTAAAAAGCTAGATGTGATGGTACATGCATATCCAAAATCTCAGTCCTCAGCATAGACAAGAGGATCCCTGAGACTTGATTGGCAGCCGATCTAGTTGAATCAGAGAGTTCCAGATTCAGTGAGACCATGTCTCAAAAACTAAAGTAGAGAGCCACTGAAGACACCCAATGTTCTCTTCCTCCACCACCACACACAAGCATGCATGCAAGCACATATGTGCACACACATACATATGCACTATCATACACTGAACATGCACACAAATGAGAGGCTAAAAGATGGCAAAACATTTGAAAAGAGTCAAATTGACACACCCTAATATAGGCCCAGGCAGCTCCATGAACAGAGGGGCTCTGGAGAAAATCTAGGCATGAACATCAGGGCACTGAAGGCACTGGGGACACTACCCATGGAGGATGGGTAAGACAGGGGAGTGGCTAGAAGTGAAGCCAAGACTCCCAGCATGTGTAACCAAGAAAAGGCTCTGGAAAACTAGGGCACAAACCATGTGTTGTAGGGTTAGGTAATGTACTCAGACTTAGCAGTATGGAGCCACATACCTGAGGATGGGAAAGTTGGGTCCAAATGTCCATCCATGCAGGTAGTTGGGAGGTGGCCACCAGGAAAGGGGTAAGATTCAACAGTAGCAAGTGCAGTTATGGAATGGGCTCCCTCTCTATTTCTCTTGCTCCAAACTTAGAATATCCACAGCACAAGATGTCCCTCTGCTCTCTTCCTCAGAGACACTAGTTGGATCTCCAAATAAGAAGGGGGGTGTTAATGCAAGACCCCACCAAGTTTTCCTTCTTTTATTGCGATAAGATCATCTCCTAGGGACAGTCATCAAGCAGATGGGTATCTGTTTCTTTCACTAATGAAACATCCTACCTGTGTATGCAGAATCTCTCCCATTGAAGATACCCTGTCCTAATCCCAGAAACTTGTGAATAAGCTGCCTTGCATGGGAAAGGATTTCAGAGACTGACTAGCTCTGAATCTGAATTGGCAAGGATATCCTGGTGATCCAGGTGCATCCAATGTCACCACAAAGGTCTTCAAAGGAGGGAGCCAGGAGTCAAACTGAATCATAGGAGAGGCAAGGATGGGATCAAAACTATCAAGTGAGAAGAGGGGGAGTGATGTATATGTATGAATAGAAGTGACCTGTAAAAGTTAAAAGGGCTGTGGGATTTCCCTGTAGAGCCTCTGGAAGCAACCAGACCTTTGACATACTGAGTGGAGCTCAATTAGACCATTTTGGACTCCTGACCTCTAGAAAGTAAGATAACACATTCATGTAACTTTTAAGCTACTAAGATCATGGTTATTTTTTATAGTAGCAGTAGTAAATAAATATTGCATACCACTCATTTTAAGCCAACAACATCTATCAAGAGATCAAATTTAACCAGCCTCCCTTGCAGCTATGCATTGCTCTGTGACTAGTCTCTAGCAATGCAATTGAATGGCAGTAGTGTAAACAATTTCTGAGCCAGCCTCAGCTTTAATACAAGCAGCTTGCTCTCAACTTGTGCACTTTAGTTTTCCTTCTTCCATTTCTGGTAGATAATAAATAATACAGATGCAGCAAAGACACTATTGTGATCCCGCCTATGAGGGCAAGCTATATGACACAAGAGCTGAAGAACTTGGATCCTTGAAGGACTCTGTCTGTGAAGGAGAGATGGCTTGTTAGCCAGGACCAGCTAGGTCATTATCTCAGAGAAAAACATATTTGTGGTGTGTATGTGTTTGGGGGGGGGAGGCTCAGTCATGTGAGTTCACACACGTGTGCATTCACATTTGTAGGCCAGAGGTCAACCATGCATGTTTTTCCACAGGAGCCCTCCATCCTGCCTTTCCAAGACAGGGTCTCTCACTGGGACTTAGGGCTAGCTGTCCAGACTAGACTGGATGTCCACTGAACCCCAGGGATCTCTACCAATCTCCACCAAGAAATACATTTTTAATTTAGTTCCGCCACAGTCATAGCAGCCATCATGACAGCTTAACTGCAGTGTAAACACACAATTGAAAGAAATTCCACAGAGGGGTTGGGGAAATGTCTAAGTCAATAATATGCTCACTGTACAACCATGAGGACCTAACTTTAGTCTTCAGCTGAACCTAAAGCTATACACATGTGATCCTGTTGCTGAGTGAGGGGACAGGAAAAGCTTTTGATGACCAACTAACCTAGCCAAATCTGTGATCTCCAGATTCAGTAAGAGACCATGTCTCAAAGCAATAAGATACAGAACAATGATCTCTAGCTTCCATATGCATGCGCATACATGTGCATGCGCACACATAAACATACACACAACCACATAGACACAAGACCAAATTTATCTGGACAGTTGTGTACAGACACAAACATTCACACCCTAGCAGGATGAATGCAGAGTACAGAGGTGGCCAAGCACTCTGGTAAAATACCTTCGCTTCTGACACAGGGAAAGAATTCCGGATTGACAGAGTGGTCTCAGAGACAGCCATTTACATTGTATATGTCCTCAGTACTGCCATACCCTGTCTCATAAGCCTATAAACATCCATCACCAATGGAATGCTTTTCCCATGTGACCAGGAGGACTAGAGCTCTATCCGTTCTCAGTGTGCAGATCACTCAAGTCCCCCATCTGTGGTAGTTGCAGATCAGCTGGCCTCATGCCTGCTTCCAGACCCAGGCTCTCTACCAAAGAAGAGTGTGCTGGCCAGCCCCAGCAGCTGTAGACTTGACCCAGACAACAGCTGTGGAAGACAAATCATCTTGCTCATTGGCTTCGTGCTTTTAACAGCTCGAGGGTCCCTTAGACTGGTTCCCTGGGTCTTAACAGGGACTTAAACAGGTTGCTGATGTTTCAACATTTTTTCTGTGTTGGGGGTTTTGTCTAGTGGTGGTTGGCTATAATCTCTAGCTCTTTTTGTATCTTATTTTCACACACACACACACACACACACACACATGTATGTATATATATCTGAAAATAAACCAAAAACTCTCTAAAACATACTGGAAAGTACCCCTATAACACGGGTCCATCATCTCATCTCCCTGTTCAGAATCCTCCAGTGCCCTCTACCACATAGTCCTGAGGGCCCTACCCACTCTCTGACTTGGCCCTGCTCTCCTTGGCCCCACAGGCTTCCTTCTGTCCTCAGCCCCAGCAAAGCTCTCATTTCCTCTGGCCAGCCTCCCTCCAGCACCATCTCAGAGGCCACTGCGGCCTTCTGGGGGTCACAGTCCACCCCACACCATAATCACACGCTCCTGATGCTCCTTTATGCTGGTTCTGGTTCAGTTTGAGCTTCCCCATCCAAACATCTCAAATCCCAAATGCTCCAAAACCTGAGAATTCAGAACCTAGAATTAGGGCAACACCCACACACAGCCATAGATGCTCCCAAGGTGACCGAGACAGACGCAACTAACCCAGTGGTTTGCCATTCAAAACTTGGTCCCATGAAATTACCTAAAATGCTGTGTAAAATTATCTTTAGCATATGTGTATCAGGGGTATAGAAAGCACACATGGATTCCACGCTTAGACTTGAGTCCCCCACAAGGTATCTCAGTACATGTAAGTAAATAGTCCAAAACCCAGAAAAATCTGAAATCTAACCCTTTCTGATGCCCAGTGTCCTGGTAAGGAATTTTCTGTGCTTTCTGGCCAGCTCTACCTAGGTTAAGATGATGTTAATTTGTGCATCGATTGTCTCTTGACCGCCACGAATGCTCTCCGTAAAAGAGTTCTTTGTCTTATTTCCACAAGTCCACCTCGGGCTCCTCACTGCTTACACCAGTTGCTGGCACAAGTGGGGTAGATGGGGAAGATCTCTTAAATCAACAGTGCGGTGACATTAGCAATGCATGAGTACCTACTGATCGAAACCACTTCTTTTTGTTGTCATTTTTTGACAGCTCACCCCTGGCATCTCGTTCCTACCTTGATCACGCTGCTTTCAACTAAACTGCTGTAGACAACCTGTTTCCAGCCAGAACACCTGCTGCCCTCCCAGGGTCACTTCCAATCACAGTTCTCTCACATAGCCTTCCACTCTACACACCTACTTAGATCCCAGGTCTGATCTCCGAATAAACAAATGGAATCCATGCACCCCATCCAGGCACGCCTTTCCTGCACAGCGCATGGCTCCATCAGGCAGGCAGCAGCTGGCAAAATCATGAGGTTTGTAATGTGCAGCTCTGCAAAGCTGCAATTAGCACTTGACAAGCTCTTTATGGCCCGCAATTGAAATGTCTGTGGTGTTGTAATTCAGTTCCTCCTTGAGGTGAACATGTTACTAACCTCATCTAGAAAACGAGATGAAACGCCTCCTCACATTCCTGGTCTCCTAACTGGTGCACATGCGACCTGATGCTTCTCTGTCACTCTACTTCCAAATTTCCACCATGATTTTTCTTCACCATCCCTGACACTGGTGCCGAGGACTACAGTAGGTACACACTAGCTGGGTTCTTGAAGACTAGAGGCAAATTCAAGAGGATACATATAAAGCTTCAGGCAGGTATCTTGGGCATCTCTCCACTGCTCCTAGACAGTTGAGAATGAATGCCCTTGATCTTCAAGACATCCAGAACCCTATACATTGGTGGTTCTAAGGTATGTCTGGTCTACCCAGGGAAGTGAAGCCAACCTGCTTGCAACTAGCTCTCCAGAATGCAGATAAAGTGTTAAGCAAACTTCACCACTCATTTCTGATCTAGGACAAAACCCTCTTAGCAAATGACCCGGGGGATACCTCTGGACACAACCACAGCTGTTACAAGAACAGCCAGCATCCACACAGTCACCAAACAGCAGTCTTGCTCAATCTGGAGACAGTCAAGAATGCTGCCCCAACCTCTGCTTAGTCCCATCCTCAAAGTGGATCAGGGCACTTAGACCACGGGCAAAGGGGGCTGGCAAACACAGGGCAGTGAAAGGAAGAGGCATCGTTAGCTGCACATCAAACAACTGTCTACATGGAAACCCAAAGAACCTCACAGGAAGCTACTAGAATTAGTAAGAGTGTTCAATTGGGCCTCTGATTCTGAGAGTACTACGTGCACAGATCAAGGTTTCCTACACGTAGCAATAGTGAGTGAGAAAATACCTCTGGGGACAAGGAACTGCTCATTCACACTGCAGCAAAGAGAAAGCACTACTGGCTAATTAAAGCAGTGAATTCACTGTCAATATGACACATGTGGAAAGGACTCTCAGGGCTAGAGATGTACCTGAATATTGACTAATGGAGTTCAGCCTTAGAGAATCTCCAGCCTCAAAAATCGATATTAAGCTGGACATGGTGGTACACGCCAGTAGCCTTGGCACTTGGGGCCCCAAGGAAGAGTTATTCTGAGTTCTAAGTCTGCCTGGACTACAGAGCAAGATGCAGTTTCAAATATCAAACAAACAAAAATCAATTCCAGTAAAATTCAGTGCTCTTTCAAGTGCAGGCACAGGGTCTCAAAATTGCTCAGTGCAGATCATTGAACTGCTCTCCATGATATTTTGCTTTTTTTTTTTTTCCAGAATTGAGGATTGAAGCCTGACTTCCTGCATGCTACACTGGCCCTCTAAGCTACAGCCCAGCCTTTCCTTATTCTTTATCCCAAGACAGGGTTGAACTAAGCTTGGCTCTGAACACATAATCTGCCTTGTCACTATTATGGTGCTGCACACACTCAGGAGCCTCGTTACTGCCACTGTGTTGATGCTGCTGCTGCTGCTCTGCTGCTGCTATCACAATCACTATCACAATTGTGACACCATTGTCATGTGAGGACGTTGTCATTATGACCACCATGCCACTGTCACTATTGATCACTTCTGTGATTGCCATGCCACTGTCATGATCATGATGTGACTGTCCCAATCACAATGCTGCTACTTCGATCACTATGCCACTGTCACAATCAGGATGCTACTGGTGTGATTGTGATGCTGCTGTCTGAAACCCAAGATTTGGGGCAAATCTTAGAAACTTCCTAGGACATCAACACTGTAAAAGGTGACAGTTTATGTCCCTGAAAACTTTGATGGATACCCTTTAAATGTCTACCTGCAGATCTGAGGCAAACTCTGACCCAAAGTGCCCACAGACACACATATACGTGATGAAGATTCGGATCAATCCCTGAGCCTTGCCTGTGCTACATAAGTGCTGTACCACTGAGCTACATCTCCAGTGTCTTAGTTGGGGTTTACTGTTGTGAGCAGACACCATGACCAAGGCAACTCTTATAGGATAACATTTAATTGGGGCTGGCTTACAGGTTTAGCGGTGCAGTCAATTATCATCAAGGCAGGAGCTTGGCAGCATCCAGGCAGATGTGGGCTGGAGGAGCTGAGAGTTCCACCTTTTATTCTGAAGGCAGTTAAGAGAAGACTGGTTTCCAGTCAGCTAGGACAAGGGACTTAAAGCCCACACCCACAATGACACACCTCCTCCTACAGAGCCACACCTCTCCAACAAGGCCACACCTCCTCCAACAAGGCCACACCTCCTAATAGTGCCACTCCCTGGGCCGAGCATAAACAAACCATCACACCCATCTTGGACCCAAACTTTATAGAAAGGTCACAGAGCAAAATGAAGATATATGCCGAATTCTATTGTGTTTTTAGCTCTGGTAAAGAGTCAGAACTTTCTTGATACCTATTGTGTGGACATGGAGGGAATTCCTGTACCGGATACTAAAGTACAATATGAGGTCAGACCAATTTTATTAACAAGACAAGAATTCAAAAAGCATCAGCCTGACCAACTATAAGGTAGGTGGAGAAGGAAGTCATTTAACACATGGTATTGGGACCTCGGATTGCCCACTCATAAAAATGATAACTGAGAAATTGTCATCCTATTAACAGTTCTGGGAGCTGATGGGTGAAGTGATTCCTGCTCATGTGTGAGGACCTGAGTTGGGACCCCTAGACTCAACATAAAACATGGGCAAAGTGTCGTGTGCCTGCAATCCCAGAGCCGAAGGGGCAAACACAGGAGGGTTCATAGAGCTCACTGGCCAATCTGTTTGCACCCATGAGCTCTGGCTCCAGCGAGGGACTCTGATCCAAAAATATAAGGCAGAGAGTGACTGAAGAAGATACCAACATCCATTCTGGCCTCCATGTGTGTATGCACACACCCTTCCCCGTCCTCCATATATAGCATATATAACACATGAACACAAAATTCTACATGTGTTAAAGCTAAATATTAAATTGAAACCATTAGAAACTAAAAAAAAAAAGGATCCAAGAAGGTTAATTATAAGGGCATGGAGTGCTGAGGGGGTTCCTAGGCAAAGGTCCAGGGGCAGGAAACATGAAGATGTAAATCTGATATGAAAATGAAGATCTCCTATGTTGAAAAGGAACAGAAAACTAAAAAGCAGGAATAAAAACAGGATGCACATTTACCACCAGCATGGGACAGGGGCCATTGTTCGTCTAATGCAGTTCACAAATTAGCAGGAGAGAGAGAGCTGTATATTCATAAAAATAGGCAAGAGCTATGACAAGTCCATTCACAAAAACAGAAGGGCTCATTAAACATCTAAATACATTTAACTTTTATTTTTCAGAGCTGGGAATGGAACCCAAGGGCCTCGTGCATGCTCAGCAAGTGCTCCCCGCTAAGCCATCTTCCTAGCCCAACCTCACCTGCAAAGAAATGCAAATCAAAATTTATTAACTATCCAGGGGGCAAAGCGTTTGAGTTAATTTTGATTTAGTACTAATTCCCAGTCAGGGGCTAGCAAAAGGTCCCCCACCTTTCATTAGCTACCCAGCTAGACAGGAAATCCAGGGCAGGATAAAGAGCAGGGACCTACAGTGGCTCTGTGGGCTTCTTCCATCTGTCCCAGTTTCTGAGGGCTAGGGTAAGTGTTGGCACGGCTCAAGTCCCATTGTTTTACTCTGAAAGAGGAATAATAATTAATAAATGGGGTGATGCACATCAAGCCATGATTCCAGAGATAAGAATTCATCAAAAGACATCAATCTCCCATCCTCTTTGCACAAGCCAAGACTTAATCCTAAGAAACAAATATAGAGACTGAAAAAGATGGCTCACTGGCTAAGAGTACTTGATGCCCTTGCCAAGTTTCAGCTCTCAGTATCCACATCAGATAGCTCACAGCTCAAGCTCATGGGATCTGACACTCTCTTCTGGCTCCAGTGGACACCTGCACACACGTGGACATACATAGAGATGAAATTAAGTGAAGAAATAATCTTTTTAAGAATGAAAAAGAGAGAAACCAATCTCAGAGAAGCATACGTATTTTGAAGGCTGTAGACTGCAGCATCATTTAAGAGCTCACATGCATGCACATGTGAACACTCATGCACATATATACACACATGTGCATACACATGCACACACATACCCACATGTGCAACACACACATGCACACCCACACCCTCATGTGCACAAACACATGCACACACCCACGTGTACATATACATGAGCAAATACATGTGCACACACATACCCACATGTGCACACACGTGCACACACATATGCACATGTGCATACACATGCACACATATATCCACATGTGCACATATGTACACACACCCACATATGCATGCACACATGCACACTCATGCACCCAAATATACACATGTGCACACACATGTACACACAGTCATGCACATAATACACTCCAACAACTGCTCACACATTCAATGATTGGTTATTTAAATAAACAACAGCTTTGTGGAATAGTGGGAATCCTTGTACACATGTAGAGAGGACTCCTAAAAGGCCTAGAAGGCTCTTGGTAAAGAATTAAGGCTTAGGGTGAGAGCATGTTTTGTCATATTAAAAAATAAAAATTAAAAACTGGGGAAGATACGGATGGAGCACACGGCAGATGACCAGGACTTTATCTCTAAATGTGGGGTGATAAGGGGACAATCTCAGCTCAGCAGTAATTGTGTGAGGGAGTGGTTTATGGGTGATTTGGGGTTTCTTCATTTTATGTGCATTTTTCTAAATCTCTATTTTTTTTAAAAAAACAAAATAAAACTCACCAGTTAATTCTATAAGGTAAAATCATGAATTAGCTTTTTCAATGCAGACTCTCCAAATACCAAACTACAAGCATCCTAGTTTGCTTTTCTGTTACTGTGCCAGGACACCCAGAGAGAAAAGCAATGTAGGGAGGGAAGGGTTTGTTTGACTTATGCTTCCTTCTCACTGAACATTATGAAGGGAAGCCAGGGCAGCACCTCAAGGCAGGAGCCCGGAAGTGGGAACGGAAGCAAAGAGCAGGAAGGAACACACTAATGACTTTTCTGCCTGGAACAGCTGTCGGGGTGGCACCACTCACAGTGGGCTGGGCCCTCTCACATCAACCTTTAACCAAGTGTCCCACAGACCAATCCCAAGGAGGCGATTCCTTCACTGATGTTTCCTTTTCCTAGCTAAGGAGTATGCATCAAGTTGACAAAAAGAACCAGCATTAGGATATTTTGTTTCTTTAGGATAGTTTCTTTTTGTCTGTCTGTGTTGGAGTGAGGGTGGGCATGCTCCTGTGTGTTCACCTGTAGGAACGAGGGCGCATTGTATCATAGCTCACATAGGAAGGTCAGATAGCAACCTTGGATACTGGCCACCACCTTCCACCTTCTTTGAGACATGGTCTCATGTTTACCACTGTATCTGCCAGGCTAGCTGGTCCTCTGGTCTCCAACTCTAAGCTTCCTTATGAGTGCTGGGATCACAGATGTGTTACCACATCCAGTGTTCCGTGAGCTCTGGGGATATAAACTAGAGCTTGCATGACTGTCACTTTACCTACTGAGCCATCTCTCCAGCCCAGGATGGCTTTTCAAAATATGAAAATGATGTCATACAAGTGTGTTTCCTTTCCTGGGCAAGAAAGGTCCAATGTATATACACAACAACCCCCTGCCCCCAGAGTGGGGACATATTGACAAATGTCTCCAGAAACCACTGCCATGGTATTCAGTGACACCTCCCATTTTCGTGTGCCTGTGCTCTGTATTCTGAAAAGGAGTCTCATGATTCCCAGACAGCATGCATGTCTCTCTCCAAAGACCAAACCCAGACATGTGAGTGATTTTCTCTAATAACACAGGTTTCTCGTAGAGCCCGCCTGCCCTGGGCACGGCATCTCTTGGTAAGCTCTGTTTTGTCTTCAAAGTGGTCTCTGCTTGAGCTCCCTGCCTCAAGGACCAAAGCCAGGGTCTTTAAGGACCAAAGCCAGGGTCTTTCTCCAGCCAGTTCCTTGCCTATGAATCCCCACTCGTCCATACTGTGTCCTAAACAGAGCCTGTATTTTTACTGAGGTCTCTTTGCCCCTGTGCCATAGACAATAAGTCAGAAGTGCTTTTTTTTAAGCCTTACTTTGGCTACTAACCAGCTCTGATTCTCTTTATTTTTCTTTCATTACTTTATTTATTCACCTTATACCCTAATATCAGCCCCCTCTTCCCAGTCCCCCCTCACACAGCTTTACCCCCATTCCCTCCTCCCCTTCTCTTCTGAGAAGGGGAGGCCTCCTGAGTATCCCCCCACCCTGGCACATCAAGTCACTGCAAAACTAGGCACATCTTCTCCCACTGAGGCTAAAGAAAGTGGCCTGGTTAGGGGAACAGGTTCCACAGGCAGGCAACAGATTCAGGGACAGCCTCTGCTGCTCTAGTTGTTGGGGGACCCACATGAAAGCTAAGCCCCATATCTGCTACTTATGTGCACAGGGGCAGGGTAGCTCATGCCTCTGATTTTCTTTAACAGATGCTGCTCCTCCTCTGGGGCTCCCAGTTTCGTAGGTGAAGCCCCCAAAGAGATACAGCTCTTTTCCGTCTTCCTTGCTGCCACCTCCACAGCCCTCAGATTGGGGGTGAAGGGGAGAAGGCGTCTACAAAGCTCTCCCAAGCCCTTTCTCCTATAGCCTCCGCCTCTAACTCAGGTACACTGAGCTGCAAGCTCAGGTTTCGTCCTTGGGTGTCTCATAGCTTCCAACAATGAGACCTGTTCCTTCCATACACACCAGACTTTGTTCCTTCTCCAAGGCTGACATGGTTTCTTTCCCTCTGCCTGCCCTACATGATGCTCCACTACCAACTGTTAAGTACAGGGGCTGAGGGTAAGGCTCAGCCGGTACAGTGCTAGCCTAGCGTGCATGAAGCCCTGCGTTTGATCCCCAGCCTTACCTAAACTGGGCATGGTGCCACACACTTATATCCCAGCACTCAGGACGTACAGGCTAGAGGGTCAAGAATTCTGCCAGGTGTGTGTAGTGAACCCCGCACTATCGATAGCTCCTCTTAGTGATTCCCCATCTCTCTACTCCAACCCTGATCTGTGGCAGTGAGCCACCTGCATCTCCTTGTTCCATTCCAACTGCGCCCAGTTCTGCAGAGGCCGCTGTTCCCTGATGGCAACAGTCTGATTTATTTCTCCCGTGTTATCTTTCCCCTTCTTTTTTCCTCCTTCCATCCCCCCACCCCTCTGATATAGGGTCTAAACTTAGCCAAGGGTGACCTTGAACTTCTGATCCTCTTCCTTCTACTTCTGATGTTACAGATGTGAGGGACACTCTGAAGAGGTAGGGAAGAACCTGACCAGTTATGAAGGGTGGAAATCCTCCATACATTAGCTCAGCAAGAGTCTTGGGTAAAGGTCAAAGGTCAAGGGCTAGGTACAAAACACTCAGAGGAGCTGACAGTTGGACAGGTGGACACTGCCTAGACTATGCCACTGCTCAGCACAGGGCTCAAGAGTCATACATAGCCCTTCAGTTCCTGACCCCATAGCTGCCCATCTCAGAGTAACTAGTCATCCTGGGACTTCATTCCATAGATCCTGGACATCCGCCATCAATGCGTGTTACAGGAAGAACTGGCTCATACTGTCCTGGGATAAGGACTTTTGCTTAGTGCTAAGAACATCTGTCAGTGCTGGTTCACAGGTGTCTCCCAGTCAGCATTTTCAGAAGGAAAGGGGGAGGGCATTATGGGAGTCCAAGGTCAGAGGAATAGGTTCTCTTAGACTGTCTCATGAGGCACAAGGGGATCAGACTCTTCTTAGTCCTCTAAGGTTCACTGACGTCTTCCTGTCCTCGCATGGTTGCTTCTGAGACCAAGTGCAGCCCAATACATCACACCATGAGAAAAGAACCTTGAGATTGGGGTGAATGGAACACAAGGAAATTTATTTTCTGGCTCTGACATCTGAAATGTTTGCTGGTTCTTCTAGTTTATCATTAGCAGCAAAATCTGACACTGGAAGCTTTAGCAAGACCACTGATTTAAAAGTATGCATCAAAAAAATAAATAAATAAATAAAAATAAAAGTATGCATCTTCTTTTATAGATCATACACCTACATTACACACACACACACATCACATATGCACACACATATACCACATACACACACATGCACACACACAAGCACATACATACTACACACACAGATGTGCATACATACAAAACACACATGTGCACACACATAAGCACATACATGTCCCACACATGTGCAAACACATACCACACACACACAAGCACACATGCACACATATATTCCACAAACACACCAGCAAGACTCGGAGTCCTGTGGCCAACCACTACTGAAAAGTTGCAGTTTAACATCTTGACTGGGAGATTCCAACAATCAGCAGGTACTCCTAAATGGTCCATCTTCTCCATCTTGTTGAAAGATCACAGAGATTTTATCAAATAATCTTCACAGAATCTACAGTCCCCAGGTCCCTGCTTTCCTTACCCTCCTAATTTAGCCACTTGTTCAATGCAGTAAGCAAGGTCAGTTGTATACACTTGGTTCTTCTTGAGCTCAGGGAATCTCAGGGATCCTTACTTTCACACTTGAAGGTCCCGTCCCCACTCTGAGCATACGTGTTGGACTTATACCTGACAACCTATGGAAGCATGGCCAACCCTCTACAGGCAATAGGGAATGACATACCAGACATATGCATTGTCTGGCTATGTGGCACCCAGAGTGATCAAACACTGAGAAAAGCATTCATGTTGAGGAGGTGTGCAAAGCATGGTGGGAAAGAGGCCAGTGCAGACTGGATGCTAGTGTCCCCAATCTCAGAATGGTGGGAATGGTTGATTTCCTACCTGTAACGAGTGTGGAAGCCAGAGCTAAGACTCAAAGGCATGAGTGACTGGAAGGGCTGGTGACAGGGCAGCAAGAATGCTGCCACTTCACACAGGCAAGGATCTGCCTCCTCCTATGCTTGGTCACAGTTGCCAGGATAACCGCATCCCAAGTTTCTGGAAGATAGTACTTGGCTTCAAACAAGGACATCTGCACCAGAGCCAGCCACTGCTACACCAACAGAGAGGCAGGATCCTTTCTCCACTCTCATGATCCCAGTTAGCTCATCTCTGAGACTTAAGATGCTAGGCTTTCGGGTACCACTATGCAGTTAGTCTGTCACCAAAGATCTCAGACTTCGAAACTTCCTTGTTTTCTTACTTGCTTGTTGTTTGGAGACAGGGTTTCTCAAAATAGACCAGGCTTGAGCTTAGCAGCTTTGAGCTCACCAGCCTCTTGTTTCAGCCTTCTAAGTGCCAGGATCACAGGTGTGTGTCATCACCCCTGCTAAATCGCCTTCTCATACATCTGAGCCATCCACAAACCCTTTCTGGGATGTACCGTTTGTTTGTTAGGTTGGGCCTTGACTATGCTGACACCCTGACTTCTCCTTTTACAGGATGAAAGACTCCAGCTGCCTGTTTTCTTCCCTAAAAAGTAAATTCCGACTTAAAAACAGGAATAGATGGCTCACTCTTGACATCTCCTGCCCTATTTCTTCTTAAAAATGAAATGAGACCTACTTAGGCCCTGTTATCTCCACTGTCCTGTTTTTCCTGTGACTTGGAGGGTCCCTGCCCCTCACAGCATCTGGCATTGTCACAGTGGGGCCCTCACAGCAATGAGGCGTTCTGGCTTTGGTCTGGAAGGCTTTCGGGTTGGTATCCGAGTGAAGCAGAAGATGACCTGGGAGCTAGGCGTGGGAGTGCAGGCCTGTAATCCCAGCCACTTGGGACACTGAGATGGAAGGATCACAAATTCACAGCCAATTTGTACAATTTTGTGAGACCTGTCTCAAACATTTAAAAGCTTTTTGTTTGGTTTAAAAGGAAGATGGGACTCTATCCTAGTGGTAAGATATTTATCTGCCATGAATGAGGTTCAAGGGTCCATCCCCAAGGCTAGGAAAAATAATCATCTAGAAAATGCCTTTTCCTTTTTACAGTTATGGAAACTGAGGCAGAGAACATCAAAATTAGAGCATGGAACCAAGTGTTCCCAGCCCTGGGTCTTCCCTCCCCTGTAGCTCCCCTCAACCATTCTAATTCTTTCACCAAACACCCAGCACTGAGTCTTTTTTGGTAAAAATTCAATTTAGTCTTTACCCATCAACTTCTTTATCAGTGCCTCTGAGAACCACTGTATTGCTCAGCTCAAAATCTCTTCCTTCCAACTGCATTTTCCAAATGGCCCATCATTCTCTGCCCAGAGAAGAAGTAATCTGAGGCAGGCTGTAACAAGGCTGAAACCTGGCAGGTCTCAAAAGTAAAACCATCCGTCGTTCCAGCTAGGAAGCCAAGGCTCCATCCTTCCCAGGCGGGCTGATTAATCACAAGAATCCAAAATGACAGCAGGCCCCAGTGGTTCTGCTGCCTCTAAATGCAGGCTCTGTTCCCATGAAGGAGTCATAGGACTGGAGGACCCTGCACACATCTCTCACCACACCCATGCTAGTAGAGACAGGGACTCGGGACAGGCACAGTGTGTGGCTTCTCCCTGTCACTGAAGCCTCCTCTGATGCCAGCCTGGCAGCCCACCAGACTGACAGGAGGAGCAGTCCCGGAAGCGAATGCCAGCTTCTGCCTTCCGACTCACAGCCCGGCCTGGCAACCTGTCTCCCTGTGGCTCTTGTCTACATTTACTCCAGCCCGACCCATGTTTCCTGCTTCCTTCATCAAGAAAGCAGTTAAGAGAAGTGTAAAGCTGATGGCCTACGTTCAGCCCACCTACAGACCCACCTTCAAGTAGGCTTTAACATCACTCCTGGGCCCTCTTCAGGCCCTGACTCATTTTTCAATTGCTCCAATTAGAACAGTCCCCCGACAGACTCTCTGGATATCAAATAAGACTGGGTCCTGCACCAATTCAGTATTTCCAGGCATGGATGGTTGTGCCTGGCTCCAGTTCTCTTAGCTTCTCAACAACCATTCACTCCCTGCTGTGAGGGAAGCAGGCTGAGTAAGTCACAGGGATTACAAGTCCCAGGGCCTGTTCACAGACTCAGTGCGTAGTGCCTGGGCCAAACCACACATCTGTCTAACCATGCTTCCCCTGCACCCTAGGCTTTGCAACGTTCCTGAAGGTTGCTTGCTCAGCTTCTGGGTGACTAGAAGGTGTCTGTCCCCAGAAAGCCTCTTTGCTGCCAGCACTGTCTAGAAACCAGGACTCTGAGGAAGCCCGAGATGAGCCATGACTAATTAAAAGTGAGTTTTTGAGGCCTGTGGCCCAAGGATAGTGGCCTTCTAGGTCTTTCCCACAGCTTGTCTGAATGGCCATCACATTAGTCCCCTGAAGTCTTTGCTCCCAACCTTGGCCCAAATAGGGCTCTACCTGCCATCTTTCAAGGTCACAGGTCACAGGTCACCTGCTGTGAGTCACCTCTCCTCTGTGCAGTTACAGTGCCCCTTCAAAGAAAATGTTCCACCAGCCTCATCCCCTTCTCTGTATGTGACAGTTGCTCCTATGTACCAAGCACCATGTACCAAGGAGCATTGAAGCCAATGGCATATGCTTGAATGTTCACGGCATCTTTATAAAGGTGTTATCCGAAGCTGAGTGTGGTGTTACATGCCTGCGTTTCAAGACTTGGAAGGCAGAGACAGGAGGTCTGAAAATTTAAGACTATCCTGCTCTGCATAGGAAGTTACAGGTCACCCAGGGTTATATGGCTAGGCCCCATCTCAAACAAAACAAAACAAAACAAAACAAAAAGATGTTTAAAAACACCTAGTAACTGAGAGAATGCCAAATCAATCACTCTTTGTAGGTAATTCAGGGGCATCTTACAGCTGTTGACTTTCTACAGCTCTTTGAAGCTTTTCTTTTAAAAAATAAATAAAAAATTCAGCCAGGATGACTGGTGCATGCCTTTAATCCCAGCATTAAAGGGAGGCAGAGGCAGAGGCAGAGGCAGAGGCAGAGGCAGAGGCAGAGATCTCTGAGTTTAAGGCCAGCCTGGTCTACATACAGCGTGAGTTCCAGGGCAGCCGGAGCGATACCAAGAAACAGTGGCTCAAAAAAACCCCAAATAAATAAATAAAATTATGTTATTTAACGCATAGAGTGTTTTGCCTACATATATGTGTACCATATGTATGTAACACCCAGAAGAGGGCAGCGTATCCTTTGAAACTGGAGTCAGATGTTTTAGCTGTTTGTGGGCTACCATGTGAGTGCTAGGAAGCAAACCAGGTCCTTCAAGAAAGCAAAGTGCTCTCAACCACTTAGCACTCCCCAGCCCCTGGAGCCTTCCTTATTAGGATTTTTGTTTTGTTTTCAATTGTGTTGTTTTCTTTTGCTGGAGACAGAGTCTCACTCTGTAGCCCAAGCTGACTTAAACTCTTGACATCCCTCTGCCTCAACCCACTGAGTGCTAGAAAGGTCCAATTGCCTCTTTCCCTACTCCCCCCCCTCTACAGCAGCTCCATGAAAACCCAGAGACAACATTACTATTTCCCTTTACAGATGATGATGCCAAAGCATAGAGAATCCCTGTGGTTAGTTCAAGACCATCATTTGAGAACAAAGAGACAGGTGACCCATGAGCTCGGTCTACTGAACTACCCTGCCTCCTAAAGGATTTGCCTCCAGATGTTAAAGAAATGTGTCCTTCTCAGCCAGGACAGCAGATCATGTCTCTCTGGCCTCAGACCCAGCACTCAGTCCCAGCAATCTGCCCCTCAGCTGGCACCTCCTAACACCTTCTCCATTAGCAGGCTGAGTTGTGATTTTATCCCAAAGTGTTGCTTCAACAATGTATTTCACACCACTCACACAAAACACATTTGCTCAGCACCAGCATTGTGCCAAGGGATATGCTAGGTGCCCAGACAGGGGCTTCAGTCATACACAGATGTCCCTGTGTGTTCATAGGCACAGACCTGGGTGGTGGGATCCCTCGGATGGAAAACATGAGCCAGGGCTGCCCTCGTGGGTCGGGCCAGCACTCAGCTAGGGGAGAGGGGACTGGGGAACAGCAATAAACCCCAACAAAACAGCTATATGGAGCTTACTGGAGATAATGGTCTGCAAGCTAAGGAGTAAGCACTGAGCTTACTCCTTGTCCAGTGTCCCTCCATCAACTAGAAATGCCTCTGACTATAATGTTCAGACCCGGGTTGCAGCTTCCCCACTGGCCTCAAGCACGGCCCCACTGGACAAGAACTAATTTCTTTGCAACAGCAGCAATTTACATTTTCTTTTTTCTTTCTTTATTAAAAAAAGATTTATTTATTTCATTTATATGAGCACACTGTAGCTATCTTCAGACACACCAGAAGAGGGCATCAGATCCCATTACATATGGTTATGAGCCACCATGTGGATACTGGAACTTGAACTCAGGACCTCTGGAAGAGCAAGCAGCCAGTGCTCTTAAACACTGAGCCATCTCTCCAGCCCAGCCATTTACATTTTTGTGTGCATTATAACCAACTGGTCACACTGGAAGTTAGTGGCTGACTCAGGGATATAGGTCCCTACACTCAATGCTTCAACGAATGCTTCCTGTTGACCCTCACAGTGACCCTGAGCATGGCATCCCCATTCTACAGACAGAACACAGAGGCTCAAGGACCACACAGTGTAGACTACACAGGTAGCCTGACTCTGAATAACTTCCCACACTGGGCCAGCTGTCTCCCTGCAGCTCACACACTAGCAAGTCATTATAAACACCTTAATGAGCCCCTAATCCATCAGCTGGCCCTCATTCACTCTACGAGTATTTACTGAGTATCTGTTGTGTGCTAGAAAGTATACTGCATTCTTGAGGGAGCAAAAACAGACCAGTTCTTGCCCCCTGGAAGAATGAAGTCAGAGCAACACTGATGGACTAACCCAACAAATGTCAAATGGTACCTGCAACAAGCTCTGGACAGGAACACCATAGATGGGAGGGGAGTCATGATGGGTGAGTCTAGGTCAGAACAGAGGAAATGTGTTCAAGCTGGTTCCCAACGCAGGAAGAAAGGTGGCTGAGGTATGGCCAACAGTGACAGCTTGTGCAAAGGCCCTGTGTAAGAATGAGCATGTTCACTCGGAAGTCACAAAGGATCACATGGCTGGGTAGGGAAGATGGGAGGGTGCTCTGCATTGGCCCTGGAAGTTGACAGATTGAGCCTGAAGGAGTGCCAAGGCCATTGGAGAAGTCCTGTTTTGCCAGTCTTAGATCAACCGTGCATTCCTGCAGGGTGTAAAGCAGGGTAGCCATGTAAGCAGTGACCCGGTGCTGGAGTGTAGAGGACAGGAAGGGACAGGCTTTGTGCTATCGTATTTCTCATGCACATGGAACCATTTCTGGCCCACTACTCTCATGCACTTTCTAGGGACCAGCTGTTTCTGGTACATCTATGCATGCCCATCACCACCCAGGCCCTGGATCTAGCTGGAAGGTTGTCCCAGTTATGTACTAGAGGTACAACTGTTGCCCTGGAGATGATTTGAGTCTGACAGGAGGCAAGAACACTGGCACTGAAGTAAACATGGCAGGAGGTGATAAGTTCCCCCAAGAGCCAAGTTCTCCAGGTGCAAGGGAACAGAGGGAGGATGCATGTGAGCCAGGTGTGTAGACAGATATACTCAAAGTGAGCCAAGAGTGCAGAACTGGAGTGTGTGGCTGAGCAGCCTGATGGGAGAAGGAAGAGGATGGATCCGAACTAGAGGAAAAGCAAGTACTGAGGGTGAAATCCACCATGGAAAACATCCTGTCATCTGAAAAGAAAAACTGATCTTGTTTGGGGGAGGGGGTGGGCAACTGCACAATGACACATGATAATGAGGACATCTGTTCAAGGTTTAACTTTTAGCTCCTTAGGTTAACTTTTAGCTCTCTTCACCTTGCTCAGTCTCATCTGTGAAGTGTGAGCAGAATCAGCCTCTCCTCGGGAGACTGAGAGTTCAATGAATGGCAGGTACAACACTGCCCACATAACACAAACAACAGGTAGGAAGGGTGAGGAAGCGGGGTCCTCCTTGTCCTGCTCTCTAATCCTCACACTTGAAGCTGTATCTCTCCACTTCTTTGTTCTTGGTTGATGACAATGACATTAGAAGCTCTGTGAGGATGCCCTAACCTCCGTAAAATTCCCAGAGTCCTTCAGAATCTAGAAGGCTCCCCTGGGTCCCAGTTTTCACTAAGGAGATGGAAACCTGTTGTCATCGTGGGCTCTGGCCACCTGCTTTAGTGACTCGTGAGGTCCTGGAGCCATTCTGGGCTTTCGAATAGAAGCTCCAGGGAATGGGTAGCCTCGGAAACAAGGCAAATTGCTTTAGATGATACACTGGTGATTATTATAAGTGTGGCTGTTGCTTTGAGAATCAGTTCCCTCGAAACCAAGTCAAGTGGATCTTGAGCAGAGTGTAAAAATATCATTTTCTCCGAGCCCCTTCTGACCCCACTGCACAGGAGCAGCAGTAATGCATGACTCCCCAGAGCCTCCGCTGGCTAGATTTCATCAGAATCTTGAGCAATGAGATGCTTGCTAAATGGCAGGAGAAGGGGTCTGCTTTAGCCAGCAACTGACACCCCTAGGCACCTATGAAGATGGATCACTCCATTTACTTCCTAACTTGGATCTGCTAATTTTCCAGACGACAGTGACACTTCATCCTTCAACTGCACGGCCATTCAACAAGACCAGGGAAGTAAAATTGGCAAAAAAAGAAACCCCCAATCTGTCTAAAAGGCATCACAATGGCCACACCTTTTACTTGGGCAAGAATTTTCTGATTGAAAACCATCTCATAGCCCATCAACTCTGCACATGGTCCTATGGGATTTGCTTATCTAATGGGGCCCAGACCCATCCCAAGCATCAGGGAGAAGATGACTTTCTAATCCCACTCCCTCAGTTCCTGAGTCACTACTGATCACACAGATGTACAAAGCAGCTCGGCGCCCGGAAGAAGTCTTGCTATTCAGGAGGTTCCCAGGCCTGGCATGAGACCACCTGACTCACCCAGACGGATGAGTTGGTTTCATTCCTACAGTGTCTCCTGGGACCAGAGCCCGGCCACACCTCCATTGGCTCAGTGTGGTGTCTGAAAATGGGCACAGGGTATCAGAACCCAGCTCCTGAGTCTTCATTGAAATATTGTTCCAATAAACTAACCTGAGACCAGAGAACTTCTCTCAAACCCAAGCAGATGTTTCTCCTAGGTTGGGCTGTGCATTACAGGATGCTACACATATGTTCTTCAGAAAAAAGGGGAGTGGGTGGCATCAGCTTAGCGTATCATCCCCTGTTGGAAGATCCAACACCTGCCCTTTCCTCTTTCCACAACCTCTGTAGAGTGTGTAGAGAGGTCAGGAAGCTCTCCCCATTGCTTGGCACACAAAGCTCCTCACCAACTTGTTACAATGGCACTCCCAGAACCTGCGAGCTGGAATCAGGCTCGTAGACTCATTTGTTTGTTCCATGAATATTCTTGGATATTTTCTCCTGTTCCACAGCCCTGGGCCTGAGATGGTGCTGGGGGCAATGGGGAGCCTTTAGTGCTAAGGTGGTGGCAAAGAGGCTCTGTCCCAGCTGCAGTCAACAGCTAGCAGAAGACTTGCTAATAAGGTGAGCCACCGACCGACCGTAGGACCCAACCCACTGGCCCTCTCTAGGACTCCTCCTACTGAATCCTCCAACTGGTACATCTGTGCATCCCTAGACAGCCAGGTAAGAGAGGAAGGCATTTCAGCAGCCTCCCAGCCTGGCCTCTTATATAACCGCAGAGCAGAAGAAAACAGAGCAGCAGATGCAAGACATCTGCTTCTTGGGCAGCTTTGCCTGTTGGAGCTCCCACCTTCCTAGAACCAAAACACAATGAGGTGAGAAGTCAGGCTTCTCTCTCAGTTGAGCTGGGAATGGCCAAGCTGGGAAGGTGTTCCACTGGAGCCTCGCCTGGCTGTTGTGGGTGGATCACATCGTGTGTGACTGTGGCTTAGGCCTGTTACACAGCAAGCTCCTGCTTCTCACTGAGGACTGTATTGCAGATCCTCATCCAGATCCTGGTGGAAGGATCTCCCCAGCAAGTGGGTGTGGTATCTGGGGCAGGAACTGGCCTTGCTGTGGCAGCCAGTTAGGTGAGTTCCTTAACCCCTTTCCAAAATCCCAAGGTCAGCATGCAACCTCCCAAGAAGATTCTAGAGCTACCCTTCAGGCCCAGCATGGAACCCTCATCTGAAGAGGACAGCCCTGGCTCCAAAGCTCCCCAGTGGTCTGCTCAAGACTTCTAAGAGTGGCCCTTGACTCTGTAACTCCTCCTGCTCAATTGTCTTTCCATGCCTCCTCTTCCTAGGTGTGAGAACAGTGCCATGGTCTGTGCACTTCCCTACCTAGCCTTTTAAAAAATCAGTGTATATTCATTGCACAGAGTGATAGGTCTCCAAAGACATCTCAATTCAAGCACATCATGTACACTGGCCGGGTTCACGATCTGTGCCTTCTCTATTTTGCTTTCATCCCAAAGCCCATTCTTCATTGCTCTTGGGTATAACCTGAGATCTCCAACACCTATAGATTCCCCCTGGCACCATCTTCCTCAAGGATCCCAAATGGCAAATGCTTATGACAGCCATGTGCTCCTCTAGACTTCTCAGATTCCTTTACATTTAGTCTGAAAACAGTAACTATTTCTGGTCAAAGATAAAGGATGAGAACTCATACATGTTACTTGCAAGCGAAGGCAAGTAAAACCCAGTTCACATATGAGATTTCAGTGTATGTGGCACCTTCCTGAGGATTTTTCTTGACCCAGTCTGAAAACAGCCTGTATCTCTTATGTTGCTTCTTGGATGAGAGTCAACACGAAGGGCCTCTGACACACACAAGACTTTGAGTTAAATATGCTACAGAAATTCCAGGACTCAGTTGGTTACTGCCATGTCCATCCTAACAGAAGACTCACTTGGTGAGTTCATATTGGTTCAGCACCACTGTTCACCCTGGTCATCTTGCACCTCAATCTTCCGAGCTCCCTGCTGGGATCTCAGGTCTCTGTGTGTAGGACAATGTCATGTCTCCTCTATGCCTGCTAAGAGGGAAGGCCAAATGTATGAAGAAGCCCCTTTTAAAAAAGACATCAGCCCATAAGACTATAGCTCAACATTAGAATGTGCACTAAACAGAATTACTAATCCCTCTCATCACCTTTCTAAAGGAATTTGGGGACAAAGGTGTCTGTGGGTGCCTGTCTATACTGAGGAATTGGTGGGGGGTGAGTATGGTGAACACTTTGCCCCATTTGGGGCGTGGGAGGAATTGGTGCTGGTGGGAATTGCAGAAGACAGTGCCAGCAAAGGTCATCTTGATTCCTTAAGTCACTTACACCTTGACATGGGAAAATAACAGGCCCGGGGAAGTGGTCCAGGCAAACCTTCCCAGAAGATAGCAAGTCATCCAGTTACAGTTCAGCTCAGCAACCATTCACTCAGGCCCACCACATTCCTAGCTCTACCAGACCCTCCACCTTACCCCCAAGAATCAGGCTTGTCCTGACTGCAGACATCTACAGCCTAGTGAAGGATGGCTGTATGGCTCTCACACAAGGGAGAACAAGAGCCCAGTGAAGTCCTCAGAGTCTGTATCCTCTGTGCCCAACACCCTTCTCAGCAGTGGTGTCAGAAAACAGTGCTTTGAGTTTACGCTGTGTTTGAAGCTTCCATATGTATCTGAGGTCTTCCTTATAGCAGCTCTATGTGCTCAGCATGATGGTCCTCACACTGCACAAAAATAATACTGGCAACATAGTAACAACCAAATACTAGCATTCGCTACACCCTGGACCTGGGTTCGGCTGCAATCCTCTCATTGTTTCCTTAGGCAACTGTTGCCAAGTCTCCAAGCAGCTAAGTAGCATCCAGACCACAGTCCTAACCCTGAGCCTAACCCCATTCAACAGGTATCAGGTGAGAGGGAGATCACCGACATGCCCCATCCCTGCCTATTTTTTCTCAGGGACAGAGCGGTCAGGAACATATGCTCCCCTGGGCCCCTTTCTAGCGCCTCTCCTGCCAGCCAGGCCACAGGGCCACACTTTCCCTCCCTCTGCCTCTCCATCGCTTGAGACCCCAGCCAGGTGCTCTCTTTCTCTCTCTCTCTCTCTCTCTCTCTCTCTCTCTCTCTCTCTCTCTCTCGTTTATGATACAACAGTTTCCAGATCTCCAAGCTTACCCTGTCCACAGCCAGCCTCTACGTTCCTACCAGATCACTAATGCCTAGCTCTTCACAATGCACAAGGCAGCCACACCCAGCCCCAGGCTGCCTTTCTTCCAACAAGGCTGTCCTGGGGTACCGCATCTCACACCTGGATCCCTCCATTCTTTAACCTCAAGACTCTTTTGGGGGCCCAACCTCCACGTGCCCTAGGCTTCAGCTCTCTGTCTGTATCATAGTCACCCTACCCAAGCCCTCCTTTGAAAAGAAGCACAGCTGTGATAATTTTCTCTCTGCCTTCGAGCCTGTCACCACTACCGTCAGTCTGGCATTTCCCATGAGCCTGCCTTTGTGGATACCACCATCAGACCCTCATGATATCCACACCCCTTTATCTGTCTCTGATTTCCTAATAGGTACAAATTCTTTTCCACTCTGTATTCCTGAGATTGGGTGCAGGAGACCTTCTCTCTTCTCTCTTCTCTCTTCTCTCTTCTCTTTCTCTCTCTCTCTCTCTCTCTCTCTCTCTCTCCCTCCCTCTCATTTCATGACAGGCTGGTACATCAGTGTCATGTAGTTGGCTAGGGAATGAACTCATGACCCAGTTCATACCAATATGAGCCTAGCACCTCTTCTAGAGCATTTGGAAGGCAGAATTATTCATGCTGGGTTTCCTGCAAGTGAGTGTGCAAAGCCACAGTTGTGTGAGGCCATCTGCTACCACTCAGGACAGCATGCCTCACTGTGAACTAGCAAGGGATCAGAGCCAAGACCCAGAGAGAAAGGTGTTTTTAAAGATGTCACTGTGCTCCTTGATACAGACATACCTGAACACAGCTCACTTCAGGTTTTGCTTAGTTTGGCACTAATCCTGGCACTTCCTAAAGGTTGGTCAGTGGGATACAGCCATTCAGTGTGAGCCTAACTATAATCAGCTCAGTCCAGCTTCTTTTCATCCACAGTAGGAGGAATAGAACCAGAGCCTAACACATGCTGCCAAACATTTATTTTTAAGTTGAGATCTCACTAAGTTGTCCGGGCTGCTCTGAAATCCACTCTATATCCCAGACATGCCTTGAACTTATGAAGTCAGCCTCTTGAATAGCTGGGGCTATAGCCCGTGTCATCAGATCTATCTATTTTTATTAACAACTGCATTGATAGAACTCACATACTGTAACATTCACTATTTAGGAAGTTCTATTCTAGAATGCATAGCTATCTCTACTCTCATGTCCTATCCTGAGCTGAAGATGATAAAAGTTCTCTTGCTCTGCCCTCTATTTGCTCGTCACTTCTTTCAGGCTAGACCAGTGGTTCTCACCTTTCTGCAGGGCAGCAGCTCCAGCAGGTGCTTGGCACAAACCTGCAGAGCTGAGCTCAGCCTCCTAAGGAACACAGACACAGTTCGCAGCTATTTGAATCCCTTGTAAAACACAATGCAGGGACCAGTGAGGTAGCTGAAGGAAGGGACACTTGTCATAAAGCCTGGTGACAGGGATGCAAACTCCAGGATGCATGTGGTAGAAGAAGTGAAATGACTCTCTTAAGTTGTCCTCCAATTTCTACGTGTGCACGGTTACACACATAAAACAAAGTGCGGCACATAAATGAGCAGGGAGCTGGCAAAGCTGCTCGAGAGAAAGGCATGGTCTTCAATCATTTGTTTCTGCTGGGATTTCTAAGCTGGATCCCTGCATCATCAGAGTGATCTTCCTCAAAACTAGCTGCATGCTTGGGTTATGTGCTTTTAATTTCCTGAACCTTCCTTTTTTCTATCACAATATTTTTGTAATATATTTATATATTTAAATTGTATATAATTGAATATAATTTAAATTGTAACAAGTCAGAAGACTGCAATTGAACAGCAAGGAAATGATTAAATATTTATATGTGCATGGGATAGAATAGTATACAGTCACTAAAAATCATATTAACAAGATAGACTTAAAGATGTGGGGACATGCACATGATGTAATGGTAACTGAATAAAAGAACATATTAAACTGGAAGAAATAATCCTAATTATTTGATGTAATTACTTTTGCAAAGGTAGATTATGGGCAATTATTTTCTTTATGCTTTTCTATATCCATCAATTTTTCTAAAATGAGCACTTATCAGGTCAGACCCACCACCATTATTTTTTAGTTATATTCCTTGACTATTATTTTCTTTTACTAATATGGCTATCAAAGAACTCATAGGTAGATAATCCATCAAGTTCACTGTTGTGAATCCGGATTGCATTCAAACACAGAGAAGACAATCTGACGCTCCCAATGCTACTCCCAGACTCCTCTTTACATAGCTTCTGGCACTTCCTCTTGTCTACACTTTCAGTAACTTGTTTGTGTTTTTATTAGTCTTCCTGGCATCCATAAACAAGTGTTTGCTGAAGTGATGCAGTGCTCCACCAAAGAAGCAGAAGCCCTTCTGCCCCGGGATCTGTTGTGATGCCCCATCGTTAGACTGAGGCTCGACAGAGGCCTTGAAAGTCCTAGCCTGAGCTTGGAATACCTGTCACTAGAGATGCTGGTTCAAGTTCAAGGCCTGCCTGAGCTGCAGGTGAATTCAATACCATCTTGGGCAACTTGTGGAGACTATCTCAAAATAAAAATGTAGAAAGAGATCTGGGGCTATAGCTGGCAAAGCCGTTGGCTGCTGGGTTCAATCCCCAGTATTGCAAAAAGGAAAACAGAAAGGTCTACTGTTTGTCTCATCACAGAAGAGGCTCAACTAACATAAATACATACAGCAGGTAAGCTGGCCTGGGAGAACAGATTAAACTATGCCTTGCTGTACCTTTCATCCTTTTTACAGGCGGTGTGTACCAAGGTCCATCCTGGCTTCCTTTAGTTATTGACCATTGAGGCCATGACTGACATCAAATGTCAACAAAGCCAGGCAAGATTAGCCCATCACACCAATCCTGCATTCAAGTCTTCTGGCAGCAGTAACAGACAGAGAGGAAGCAGCTCTAGAAGTCCACAAATACAGCCTTGCATTAACATGGGCCACTTACTCACTCAGAAGTGGCAAACGCCTTTCAGATGGTCCTGCATCTTGCTGCAAGTTCTCAGACCGATTTTTCCTTCAGTCCAGCTCAGAGAAACTAACTTAAAGACAAGGTTAGTTGGAGAGGGTAGGGAGTAATTATAGCCCCTGGGCATTCTCCCAAATGTGATACCTCATGCAAGAGATGATATATTGACTGCCAGCCAGAATTCCCTTTTCTGGTGGTAACCTCCCTGACTCTCTCAGAGACTATAAAACCAAGCAGGAGAAAGAAACATTCTTAATATTTTAGCACTGACTGACTTATCCCACCTAGAGCCATGGGTATCTTACTGGTGAATCCACACCAAATGGAAGTGCAGGAAGGGAGGCAGTTATTTATTGAGTGTTTACAGCGTGCCAGACAGCACACTGGCAGTGGAGCTTGCTGGCATCTCTCTGTAAACCCCTGGACGCCATCGGACAGAGGATGGCTAACCACTCTGCTCTTGAGATACAGACACCTGCATTTAGAGACATTAGAGATTAAGTGCCCAATTCAAGGTCATGGGTGGGTGGGGTCGGGGGTCAGAGGAATAACCTATTTCTGCGTGTTCAACCTTAGAGCCCCAGATCAGGTACAGTTGACATTAGACTAAAATCATCACCTATCCTCCTCCCAGTGCTGTTTCTGAAATATTCCCACCAACAGAACAGCCTCTGACTGCCTCATCCTCTTGACTCTGGGCCTTCTCAGTCCGAAAGCCACCAAGACACACTTGAGAAAAAAATGTAAAAGCTTTGGCCCACACCGTACAGCCAAGCACCCATCCTTCTGCGACTACAAGCAGACTAATAGGAAACTTCTCAGGAAGCGTTCTGAAACATTTTGCAAGACATAGTCATGACGCAAACAGAGCTGCCCTGTCTACAAATGTTTTTGTCTTAAATAACCGGCCTTTCCCTGTCCCTTCCAGAATACAGGTGGAAGCCACTTGAAAGGGTGTCAAGGAGATATGCCTCTGCATAAATGCGTAACACTTTCAATGTGCATGTGCCAGACCAGTACCCCTAAAGAACTTGAAACGCTCCGGGGGGGTGGGGGAGGGCATCGGGAACGTCAGTCGAAAGTGATTTCACACACGGTTAGCCCTGTACAGCCACCCAGTGTGCCTCTTCCTAAGGCAGAGGAACCTCTCCGCCTGCAGCAACCTGCGCTCACCATCACCAACTGCCACCGATTCCTTCACCTTTTATTTACAGAGCAGAACAGCAGGCTGCTTCATCGGTGAAGCGGGGGAGGCGGGGAATGAGATACAATCTACATTCTGCTCTTTTCCGCGGGGTGGGGGGTGGTGTTAAAAAAGGGGTCAGGCAGCAGAGAAAGCCAAGCCCAGGTTACACCACCTGCGGGATGCTCCTTCCCTGAGGAGTCTGCCCCCGGGCTCCAGCAAAGGCTCGCAGGGGGTTGGGGGGAGCCCGGGTAGCCAGGGTGGAGAGCTGCGCCTTGGCAGTGCTGGGAGATGCAAGAGGCGCCAACAGAGCTCACGGTAAAGGAAATCACTGCCCCCTTCAGGCCGCATCTCATCTCTCGAGGCTGCGGACCGAAGAGTAGGGGCTCCCTGGGTCCGGGAAAACTCGCAAACCCGACCTTGTTCCTGATCGCTCTTCCAGGCCCTCCCTTCATCCTAGCCTCAGAGTGGGCAGTCAAGGTCTGAGCTGAGGCTTCTTGGAACCTAGACAAGAGGGCGTGAGACGGGGATTTGGAATGGAAATGTCTTGGTTCTCCAGCTCTGTTCAAAAAAGGAGGCCAGAGGGGAACCCTCTGCCACACTCCAAGTCTAGGCTCCCACGACTAGGACGCCTCAAGTGTGCACCTGCTCAGCTGTGCCAGCAGCTGAACAGAAGTGGAAGCGCTACCGGACACCAACATACGTCCCGGGCTAGTCCTGTCAAGCCACTCTATGAGCAACTAACCCAAGGCAGGGAGAGGGGGAAGGGGAGTCTCCCAAAATTGCTCGAGCTGGACAGATCCAGGCAGCAGCGCTGCAGTGCCCTCCGGGCTCCAAGGCTGACCGTGGCGCGCAAACCCTGAGCTGCAGAAGCGCACTACACGACCGGTCCTGCCCGGAGCTTGGCCCCCTAGGGTTCTGGAGCCGTCTGGCCCTAAAAGAGCGTCTTGGATATTTTTAGGATCTGGGATCAGGCCCCATAGCCTGTCCAGCTGTGGCTGGCCCAGTTTGTAGTCAATGTGCTTGTTTCTCTCACTTGGCACCCCACAACCCTAGGAGCGGCACCCGGACAGGGGCAACCATCGCAGGCCTCTGTAGGTCCAACCTCTCCCATCTCTACTCCTCCTCTGGTCAAAGGAGACCCCATTCCACACCCACCCACACATACTCCCAGAGGTGGACGGTGCTCACAGATCAGGGTCCCACCTGCACCAGCCAAACCCAGTGGGACCCTGATGGGCACAGTACGCGGTCAGCCAGCGAGGATCAGACAATCACGGCTCGGTCCCTCCTCGGCATCCCCAGCCCCGACGGCATGGGCGACTGGACACTTACCTCGGTGTCATAGAGTCGCAGGTCCAGGAAGTAGGGGCGCAGGAGTGACTCGTTGCGGATCTGCTCGATGGCTAGCTCCACGGCGGGGAGCACGCCGCGCCCGATGCTGCCCTTGGCCACCTCCTTGGTGAGCGGCATGAGGCCCATGATGGAAAGCGGCGGGCTGCTGGGCGGCGGCCGGGGGGCGCCCCGCGCCCAGCCCCAGGCCCCGGGCGCCAACGGCAGCAGCAGCGACAGCAGCAGGGGCAGCAGCAGGCGCGCGGGCGGCGGCGGCGGCGGCGGCCGGGGCTGCCCGGAGCTCGGCGGGGAAGCCATGCCGCGCCGCGGGCTGCGGGCGCCAGCTCACTCGGCCCGCATGGCCTGGCCCGGCCCGCCGCCCGGCGCCGAGCTCTGCCCGCGGCTCCCGCGCAATGGCGCCGGCACGGGCCCCGGCTCGGCTCCGGCTTCTGCTCGCTCAGAACGGCCGCGGCGGCGGCGGCGGCGCCCGTGACGGATCAATCACGCCGGGAAGGGGTGGGAGCCAGCGGAGTGCGGGAGGCGGGGAGCCAGCGAGCGAGAGAGAGAGCGAGCGCCGAGGGGGCCGAGTCTCCGCGCGCCTCTCTCCAGCGCGACCGCCCCGCACCCGGCCGCCTACTCCCGCCTCCGTGCGCGATCGCAGCTCTTTCCTGCTTGGAGCCGCGGGCCGGCGGACCCTGGAGCTCGGCCAGGGGAGGGAGGGCGACGGGAGGCTCGGGAGGCGAAAGCAAGGCTGCTGAGCGGCGGCTCGGGCCGCCTCCGGGGACAGGGACGGGCCGTGCGCGCCGGGGGAGGGGGAGGCGCCGGCGCTGCGGCGGCCGCGGGGAGGGCCGAGCTCCCGGCACACGCACACTCGCGCCCCGGGCGCCGCGCCGCGCCGGCAGCTGCGGCCGGCTGACCCCGCCGGGAACCTGAACTCCAGAACACCACAGTCGGGGAAATCCGAGCTGCTACGCGCGGGGGACGCAGGCGCCTCGCCCTGCGCTTCCTGTAGCACCTGCAAGGTGGTTGGGTACTGCTTCTCCCAGGTCTGGGCGGGCGAGTCGAGGGAGCGAACGTTCCACAAAGGTGTCCTAGGGGCACTGGCAGCCTGCGTTCTCCTGCGCCAGCTACAGCGGCACCTGGGACCCTTGATCCAGCCAAGGAGTCCTGTGCCAACCCCAGACCAGGGCTGAGATCCGAGACCTACAGTACTACCGCCCCCTCCAGGCATTTGACCTCCCAGTGTCCCCAGTCCCAGAGGGCCCCGCCTTAAAATTCTCCCCTGGGTGGGAACTCTGTCTTCAGTCCCAAGAAGCACAGCACAACCCAGGACTTGGCTCGTTCTGTCTCCCAGGCGGCATAAGCACACTGGATAACCCCAGGCAAAGTAGTCCTGGACAAGATGAACCTGAGTGACCCCTCTGTGCCTCTCCATGAATCATGGCACTTGTGAGCACTAACCTACAAAATCCCAACGCCTGATTAATGCAAGGATACATTACATTACAAAATAGCTCATCCAAGCATAGTGGACAATAAGCACGACCTTGTAACAAGAGTGGGAGTTTAACCTTCACTGAGTGCTTGCTACCTGACCTATCTGATGTATCCTCAGAACAGCCGTATAAACTAAGTACATCATCTCTGCTTTACAGAATGCACTGGTCAGTAGGTCAATAATATACACAGCTAATACAGGGGAGGCAGCTAATACAGCTACAAAGGACTCTTCTGCACCTCTGATGTTGGAAAGCCCCTCCAAAAGGAATGCACGGTACCGTCAGTGGCTCTACATCCGGTTCCTCCACCCATTTTGTAATGGGTTATCTAAATGGAGTCTGGAGCTAGGTAGGCAATCCTGAGGAAACACGGACTATCTGGAAGTAAAGCCCTGGCTGAGTTGAGGATGGCAGTACCTTGGACAGCTCCAGAGACCCTGGGGCCAAATCAGCCAGTGCAAATATCCACTTTCTAGGCGTCTGTATTTCCTCCCTCTTGGGCTCCAGGTTTGTAGGAGAACACAGCTCATCCAAGCACCCTCATCTTCCAGCCAAATAAATAAATAAATAAATAATAAATAAATAAATAAATAAATAAATAATAATCTAGAGGTAGTAGTCACCCCAGACATTCTAGCAAATGTCTTACTAACAAGAGGAGACCCTGCCCATCAGCCTGGATCCAGGCCAGACTATAAGTTCATGTCCCACTTTGCTTGCCTGGGCATCCTTTTGGCTCTCAGCTCCTGCCCTGGTCTTGAGTCCCACTGTGGGTGACTGGATCCTTGGTGTTCTCCCTGCCTCAGTCTCTAGCCTGGAATCTTGTAGAGGTGGAGCTGGGCAGCTTTCAGCTACTAGCCATTCCTTCTTTTTACTGTATTCCATTTAGGAGCCCCTCCTCCATGTTCGCCAGGAAAATAAGGAACTGAAGAAAGCAACTCCAGCCAATGTCCCTGTTGAGTTGCTCTTCTGGTTAAGAAAAGAGACAGTATCTAGGAAGATGAGGACATTTCAGGGTTTGGGATTGAGGGAAAACAGAGAGTTCAGAGAATTGCTCGCTACAATGACTCCTTAGCAGAGACTTAGGGAGTTAAGACAGAAAGACAGTGTCCCATGAGAGGAAAGGGCCCAGGATAAGGGGCAGGAGGGAGAATGACATCTTGAGGACAGTCAGGGGCCAGGGTGGCTGGCACAGAGTGAACAAGGGAAAAAGTAGTATGAACCAGGTTCAAAACCAGGGGCGGTCATCCAGGGCCTTGGTGTGAGGTCACTGGCTGCACGGGCAGAATGGAGAAGCTGCAGCACAGTGCCACGATCTGAGCTATTGGACCAGGCTACTCTGGCAACTGAGGGAAGATCCATTAGGGCGAGGAAAGGGCAGAGGCAGGCACACCAGCCATTATGCTTAGTGGCATGACAAGAGGCAGGGCAGAAGCAGGGGACATGAAAACGGCTAGAGTGGTCATTGTTCTTATTACTAATGGGAATAGAAAGCACTGGCCAAGCCCCAGGACTGTGGAAACATTTGATGTAGTCCTCTCTTTATGAGACACCCAACAGAGCCTCAGGGTACCCCTCCAGATCCAGAGGGGAGTCAGTGTTAGCGGGGGCTACTTCTTAAAGTCTCATGGCCTTCCCATACCCCAGTTTTCTCAATGATTCTTTCACCCCCACCCTCTCCTACAAATTTGTCTCCAAATCCCAGCTTGGGAATACCTAGATAGTCCCTCACTGGCTTTGTGGAGACTTGTGAGCTCTGTGGTCCATAGTCTATCAGGAAGCACAGCATCTTTCCCTCTGAGCAAGATTCTGACACAGGAAGGTAACCACCCCTAACCCCACTGTCCACTTTTTGTCTCTATTAAGCTGGGCATGCTCTGCCACCTTGGTTGGGGGAGTTAGGGATGGCCAGCTCTACCCTAACCTTCTACAACCTGGGTCTAAATTTCCCACACATTTCCCTTCCATTCCATTGTCTGTGCTTGCCTCTCAAACAGCTGCAAGGTCTCCTTTCACTCATTCTAAACAGCTTTTAAATAATTTATTTATTTATTGTACATGCGTGAGCATGCACATATGTACAAAGTGTGTGCTATGGCACATGTGTGGAGGTCAGAGGACAACTTGCAGGAGTCGGTTCTCTCCCTCCACTTTACAGATCCTGAGGAATTGAACTCGGGTCATCAGGCTTAGTGGCAAGCCACGGAGCCAGCCACTGAGCCATCTTACCAGCCCACCTCTCACTCTTTCTCTTTAAGAAGTACTGACAAGCCACCCTTGCAAACAAACCTCTTCCATGGATTCGTGTTTACACTGGGATATTTCCTTCAATCAAGCAGTTCGGCTGTTTTTATAAAGCACATTGTTTTACATTTCTTCATCTTCTGTTTTTTAAATGGAGAGGTTGTGAATGATGGCTCTGAAAGAGATTCCCTGAATGACTCTAAGGCGCTTCTTCCTTTTTCCTCAAGGCATGTTTTTTAAACTGAAAAATTGGGTTTCAGGCATCAAATGTGGTCTAGTGACATCTTCGAGTAATAATAATAGCTGCCACTTACATTAACCACCCACCTGCTCTGTGCCAGACACCTTGGTATGCATCATCTGAGCCTGCATGGCTGCCTGGGAAATGGCTGTTGGCATCTTCATCTGCAAATGGAGGAACTTGGGCTTTCTTGACTCAGTGGTGTCCTGAGGGCAGAGATAGTAATAAACACAAGTAATAATCCATCCCTGAGCCTGCACTTGCCTCTTCCACTCACCTGCCTGTGAGGATGTACTTCTATGTCTGATGAGGAACATTATAAAAAGGTTTAGAACACCACTGAAGAGCTGGGGAGATGGCTCAGTTGGTAAAATGCTTGCTGCACAAGCATGAGGACCAAAGTTCGAATCCCAGAACCTACATTAAGAGATAGGCCTGAGGTTTAGGGAGATGACAGCAGTTAAGAGAACTGATTGGTATTTCACAGGACCAGGGCTTGGTCCCCAGCACCTATATGGTGGCTTGTCTATACCTCTGGTTCCAGAGGATCCAGTGTTCTGTTCTGGCTTCCAGGGACTCCTGCACACATGCGGTGTCCAAAATACCTACATACATATGAAAATAAAAGCTAGACAAGGTGGTACACATCTTAGTTCTAGCAGGATAATCCTAGGAGCTTATTGGCCAGTTGGCTTAACCAAATCAGTCATCTCCAGGACTGACAAGAGAGCTTGTCTCAGGAAATAAAGTGGAGAGCAATTGAGGCAGACACATGACATCATCCCCAGCCTCCAACCCCTGATGATGTACGGACATCAACTGTATGTGTGGTCACGTATGCACACACAACCTCATTTCAGCGCGTGCACAGCACACTGCTGAAAGTCAACACTGGCAAGTAGGAAGAGAGGCTCTCCGGGACTCTACTTAATCAAGGATGGGTCTGAGTCTCCTGGTCTCCCCAAGAGGCCCCTATAATGACAGTGACCCTACCACAATGGTACCAATGCTTCAGGAGAGTAGTGTCCTTGTGGCTGGAGCTCTCATCAGGTTCAACAATGGAGACTGCATTCCCAACATATGCTGGGAGTGGACAGTAATTCTCAATCGGATGGTTTCCAGAGGCCACAGATAGGCCGGAGCTCAAAGCCTCTCTCAAAAGGAACCAAGGACAGACAGAAGGTATGCTTTTGCAACCGAGCCTCAGATAGGGAAAATGCATAGAAGCCTTTGGTCCAACCACTTACCCAACATAGGAGTCCCTCCTTACCTTTCGGGCCCACAGGGACTTTGAAGTCAGATTGTCTTTCCAACCTTAGCGCTGCGACTCCAAGTCAACTACTTAACCTTGTGAGCTTTATTTCCCTCTCTTTGGAGCAAAGATGAGACTGGCTCTTCCTCCACGGGGTCATCATGAGGATTAAACAGCTAACAGCAGTTGAAACTGCTGAGCCCCGGCTTGTTGGCTGCTGTTTCTATCGGAGTCCTTTATCAGGTACGATGTTGTAACTATTGTACTGAACCCAGCCCTAAACACTTAGTAGGTGAGAAATCAAGAATATCAATGCCAGACCTGTGCCCACTGAGGCGGCGCCACTCCGATACTTGATTGACAAAATTTCATACATATGTTCCCCTCAGACTCCACCGAAGTCAGCTGTCCTATTGCTTCTTCCCTGTGGCATCTGAATCTGTCATTGACTTCGACATTACTCTTGCCTTTGTTCATGGTGGCACTTCAGGAACAGTAGATGCAGGCATCTCCTCATACTTTCTTCTTCAGAAGTGACCCTGGATATTTTGCCTCCCTGGGCCATCAGTCATCATTCTAGGCTTCCCTTCCACGATAAAGTCAGAACTGACCACAAACTCTCTGAGCAGGCCAAGAAGCACACAGTGGCGTAAGGCCAGCCCCCAGCACAGCCACAGGACTGCTGTCTAGTTATTCATATTTTGCTCGTGGCCACATTACCCTTGGGTTCTTGGGAAGCTCGTTGCCTTGTTTTCTATAAGGCTGCCACTGCTGCTGTTTCCAAATAGCCAGCTCTTTCCTATCCTTCTTGTCAGCAATTTTATTTTGAAGCCCCAGAACAGGAGTGAAATGTTTCTCCAGTGACCCCTTCCTGCTCTTCCGGCCTACTGAAGGTGTCCTGCATGGCAGATCTCATATTTTTCATACTTGATATGTCTTCCAGTTAGTGCCACTGTTATTAGGCAGTTTGACTTTCTTTCTTGTCCTAAAACATTGACCAGAATGTTACATAGGAGAGATCAAGAGCCACAGCTATGAGTCTGCCCACACTGGGCATTGCACACCAGGATTAAATCTCACAACAACTCCACTCCCACATCCTACAGTCTGCATTTCCTCACCTCACACCACAGAGCATGACCATTCTTGACGCATTTGACAGGAACTCTGGTGCACGCTGTCTCGGGGCTCCTCTGACCTGCCTCACTACTAAGCCCATGAATCCAGACTCTCTAGGTCTTGGTAAACACACACTAACTCTTAGGAGGCTCTGTGGTCAGCTGTTCTGGAGCACTGCAGAGAGTTGGCACCTGCATACCCTATTGCTAAGAACACCCATGGAAGGCTCTTAGAGAAACTAGAATCCAGCCACACCTCCATTGCCTGGCCCTTTCTGCCTTCCCCTTTCCAGGGGTCCTCAAGCTCCCTGCACCCACCTGCGTGGTACCTCTTCCATTTCCCTTTTGATCATGCAAGCTCACTTCCCACTCACTGGCCAATCTCTACCAACGTCTCTGCAGTGTCTCTGTGACTGGCAGAGCAAAGGGTGAGTTCTACATCCTTCCATCCACCACCTTGCTTGCTCCTTGTGCCCCACCCAAGCTCCTCTAGTGTCTGAGACCTTCTCTGAAAGCCTCTGCTTCTTCTAGGACTGGCCACCAGCAGGGCAGTTATAGCTCTATTCTAGACTCTTCCTTCCAGGGTCTCTCATGGTTCTCATATTCTGGTAAAGGTTGAGGTGTGACTGCGTGTACTGAAACCACACAAATGTTAAACATGGTCCAGTGGATTCGCACAAAGCAGACATACTCACAGAACCAGCAGGAAGAGCCAGAGAGTGCCAGCATCCTGCAGCCTTAGGTGGCCTCTTATCTCTAGAGGAAGCCAGTGCACTGAACATCAACAGCGGAGGTTGGTTAGGGTCTCTTTTGGACTTGAGCTAAATGGTATCACCATCTGTCCTCTTTGATCAGCCACACCCTGTAAGATTCATCCACATGGTCACATGTGTTTGATAGACACACGGGGTGTGTCTCAAAGCAGGGTGGTGGCCTTGGCTTTTTACAGCTGAGCTTCCACACACTGATCCACACGTGAGGTTTTCTCTCCACCTATTCCAGGGCCTGGCTGTTTGCCAAGGTATACCTTGTAAGGCTGGCCTTTCTTCTAGCTCTGTTACAGCTTAGTCTTCACGCATCTGTCTAAAGCTTAGTGTTACTCCCAGCTCAAAAAATCTTGGGATTCCCAGTTACCATGGGCCACGTACTCTCGAGCCTGATATTATAGACTGTAATAATGCGGCTTCAAAGCTTTCAGCATTAGTGAATACAATCGGCTTCTCTCCTCATGCCCTCCAGAGTCTAACTTCGTACACTACACTAGTGTGCCTGCTCCTTTCTGACGCCACGACCGATCGTGTATTCCTTCAGCCTAGGTTGCTCTCCCTACTCTTTCTCCCACTGGCAAAATTGTCAAGACCCAGCTCAGGCATCACCTCCCCTGCAATGCCTCCTCCAGTCCCTTCTAGGAATAATTGTTCCCTTTTCTCAGTTCCCAGGCTCCCTCCATGCCAAAAAATAACACTTATCACTTCTTTAGAAGTTAATTACCACATTTTGCCATCCCGAGACACGAGTTCTAGCTCATCTCTGAAACCAGAATGTGCTTTGCCCTCAGTGGTACCTTAGAGTTGGACATAAGGAGGTCGGGGGTGGGGGGGATTGTTTTTGTTCTTTCCTATCTTAATGGCACATGAAACCCTGGCATCTTAAGAGTCAAAAAATAGAATGTTTATTCTTATCTCAGCATATTCTAGAATGGCTTTTTGGCATCACATTGCCTTGAAGAGTCAGCTGTCTGCAGCTCTGGATCCCTCTCTGTTTTCGAGGCCACAGGCAAGCCCAAGGTAATCAATATACATTTGTTGAATGGAGAAGTGTGCTGTCTGATGCAGGCATTCTCTGCATCTGCTGCTGAGGCAGAGGGAGGGAAGAGTGGGGAGGTCTCTGCATTGTCCATCCTAGAGATTTCTCACCCGAGGGGGCTGTTGCTGGCAGATGACTGCTCTAGTGTGGGGGAAAAGGCTGTTACTGTTAGGCTCATCTTTTGCTGAATCAACAAAGCCAACTACAATCATAGTGCCATTCTTAGGGCGCCAATGGGATTTGCTTTTTGGGGTCTGATTCTCAGACTCATCTTGCTGGCAATGCACACTGTGGTAGGCACAGCCACATTCTGTGACATACTTCATGATCTAAGCCACCATCTTTGAATAACAGTGAGTCTTTTATTTATTTTTTTGTTTTTTATTTTCCATGACAGAGTTTTTTCTGTGTAACCTTGGCTGTCCAGGAACTCTGTATACCAGGCTGCCCTTGAACTCAGCAATCCCCCTGCCTCTGCCTCCCAAGGGTTGGGATTAAAGGTATCAGCTTTTCTAGTGATGTCAGCTATTGTTCCTACCCTACCTCTGTGCAGAACCACAGAGCACAGGCAAGACGGCATCTGACATTAGGATATTTTAGTTACTTTTGCCCATTTCTTAAGATGCCGACCATTGCAATTTCATGGGAATTCTAATGAAGTCCAGCCTGTACTGGTCTTGGTCTGCTTAGCTACTATACTAAAATACATCAGGCTGGGCAGTTCAGAAACAAAATTCAGTTCCGGAGTTGAGGAAATCCAAGATGAAGACACCAGCATGTCTGGTGATTAGGAAGGGCCAGTCTGAAAAGCTGGTGTCTTCAGTGTCTGTTCCCAGGAGAAGGCACACATCCTCTTTTCTAAGAGCACAAAGCTCGTTTCTGAAGGGGGCTCCCTTATAAACTTCACCACTGTTTGAAGATCCTACATCTTAATGCCACCATGATGGGAGTCAGTTTCAGTGTAAATCTGAGTGTGGTCATTCGGACCACCCCAGGGCCCTATTGTCTTTTCACATGCTTTATAAGATTTGAAATTCCAGCATAGATGGCCCAAGGATTTGGGACAGCATATTTCATGTGATAAATAAAAATCAGAGGGCTGGAGAATGGCTGCTGCACAGGCACGAGGACCTGAGCTCTCAGGTAAAAAGCCAGGCGCAGCTGCACACATCTGTAATCCCCATGTTGGAGGAGAGGCAAGAGACAGGCAGATCCTGTCTAGCCAGCCAGCCTGGCTGAATTGGTGAGCTCCAGGTCTGGTGAGGGATCTGCCTCAAGAGATAAGGTGAAGAGCCATTGGAGAGACACCTGGCATGGACCTCTGGCCTCCACATGCAGGTGCACCTCACCTGTGCATTCTTACTGAACACTGCATACACACACCACACAGTCACACATCTACAAAAAAGACCCAATTCAATGATATTGCCCTATCCTGCACAAGACTCCACAATCAGAGGTGATCTGTAGCTAGTTTTGAAGAAACGTTGTTCATGAGTTGTTTGGGTGTCCTGAATCAGCTTTGCAGGTTTTACATGAGTTGTTATGAATAAGAGATTCCCTCTCACAGGACCATGTACTGAACACTTGGTCTCCACCTGGTAGCACTAATTTGGGGTGTCACAGGAACTTCAGAGAAAGAGCCTATCTGGGGAATTGGGCTACTGTATGAGGGCCTTTGAAGTTTACACCTAGTCCTTGGTTACATTTCCTTCTCTCTATTTCCTGTTCACCATGTGAGCAGTCTCTGCCACATACATGCCCTTACTGTCACCATGTCCCAGAAAAAAAAACAGAACCAAAGACTATGGATTGAAACCTCAGAAACTCTGAGCCAAAATAATTCCCTCTCTTTAAGTTTATGTCGAGCATTTTGTCACTGAAAGCTAACCCGGGAGGTAGCCTCCAGTCCTGGGTGTGTTCCCTGGGGAACAAGCTGAGTGTACCTGGTGTTATTCTCTGGTGCGTGGCTTTCTTAGATGTTTAGACAACATGGGATTGCCAGGCTGCAGGATTGCCAGGCTGCAGAATTGCCAGGCTGCAGAGCTTGATAAACTTTAATTGCATGCCCATCTGGACATCCCTTGGGGGATTTCTTCTACTGACATATTTTTTTGTCAAGACTGAGGAAGGTGCTTGATTCTTTCTGAGATGTTTATTGTCTTTTAGCAAATTAGATCTCTCTAGGGATTCTCATTCTATCTTCTCAAGAAAAAGAAAGACCTGGATCCTATCACTGCAATGTGAAAATAGCAGAGATAAAATTTGTGTCTAATGGAAAGGGGGTGGGAATAACGGGGTGGGGGAAAACATTTGTGGGGTTTTTTTTCTTTTTTTTTACCTTTTAGCTTTCCACATTGCATGAACATTGCTGTTTTGGCTTTGTTTGTTTGTTTGTTTGTTTACTATTTTCGGTTCTTTTTCTCCCATTTGTTTTACTTTGTATCCAAAGGATGACTTGGTTCATTCAAAGAACAATAGCAAAAAGAAAACAAATACAAGGTTACAAGAGTAACCAGTGTGGCAGAGCATGTCTTTAATCCCAGCAAAGGCAGGCCGATCTGTGTAGGTTCCAGGACAGCCTAGTCTACAGTAAGTCCTAGGACAGCCAGGGCTACAGAGGGAAACCCCATCTAGGCAGGGGGGAGAAAGGACACCAATCCACCACCTGGCAATGTTGTTGATCGTTTTTTATATCAAATTTAACTTTATAACAGAAACAAAAGAAAAAATGTGATATCAACATTTTTAAAACTTGAAGGACGGGGTTAGAAACCCTGTAGTGAACCTGGGTACAGTAGAGAAGGGAAGCTTGAGCTCCCTCAGCTTCCTCCTCGTACCTCAGGTAATTTCCATCAGTGACCCTGGGAGGCATTGGGCACCCATTGCTCAGAACAGGAAATGGGCTCTCAGAGCTATCAATTTTTGTCAAGAACACACAAGACAAATGACAAACTTGGAACTTTAAGTCTGGACTTGAGGAGTCAACCAATCTTTTCTGGCCCATCTCAGCTTCAAGATTAAAGTTAACTACCAATTGTTTTGACTGTCACTGTCCCTCCTCTGTGTGTGTGTGTGTGTGTGTGTGTACACACGTGTGTATCTCCCCCCACCCTCACATACTTCTTGCCTATTCTTTGCGCAATGGTCCCTGCTGGGTATGAATTTCCATGGAGCTTGGTTGACTATTACAAGAAAAAGCCTGAAAGCCTAGAGGTTGCCAGAAGGTATGACATTCAGACTCTCTCTCTCTCTCTCTCTCTCTCTCTCTCTCTCTCTCTCTCTCTCACCTATGCCTTGTGTGGAAGGGAAGGGAGAGGGCCACAGTGTGGGGAAGAGAGGCAGGGGAGTGAAGGAAGACATGGAAAATGTGTTGTTTCCCACATGCTGACACTTGGGCAGTCCTTCAACACCTTCTGTTTAAGACAGGTAAAGGACAATGGCAGAGTTTTAACAAAAACTATTCTGAGCACTGACCAGTGTCTGCAGCCAGCAAAAGGCACAGCTGAGGGTCTATCTGGAAGCTGGAAGTCTACGTGATTTCCACCCTGCCTTTCCCTCTGGAGACGTCTTCTGTATGTGAGGCTTGGAAGTTTGAGCTGAGACAGACAGCAAAACTTTCCCTCTCAATAGTCAATTGACCTGCTTAGGCATGGGCCTCTTCAGGTCCCTAGAGGCCTGAATATCATTGGTTTGGTTTAGTTATTGGTCCCCCACCCACCCATACACACCATTTTTAAAATATTGTAAATTATACATATGTCTGTGTCCCCAGGTATGTGCATATAAATGCTGGTGCCACTAAAGCCAAAGATCTCCTGGATCTAGAGTTAGAGGAAGTTGTGAGCAACCTGGTATGTGTGCTGGGAATAAAACTCAGGTCCTCTGAAAGGGTAGTGCATACTCTGAGCCACCTCTCCACCCTTGGTTTGTGTTTCTAAGACAGAGTTTCACTGTGTAACCCCAATTAACCCAGGAATTTGTTCTGTAGATCAAGCAGGCTTTGAATTTACAGTGATGCTCCCATCTGTCTTCAAAGTGCTGGAATTCCAGGGATATGCTACCATGCCTGGCTTTCTACATGCAGAAAACTCCACTTGGAAAAGACTCTACTGCCTCCCACACACCTAACATGGCCCATTTTACAGGACCTGGAATAAAATCCCTCTTTTTAGTGAAGCCCTCCTTGGTTGTCCCAACACAACGACAGTTGGGCCTTCTTCCTCCTTTCAGGGGACCGAGCATGGCCTGCCTCACACCCTGGTTGTGAGATTCAGGGATGCTCATCCCCAGGCTTTCAGGATCCTATGTCCTGGTCAGCCCAAGGCTGGGTGGTGGTATCCCCCAGGTGAAGATCTATGGAAGTGTATGGGTAATGCCCAGGATCACCTCTGCTTTCTTGCTCGCTTCTGTCGCAGATCCCTCTGGGGTCTCATTCACTCTCACTCCCACGGTTTCTGTGCACGATCTTATCCAGCTGCTGTCTAGCCTCCTCTGGCTGAGGTGCCTGTTTGGTTGATCTGCTGCTCACAAACTGCCCATGTCTTAGAACCTCTACAGCTCTGTTTGCTTAGGACTGTAACCTACACTGGGCTCAGCTAGGCGGCCCTTCTGCTGGTCTTCCTGATCACTCATAGCTGTAGTCTGTTGGCACACCAGTGGGTGACTGGGCTTTGTTGGGGAGGTGTGGACAACCAGGGCTCTGTGTGGTCTCTGCACACTGGCTCTATGGCATCTTCCCCAGCAAGATAGCCAGGGTTAACATGGCAGCCAAGGGTACCAAAAGAGCAAACACAGATGCCTGTGCCACCTGTACTGTACTTTGTTGGAAAATGAATCACAGATTGTATTAATTACTTTTATTGTTGCTATGACAAAATAATCTGCCAAAATCAGGAGAGAAGGGTTGATCTGGGTTCATGGTTTGAGATGATCCAGTGCATCATGACAGGGAAGGCGTGACAGTCAGGATATGAAGCAGCTGATTATGCTGTCTGCAGTCAGGAAGCAGAAAGGTGAATGCAGCGACTAGCTAGATTCCTGCTTTTCCCTTTCGTTCCAACTGGAACCTAGCCCGTGGGATGACACTTTCCACTCAGAGTGGGTCTTCCCTTTCACTTAAGCCTCTCTGAAACCCTCAGACATGCCCAGAGGTGTGTCTCCTAGATGATTCCAAATGCAGTAAATCATCAAAGAAGATTCACAAAGATCACCACAAAGACCCAGCCAGATTCACAGAGAACTTCAAAAGGCATGAATGTGGTGAGACTATATATGTTAGTTTTCCCTGTCCTGTGACCAAATGCCTGACAAAAAAGAGTCTCCTCCTCCTTTTTCTTCCTCCTCCTCCTCCCCCTCCTCTCCCTCCTCCTTCCTCCTCTCCCTCCTCCTTCCTCCTCTCCCTCCTCCTTCCTCCTCTTCCTCCTCCTCTTCCTCTTCTCTTATTTTTATTCCTGTTTTTTTTTGTTGTTGTTTTTCAAGACAGGGTTTCTCTGTGTAGCCTTGGCTGTCCAGAAACTACTTTATAGACCAGGATGTCCTTGAAATCACAGAGATCTGCCTGCCTCTGCCTCGTGGGTGCTGGGATTAAAGGCTTGTGATCCCACACCAGTTTGACAAAAGCAATTTAACCTTGGGGAGGTTTATTAGTTTTGGTTCCTGGTTAGAGTTCATGCAGTCCATCATAGCAGGGAAAACTTGGTGGATTCTAAACAGTGGGAACTGGATTACATCTACAGTCAAGAAGGACGGAAAGAAGGGACAGAAAGGAAGGAAGGTGAAGGAAGAAGAGATAGGGAGAGGAGAGAACTGGCTGCCATCTACAACCTCTGAGATCCAGTGATCCCTTCCCCCGAGCTAGATCCCACCTCCTAAAGGATTGACAGCCTCACAAAACAGCACCAGTGACTGTGGAGCAGGTGTTTAAAATGCTAATTTTAATTATGGGTTCCTATGTGTATCTATGTGGGAGTGTGCGTACGCGTTGAGTCTAGATACTCTCAGAGGTCAGAAGGTGTCAGATTCCTCTGGAGCTGGAGCTGCAGGTGGCTGTGAGCCACACAATGTGGGTGCTTGGGAATCCAGCTGAGGTTCTCTGGGAACACAGTGCATTCTCTTAGCCATTGGCTCACCTCTCCAGTTCCCAAGTAGTGAACAATTCCTATCACGCCACACTCCAGGGCTGTTGATGTGTCTTCTCCCATGTGCAGGGCTCCTTAGGAACAGGGCTGTGTCCCCAGGGCTAGCACAGGGAGGAGTGGAAAGAAGAGAACATTCCCTAGCCAACAGCCAGGAAACCCAGACTCTGGACCAGTTCTGCGACCGGGTAACTGAGGACCAGTCCCTGTTGATCTGTGAGCCTCAATTTCCCTGTGTATACTACGTGAGGCTGAACAGAGCAGATCAGAGGGTAGCTGACCTTCCTGTGATTCCACAAAACAGAGCCCACAGTCCCTAATTGTGTCACAAGAGCTTTTTTTCCAGCTACTTCCACTCCCCCACCTTCACCCCATCCCCGACTCTGAGCTAGGGGTGTAGCTCAGTTGATGGAGAACCTGCCTGGCATGAACCCAGAACCTTCCCATAAAATGTATGGTGGAACACACTTGTAACCCCAGTACTTGAGAGGTGGAAACAAGAGGCTCAGGAGCTCAAAGTTATTCCTGACAAATCCAAGGCCAGCCTTGGTACATAGCACTCTGCTTTAAAAAGGAGTGGAGTGGGACTGGAGAGATGGCTCAGCAGTTAAGAGTATTGACTGTTCTTCCAGAGGACCCAGGTTCAATTCCCAGCACCCACATGGCTGCTCACAACTGTCTGTAGCTCTAGTTCCAGGGGATCTAGACATCCTCACACAGACATACATGCAGGCAAAACACCAATGCACACAAAATACAAATAAATAAACCACTTAAAAAATAAACATTTAAAAGTCTCTGTGCTGCCTTCAGCTCTCAATGAACACAAGCATCCTTTGTATTTGTGTCCTTAGGAGCACTCAGGAGTTCCCCTGAGGTACTGTGGCCAGGGCTGGGGCTGCTAGGCCCCAGGTATTAATCAGTCTAGCCAGAAAACAGTGTTTACCACAGAGGGCCTTACACAGAACACTGGGGACTGGAGGCACAGCGGGTTGAAGTGTCCCTAGCACCAGCAAGAGCAAAGGATGACTACTGTCCCCTGCTGGGGGGAACACACTGACAAGAGGTCACCTGAGAAAGCTGGACTGTTGGCTGACTTGCTGTCCAGAGCAACCTTTGGAGGTGATATGGCTGCCTCCGAAGGCACATCCTGAGGCCCACATGGAGGAGAGCCTGCTGCTCCTCAGCTTCATGCTTTACCTCTCATGCAAGGGGGGAGTCCCACATGCACCCTTAAGACAGCCCTGACCCCCAGGAGAGCTCACTGAGGCACTGGTGACTTCCCTCTGGAGGAAAGCACAGCAGAGCCTGCTGAGGCCTCCGGCTAGAAGTCAGCTGCCAAGGAGCCTGAGAAATGAAACCACTGGGAACCAGCCTGTAGTCGTGACAGAGTAGAGGGGAAGGATGAAGAAACTCCTCAGAACACAAGACCTGGGGTCAGCACCACAGGCAGGTACAGCCCGAACTAATTGGCCTGAGCTAAAATATGCCAGTCTGGGGCTAGCATGTAGCTAGAGCGCTTGCTGAGCTACACAGAACCTTGTCTTCAGTCCCCAGTATTGCACAAGTCAGTCACAGAGCCAACAACTGTAATCCCAGCACTCAGGAGGTGAAGGCAAAAATATCAGCTTAAAGCAGGGCTGGAAAGACAGCTTAGCTGGTAAAGTGCTCACAAACAGGGCACCTGAGTATGATCCCAAGAAGCCAGGTAAGAATTCTAACTATGGTGATGTGTGCTTATAATCCCAGTGTTGAGGAGGCAGGGACAGCAGGATCCCTAGGGTCCATACCCAAGATTGACCTGTGGCCTTCAAACATCTATACACTTGCAAGCGCGCGCATGCGCGCATACACACACACACACACACACACAGAGAGAGAGAGAGAGAGAGAGGAGAGAGACCAGAGAGTGCACACGCTCGCACACATGCACACATACACACACACAGAGAGAGAGAGAGAGAGAGAGAGAGAGAGAGAGAGAGAGACAGAGGTCTCAACTGAGTTTGAAACCGAGCTGGACCACATGAGACCCTGCCTAGGAACAAGACAAAACAAATCAAACAAACAACATCTTGCTTTGCAGAGCTGGCTGTCCGAGCTGTTACAGACCACATCTGCGCCACACCGAGTTCATCTATCTTTCTGAAGACCGACATTGACAGGGAGAGACTGTTGGTATCTGTCACTGATGAGGCTGGGCTCCTACTGTGGATCTGGCCCATGGTGTCTCTACAAGCACCACCACTTTTCCTGGGTGTGTGAATGCTTCTGTAGCTAACTGCTCACCCCTTATGAGTCCCTGCCAGATGCAGACAGAGTCCTTCAGTCATCGTTAATCTCATGCGGCCCAATCTATCATTATTAATATTTCTCTCGGGGCTTGCTTGGTGATTGTTTGTTTATTTATTTTGTATCTTGTCAAGGAGTCTGAGATAGGTGTAGTGGCATATAGCTGTAATCCCAGATTTGGGGAGTTGCAAGGTTGAGGCAGGAGGATGGTAAGTTTGATTAGCCTGGTCTACATAGTATGAAATTCTATCTCAAACAAACAAAAATAAGTGTCCTGGTCTGTGTTCTCCAAGATGCAGGAACTGTGGGAACAAACTTGTCCCTTCAAGTTTCCTGCTTGGCCCTGTGTTGACCCATGTCCTGGGAGATGGACACTCTCTGCCTGTTTCCTAGGTTGAGGACTCTTCACCATAGACTTTGTTCTCTGCAGCATCAATTTCCCAGAGAACATACTAAACATCGTCATTGCCAGTGACACCATAGCTGGAAATAGCAATGCTGATAGGAGGGAAAGATGTGCATTAAGCACGGAGCACAGCTGGCTTCCAAAGCAGGCCCCCTTCCAGGGAACAGCAAGGAACATGAAGAGAAACTGGAAGTGGGTGCATCCGCTCTCAACCCTCAGGTGTCCTGTTTAGAGGGAGTGAGCACACCTCAAGTTCATTTCCAGGCCTTCAAGTTTGTTCAAAGGTTCAGAATGTGACCCATTTCATGGCTGTAGAAGCAGTCGAGTTTTGGAGTCAGACACACAGCAGTGAGGCAGGAAGCCAAGGGGGATCGGCACACAGCACCCCTGTCCCCCGTCCTGGAGTGTGTGCCCCTTCCCAGAGGACACTTGGATAAGAGAGGAACTGAAGGGCTCCCGGCCATTATGGATTGTTTCATTTTGTCAAAGGGTTTCCTATTGTAGCCCAGGCTGGCTATGAATTTGTACTCCCCTGCCTCAGCCTTCCAATTGCTAGAATTGTAGATATGCTCCACCAAGCTAAGGAAGCTTTTGTTCTGAGATAGAATATAGCTATATAATCCAGACTGGCCTCCACATTGTGATTCTCCTACCTCCATCTCCTGAGGGCTCAGATTAAAGGCATTCAGGGCACCACTACATTAGGCCTTTACAGATTGCAAAGCACCTACTGTGTGGTGTGTACAAGGGACACCTTTTCTTACTTCATCTCCCTATTATCATAATAGGAGGGACTTATTCTCCCATTTTACAAAAGGAGCTATTGAGACTTAAAGGTTCCCCAGTGATGTAATGCTGCTAGGTCACCAGGTTGGATAACCATCCTTTCTCCTGGTTGAGTGAAATGATGGAGCCATTTGATTTGAGGGCTGATGCCTTTCAATGGCCTTCCTCGTGTTCTCTCAGGCTGCTCCCCACCCTCCCCACCATTCTCTTGCCCTGGGAACCAGGTGAGCAGCAGTCACACATGGTACTTTCCAGGCCTCCTCTCCCCCATGGCTTAGGTAGCACTCCGAGCTCTGGCAGACCCAGGAATCCCCCATCTGGCTGCGGAAGCTTGCTGTCTACTGAGAAGTAGTTCCTATAGCTCCAAGCATTTGCAGAGTGCTGGAAAGACCTGCCATGAGGGCCCAGTAAGAGAAGGCTCCAGGAGACATTCCACGTCAAGTGAGGGAGGATGTCACTGCAGAATGAGCCTTCGTAAGCCCAGGAATGAAACTGCCTGTGGTCTTGGGGATGAGCTGCTCAGGCACAGCCTGGGTGTTGGAGGATGTAGTGGGATGACTTAGAGCAAACACAGCCAAGTGCTTGGTCATCACCACCCTTTATGACAGGTTAGTGTAAAAGATCTAGAGTTGTGTGGATATGAGTGTCTGTGGTGGCCCCTTAGCTTGAAGGGCATAGAAACCATTTTTCTCCCCAAGTCTCACTCCCAGGAAACTTCTGGATCCCAGTCAACAAGAACTGAAGAGCTCAGACCAGATGCCTTTAAATTCTGGTTGGTGCAGGTTCTCGGGTCACAGCACCTCAGACTGGAAGGTGCTTGAGACACTCCCACAGAACTCTCTTCTGATGCAGAAAGTGGGCTCAGAGAGGGCAAGCAAAGTTTCACAGCACAGCAAAGCACAGCACGGCCAGTCACTCTGAGTCCACATTCCCAGTAGTGCTCAGTAGTGCTCTCTGCCTATGTGGTTCCTGGCAGTCCCTGTGGTAAAAGTCACCATCCCTGTGAGTGCTCAGCCTGAGGGGCTGTCTTTAAAGAGGGTATTCCCCTGGATTCTGAAAAAATGTTAAGGGCACAGCCCTGTTGTTTGAAAACTTCATCCCGTTCATTTTAGTATGTGCACTTCACAGAAACACCACAGATGTGCTGGCTCTCCCCTTGCCAGATCCCTGGGAGACATAGGACTCAAGAAACATTGTGCTTGGAGCCTATGGGGAGCCAGTGAAGTCCCAAGCCTAGTGGTTCCCAGGGAGCAAGCTGCAAGGCTGGGCAGTAGCAAAGGCAGTCATGTAGGGAGAGTCATGGTGAATTTACTGAAAATGTGACTTTGTCTCGTCATTGACCTGATGTTCCAGAGTCGGGGCTGGCTGAGACCCTTGTTTTCCCTGCTGCTGTCCCTAGGTACCAATTTTATCCTTCCCTCAGGTTTGCAGAGCCTGGGAAAGGGTCGAGGTTGAGAGGGAAGATTTCCTCCCATTTCAACTCAGGGTTACTGAGTGACTTAGCCTCTGCATGTGACAGCTGGTGAATCAGACTCTCCTGAGGGGCTCTGTCTAGATCAGATCTGACCATGGACAGCAAGTGAATGACAAGCCATCCCCTGCTCACTCTGGGCTGACATGGCAGCCGAGGATGCTGTTAATTTTGCTGTTTACAGAAAGAAGTCCGGGGTGAGTGGAGGCTTTTTTGGTGTTTAAAGCCAGATGGTATTTCCTGCCTTGATCAGTCTCAGAGCTTTGGTTCCCATGGCAACTCTGAAGTTCCACCTACTGCAACTTCCTCATTCTCTGAGCTTCTTCCTCTTCCACCAGAGTGTTGGGGAGCCCAGGAGAATAAAGCCATTAACTAGTTTGTGTGTTGCACTTCACAGCTGACACTGCACTCCAGCTCCAGTGTCTATGACCTCACTCCTCCCTGCAACCTTGCCACAGAGCATCTGCTGTGCACGGGGAAACCCAGGCTCCAGAGACAGCTGATCTGCTCTGCTTGCCCTCATTGGTGTCAACAGGACTCCAATCAGGTCTCACGTCTCTGGACCTTGGCTGGGATGAGCACACCCTAGCAATCCCTCTGCTGTGCTTACAATTCCTAAGTGGTGAATTTCATATGTAAGTTGGTCAAGTGGTATCTCCACCAAGTTAACTTCTCTGAGCATCCCTTTGCTGCAGAATGGCAATAATGGTGCCCCTGAAAGGGTGGGGAAATTACATATGAATACATATATAAAGCCACCGTATGTGCCTATTGGATTTGAAGAAGACCTAACATTGCCCTAATTACTTTTTGATGTTGAGCATGATGTTGTCATCTACAGGCGTGCTGGGCCACATTCCCAGATATGTGAAGCATGCAGCCTGCAGGCCACAGGTTGGGAATGTCTGTCAGAGGTAACAGTAAGCATATAGCGCTTATTTGCTGCAGTGAGAGCCGTACATGATATATCATGATGCAAAGGACACACACACATCCCTGGGGACCTTACAGGGATTTCACTTCTTATGAATATCTTGGGGAGTAGACCCTACTTCAAGTAGCAATGCTGTAGCTTAAGAAGCACTATGCAAGTGTTCTGAATGGTTCATTGTGCAGAGAGGCATGGCCAAATCTGTAGAAAATGCTGGAAGCTGCAGGGATGTTTAGGAGTGTGGGAAGGAGCCAGTGTGGAGTATTCCTCCCGGTATAAGATTGCCAGAAGGGCTCCCAAGGCTGCTGCCCAGGTTCTGCACATCCTGAAATCTCATGGGGTTTTGGCAGCAACTGTGCCCATCATTGGGACATTCAGTAGAGGATGGAAAGATGTCAACAGGCCGTATCCTGCGTGTCAAAATATACTCATTGATAATGATGTGGCCAAATCTTCCCAGCCAAAAATTACTTTTAAAAAAGTCATCCTTTCTCAGGAATGCCAAAGGACACATTGAAGCTCATGGCAGAATGGGGAGTGGAGCTGACAGCAGGCACCTGGTGCTGCTCTGTCTGGCAGTTTTCTTTGCTCTGTATTCTGTATGACTGTGGTTTGCAAACTGAATTATGTGCATTAAGTTAATTGCTATCCAATTAACAAATATTTTCCATTCATTCTTGCAATCAATCTGGCTGGTACATCCCATAACCCAGCTCTTTTGCCTGTCCCCAGCTCCGTGTTGGTCAATGTGGTGGTGCCAAGTGGCTGATAAATAGTTCATGTAGCCTGACCCCCACCTGACAGACAGAAAAAAATGAGCAGGAGCTTTGGTGTCAGAGTGCTTTCCTCATGAGCCCTCAGACTGCCCGTTAAGCTCCACACCTGCCCCTTGAGTCAGGACTGTCAGTATTCTAGAGGATGACAAACAAGGTGAGGACTTGGCTTGGCTCCCGGGGCTTCCCCAGCGCCTCTGACGATGCTCCATGCTCAGGACTCAGAACCTGCATCCCAGTTCCCATGATCCCTAAAGACAAGGTAAAGTCAGCTTGCCCAGTAGCTTCATTCACAAAGCCTTACACCTCTGGGCTCTTACCATTGGTCCCCCATACTGCATGACCCTAACCCCTTTATTCTATGTGTCCCAGGAGGCAGACTCTAGTGTTGACTGGCTGTGCTGTCTAGTTTTATGTCAACTTGACACAGCTATTGTCATCTGAAAAAACGTCTCCAGAAGATCGGGCTGTAAGTGGACAAGCCTATAAGGCATTTTCTTAACTAGTGATTGATGGTGAAGGGCCCCGCTCATTGTAGGTAGTGATACTCCTGGGCTAGTGGTTCTGGTTTTTATGAGAAAGCCTACTAGGTAATCCATGAGCAAGCCAGTAAGTAGCACTCCTCTATGGCCTCTGCATCAGCTCCTACCTCCAGGGTCCTACCCTGTGTGAGTTCCTGCCCTGAATTCCTTCAATGATGGATTATGATCTACCCTCCAGCCTTTGTTTTGGAACCTGATCTGCCAATAGACACATGTAGACAGGGAAGCAGAACTAGGTGACAAGAGAGGTACAGAGGGGACCGAAAGGCATGTGAGGGGCTATGGAATCCCCAGGCTGGGCCTCAATGGCTGAACAGGTCTTGGAATGGGTGATCATGTCTATGACAAGTTCTGAACCCTACATCCATCTGCTGATGAGCTCAGACAATTGCTCTACTGAATGAGCCACAAGTTAGCTGAGAACTGCAGAAACCAGAGGGTGTGGAGCATGGTGACTCTACCTCAGGGGACATTCTCACTTCAGGAAGGGGGCTCACTTGCCCATACTAAAGCATTTGCTGTGCGGGGCTTTGGGGACTCTGGCTTGAGACTCTCAGTACACTTAAGCCCCTCTGAAAAGCAGCCCATGAATACGAGAGAAGTCATCCCAGAGCTGGTGCAGATCTCTTACAGAGGACAGAGCTGAGGTCAACAAGCCTGGCTGGAGAAGGGTGGAAAGCCACTGAACAACATGCCAAGATAAAGGCCCATCACCTGTATCTGGTAATCAAACCCTAAGGCAAAACTTACCACTATAACCATCAACTGGGGTTTAAAGTGCAGCAGCAGAGTCACATTGGAGCACTGTCACAGCCTCTAGGGAACCCTCTCCAGCAGCTGTCACCTCTTCCTCCAGCCTCACCACCACCAGAATTGTTTTCTATCTCTATGGACCTGCCACTGTGGAGACAGTATGCTCTTCTGTCTGGTTTTTCCCTTAGTGACAGTCTCAGGTTCATCATGATCAAGGCATGTGTTCCATAGCTGAGTGACATCCTTTCTATAGACAGACCACTTTCATACATGATGGACACCTGGTGTGATGGTTATTGTCCACTCGACAGAGTCTACAAACACCTGGGAAAGGTCTCAGTGAGGGGCTGCCTAGATTGGGTTGGCCTGTGGGTATGCTTTCCAGGCATTTTCTTAATTGGGACCACTGATGTGGTAAGATCCACTCTGAATATGAATGGTGCCATTTCACAGTTTGGACAATGCAAAGGAGATCTGAGTGCACATCCCTGGCTCTCTACTTGACTATGGATATCACCAAGTCCCTCAAGTTTCTGCCTCCGCTGCCCCAATGGACTATAACGTGGAACTGTGAGCCAAATGAACCGTTTCTTCCTCCAGCAACAGAAGAAACTGAGACATCAGGGTACCCCCACCTCCCGCCTATTGTGATGATGGCAAGGTCTGGTTGGAACACAATTTCCAGTCCCTTTAGGAACACGCTGAGGAATGTTGCAGCTGGGATAGACATATGTTGTGTTTACCATTGAGCTTCATCCCAACCTGCCTGGCTGGACATTCTAGGTTTTACCTATTGAAGGCTCTCTTCTGCTTCCTACTTTTTCATGGTTATGGAGCGAATGAGACCTTGAAGTAGCCCTAGGGTAATGTGCCGTTTTTTGGTTTGTTTGTTTTTAAGACTTGGGTCAACTGTGGACTTTGTGCCAGGGTCACCTCTACCTGCTACCGACACGGAATCACCAGGCAGTCATCCCCTGCTAGTCTGGATTCCTTTCCTGCTACCCCAGCTCACAGACTTGCACGGCCTTCTTGTCTGTGTGTGGGATACCCCCTTCCTGGCAGCTCTGGTCCCTGGGTGTTCCTCCTCACAGGCAGTCATTCTGTCCACAGGCTCCCGGTTCCCCCCATACCTAGACACCATGACCTTCTGCTTGTCTGAGCTCCAGGTGGCTGAGGCACCAAGAGCAGGGCTGAGGTCTGAATTATTTCCAGAAACAAGAACCTCCAAGCTATTTATAGCACTTTATATCCCCCGCCCCACTGTAAACAAACTCCAAAGAGGAAATGACAAAGTGTCGTTTGTTTGTGTTTGGTTGCTGGCTTTGTTACTCATTGCTGACAGGCAGCCAGACATCAGGAAGACAACTCTGAGGTGAGACCTGCATTCAAACCAGTGCCCCTCCTTAGCTAGGGCTGACCTTTGGGAAGCTGGTTACTATCGGTATGTCACAATCACCAAACTGACCAGAATAAAAGGTTCTAGCTGCCTCAAAGGCTTACTGTGGATATGGGGTAAGGGAGTTCACAGAAGCACCCTGCAGCATGTTAGCTATACAAGAGGAACCCTGGGCAGCAAGCTATGCCCTAAAGAGCACATAGACAGGGGACACATTCCCCATCTTTAATGGATGCAATCTGGCAAGCAAAAATCTTTCCAAGAATCGAGTCCCTGTGTGGAAATAGCGCTGCGACTGATGTGAGAAAAATAAAAACCAATGGAAGGGCTGAAGCAAGATGGCACCGGGGGAGCCACCCAGTGTGAGCTGGGACAAGGTCACATTCTAGTCTTGCCATTGGGTATCCTGATGAAGATGACTGGGGCCGTGTCTGCTGGACTCAGAGGGAAGGCTTGCACAGGACCCTGCTCTGAGGTGAGTTGGCTCCACTAAGTGGCAGGGTCTGGCCAGCAGCAAGTATGGTTTTGGCCACAGGAAGGAAGCCCAGTGGGACCAGAGGAACAGAAGACAAGCAGGCAGGCTTGGTGCTCTCTTCCCACGTGGCTCTTCATCAGCTTCCTCCTGCACCCTCACGTCACTGTCCATTTGTGTGCAGTTGTACTACCACCATGGCTGTGTCCAGGTGTTAGCACCTCAGGAGCAGTGGGGAGCCTGGCCAGTCCTCTGGAGGAGTGGGAAACTCCTGAGGGTCTCAGCAACTTGGCAGTCTGCAGAATCGGGCACCAACTTCATTAGGGACAGCATCGAGCTTCCTCACATGTTGAACAGGACCCGTTGGTGATTGCTTAAAAGAACAACAGCAGCCACAGTGGGGTGCTTCACCACACCCTCTGCAGGGGTTCATCTGTGTGTAGCATCTTTTCTGGAAGGGTCCCAGGCCTTGAGGGCAGCACATACTTGCACATAAAGGTTAGGGTTTCTATCTGCAGCTGTGCAGCCTCCAGCATGGCCTGCGTACTCTCAAGCCTCAATGTCTCAGGGCTCCGATGCCAGCAGAGCCATCAAAGCTGCAGCTACCTCCTGCTAGACACTGTTTCTTCTGGCCTCACCCATTGGCTGTGGCATGTGTGGTGGCTGTAGATGGACAGAAGGAAGAGAAAGGGAGAAGGGGAAGAGACAGATTTCAAAGACGCAACCACCTCTGAGATCCTGCCCATCTACACAGCTCCAGGGCACAAGCGGCTTCTGGTCTCCAACTGACACCTTGGGATAGAACCTCAAGAGGAAAACCAAGGCTCAGGAGATGAAGCAGCATGCCGTGCATTACTTAGTGAACTGTGGCTAAGCCAGAGCCAGTCCACTCCACATACAGCATGTGCTTCCAGTCCACGGCAGAGGGAGGGCAGGCACTGAGTGATACTTCCTCCCCATGGACTTAACCCAGTCGGGAGAGCATTGGCTGCCACTTCCCCCATTCCCCCCACCCCTGGCTGTGCCATGCCCACGCTGCCCCAAAGGACTAGCTTCTGTCCTCTGGGACCAGCCAGGTGGAACCTGAGGGTCATTGATAACTGAGTCCTTGGTTCACCACACACATTATCATACATCCTGACTTGGCACTCACTGTCTGGTCTGTCAGGGCCATGGTGAGCCTCTGTGCTCTCAGAGCCAAGTGGTGAGACTCAGTCTACACAAGAGTCCTCTACAGCACAAGTATCACCTGGGCTGTTCTGGTGGACGGGACAGTGAACGGTCCAATATATAATGTGGCAGTTTGGGGCAGCAGCTTAGGTCTGGCATAGTGGGGTGGGGTATTGAAGCTCAGTGCTCACACTGAGGTCACAGCATAGAGGCTCACGTACAGGGACTGTTGCCAGGGGCTCTGGGGTTGCTGGCACTGCTCTCAAAGGAAGAGTGGAAGTTGTGAATAGTTTCCTGTAGAATCTGCCTCTCACGTCCCTGTGGACAGAACAGAAACACACACAGAAAGTCCTGTTAGATCTGCGGCCATTCATTCAACTGACTGTGGTTGAGGCTCACTGCACTCTTAAAAAAACCATGAGTTTTCTGAGGGAAACAACTACCTCATTGCCAGAGTCAAGTTCAGGACTGAGTCAGAACCTCCCAGTACCCACAGTGCCAGCTGCTGGTGAAGGGAGACCTCAGGGGTTCAGAGCCTTGTCCCTGGATGAGGTACGACTGAGGACCCCACCTGGCTGGTGGGGAAAGCTCCTCATTTGCCCAATTTCAGGAATGCAATGGGATCCCCACAACAAAGCCCCAAGCTTCTCCCAGCCATTTTGATGTGGGGAAAGGTAGATGTGGCTGTTTCTTCAGGCCCTAGAACAGCCTCACAGAATGCCCAGGGAGAGGCAGCAATATACACACACAGGTTAAACATGGACTAAACCCCAACAGCCTAGGTTCAAATCCCACCTGTCGCTTTTGTCTTTCCACCTTTCTGGGCCTCAGTTTCCTCATCGCTAGGTGGAACAAGGGTAGTAGCTCAGCAGGTTGGGGAACACTGTGTGGGCAGTAGGCAGGTCCTGACCAGGGGACAGCACAGTCAGACTGTATGTTCTAAACTATGAATTGATGTGGTAAAAACTTAAAGCAAGTTAGAAGTGTATTATCAGCTGGGCCTGTTGGTCCACCCCTTTCAGGAGGCAGAGGCAGGCAGATCTCTGTGAGTTCAAGGGCAGTCTGATCTACATAGCAAGTTCTAGGATAGCCAGGGCTAATTAATAAGCCTATCTAAAAAGGAGTGGAATCTAACTATCTCTGGAAGATTTTTCTTCGTGAAAGCAAGTGCCCGTGGAGAAAGGTCAGAGTTCAAAGGTTCTTTTCTTTCACTTCATGACTTTGCACCAGCTAGGGGAGTCTCCCTATGGACCCCGGCACAGAACCCTCCTGTGCTGACAAGAGTGAGAACTGTCCTTTCTGCCAACCTTGAGATGACCTTAAACAATTGTTAATGTCAGCAGGAGTGCATGGCAGCCACCTGGTGGAAAGCTGTGGAGTAAGAACCAAGCACAGATGTGGGCAGAGGGTAAGACCAGCAGCTTTATTCCACCAGTGACAAGTGGTGGCATCCAGGTCTGGCCTCCTTCCCCTAAGCAGTATCTGTAAAATGGGATAATGCAATCTGCCAGGGTGGCAGGGAGCATGCCATCCGATTTTAAGTACCACTTAGCCTCAATCCCCGAGAAGGAGGTCAGGGACAGGCAGGCCCCAGAGTCCTCTGTCTTCTCACCTCAGGAGGGTGCCATAGATCCAACCCACCATCACTTTCCCCTAAGTCCCAGGATCCAAGTTCAGTCCATGGTGCCCACTTGGTGAAGATGAGATTGAGTCCTGCAAGTTGTTCTCTGACCTCCACGTGTACTCTGCAACATGAATAGTCACACACACACACACACACACACACACACACACACACGTATACATAGATGTAAAAAAAAAATAAATCACATCACTAGTGCTCAATGCTGACAGGGCTTCCAGGGAATGGGAACTCACACCCACAGCTAGCAGGACATCCATGGTACTTTCTGGAAAGAAATTCAGGATGACACACATGTACTGTGGCCTGGCTCTCTTGAGTTGTAGACATCTATCCTGGGGACACCGGGAAGCCTTCATACAGAGCTGTCTGCTGCGTCTACAAGTGAGTAGCCATGTACCAACAAGCAGGGATTTTAGGAAACAGTTTTAGCACACCTACGTAAATTTACGTCAGTAAGAACTCTGTAGGGCACAGTAGCACACACCGTTTTCCTAGCACTCAGCAGTCTGAGGCAGGAGGATCCTGAATACAGCAAGGCTCCATCTAAAGCACAAAAAAACCCCAAGAGCATTCTCAGCGCCATGGGTAACCACACAGATTTCATGCTAAACAAAGAAAATCAGATATAAAACTATAATCCAAATTTATCTCAGCCATGTTTTTTTAAGAGCCACTGGGCACATGATACCGCAGAGTAATTTGCCCCAAAGTGAACAGTGTTGGCCCCAAGTGAAGGGAATATGCTTTCTTATAAAAATCCTTAATCATTTTTATACTGTACAAACTTAGTTTTTTTAAAAAACAAAAATCAAAAGAAGGGAAAACACAAAGAAACAAAGGCTTAGAACCCAGGCAGGGAGGCTGCGAGCGGCTTCTGCTGAGCCTTCTGTAACACACAACCCACTGGGGATCTATGGACCTAGCAGCAGACTCAGGCTCACTGTGGAGACCTGGCTGGCAGACAGAAGATCTGTAGCGCTTTACTAAGTGGTGTTATTAGGCTGATAACACACTTTTAACATGCACTCCTTGCTCCAGGCTGGCTTGAACTAGTTAGCAGGTAAGGATGACCTTCAACTCCCAATTCTGCTCTTGCTGAACAAGGCTCTCCAGTATCTTAGGTTGCCTTAGACTTGCTATCTCGATGAGGACAGCCTTGACCTCTTGACCCTCCTGCCTTCTCTTCCTGGGTGTTGGGACTACAGGCATGCACCACCACAGGTACTGTCTTAGGCAGTGCTGAGAATCAGATACAGGACTTCATGAATGCTAGGTGAGCATTCTATCAACTGAACCACATCCTTAGCCCTCACTTGAAAACAAAAAAGACCAGGCTACAATGCTGGGGCACTTCTTTGAGGAAGGCTATTTTTCATCAGGACACACAACAGAAAGAAATCCCCATTCCTCCCTGCAAAGACCACTCATGGTCCAGTCCACTGTAGTTTTAAAAAGTGCTTCTCCAGGGCTGGAGAGATGGCTCAGCATTTAGAGTACGGGCTACTTTCCCAGAGGACACTGGTTGAATTCCCAGCGCCAGCATGTCTCTTAAAACCTTAACTCCAGTCCTGGGAATCTGATGCCCTCTTCTGGCCGCCTTGGGTACTGCATGCAAGTGGTATAGAAGCGTACATGCTGGTCAAACACCCATATGCATAAAAATTAATTTAAAGTAATAAAGTGCCATTCTAGACCTATTCAGTTGATTCTCTACCTCTTCCATCATGCTGTGGACCCAGGAAGCAAGAAGCATAGGCCTCTCCTTGCCATCTCAGAGATGCAGCCTGCAGCATGTGTCCTCTTTGTTGAGCTAAGTGTCAAAAGAATCACCTGATGATCAAAAGAAGTTCATGCCCAGCCTCAGTGAGGAGCTGGAGTCTCTAATCAGGGCCAGGCAGAGTCCGCCCTAAGTAGCCAGGTCCAGAGTTGCAGGCCAGGATCTGAAAGCTGCATCTGGCCCAGGAGTGATGCTCCAGCCAGTCTGTCACACTAAGAAACAGCAGGGAGTGCAGCTGAAGGCTTTTATGGCATTAAATTTTCTCTAAGTTCATCATAACTTCCTCTAAGACACTGTGGCACTGCCCCCTTCCCAGTGGACTGTGCCTGGGCAATGTGGTCTTCTCCCAGGAGTGACTCAGGTAGATCATCTGGCCTGGCAGATATGGGCTTTCCAGGGGGAAGGATACAAGGTACCCTTGGCCCAGAATCTCAGGTACTCAGGGGTTTCTCCCCACAGATGCTCTAAGGAGGATCGCCTAGCTGACCCACACCCTTCTGCTTGTGAAGGACCCATGCTTGGAACAGAACACAGGGCCTGTGCTAACCAGGGGCAAGAGGCAGTCAACCTGGTAGAGAACAGAAGGTCCTATTCTATGATTGTGGGAAATGCCCTTAGGCTGCCTGTGGCCATCCTGTCCTCTATTCTGTTGAGGACAGTCACCTCTACCGAGGACACACGCCTTTCTATTTGTCTCCCTGGGCCAAGGAGCCCACAGCTTCACAGGATAGAGGTCATAGTGGCATTATCCACTGCCATCACCCATGCCACATCTGCGGTGTCAGCTCCCTGCCTCTCCTTACCATTCACATGCAGAACGTTCTCAGGTTCTATTCCTAAACTGGTCTAAGCTGGCTTTCCTATCGTCCTTTCTTTAGCCACATGCCGACCCTCAAGGCTAGTAGGAAAGCAGAAACCCCAATTCTATGCCCCTAACACTCTGACCCTTTTCAACATCCTGCCCTCTCTCCCCTGGGTCATTCCACTGTCCCAGCCTTCGCCTGTGTCCTCTGGCTTCCCCCATGCTGCTTTCCATGGCCTGGTCTGTTCCTGTCTTCTGTTCCCTTACCCAGTGCCTCCCATCAGGTCTCCCCCCCCCCCCCCCACAGAGACACTTCCTCAGGAAGGTCTCTGAAGGCCCTGCCTATGGAGACTCCACTCTACATAGAGGACAGGGCATGTCATGCCTCCCCTCCCCCACATGTGCATGTGGTTTAATGATGCTCAGACATATGGTCACACCAAGTCTGAGTTTCAATCCAGTCTCTGTTTCTTACAATCAAGCTGTGTGACCCTGCACAAATTCCTCCACCACTCTGTGCATGGGGGCTATGTGGTGTCTATGGCGCAGTGCTGGCCACAGAGATGCTCAGCTCCCAGCACTCACATGGTAGCCAGGACAGCACAGATTCTTGTCCATGAATAAGTCAATGCTTCAGAGCCTTCTGTGAGGGTTTGGTAGATGAGCCAAGGGCTTCTGTTCTCTAGCTGACACCCTTCCTAACCATGGAGACTGGCCTCCAGCCTATCTGTGCCTCCCCAGTCTCCATATTTGAGAGTGGAGCAGGATCCTTGCTGGGCTGGAAGTCAAAGACTACCACCTGCCTCTGGGCCGGGCTTCCCAGCCTCTGGGCTGGGCTTCCCTGCCTACCCATTACCCAGGTAAGACACTTTCAGAGACACTAACAGGGTAGACCAAGACAATGCCAGTCATACAGAGCCTGAATAGTGCTCCTTCACTCACAAAGAGTCACCTAACAGAAGCAACAGCAGCCATTGGCCCAGACCTAGCTATACAACAGAGAAGAAGAGGGCTAGAGGCCAGAAGCCCTGGGTTCAGCCCCTGCCTTAGATACCTAACATGGAAGCCAGTCGGGTCAAGTCTAGGAGTCTCTACTCCCTTGCCAGGCAGTTGGGCCGACTCTGGCCTTATCAGGACTGAGTAAGACATGTTTGCTGAGTGACTTGCAGATGATAAAAGGCAGCATGAATACTTTTTTGCTTGGACATTGTTCATCTGTTCACCATTGCTGGGCACAATCCCCAGGGCAGAGAGAAACCAGAAGCCTGGCCATGCTCCTGCCTCACCTTGCATAGTACAGCGCAACCAGCCAAGCCACGAAGAAAAGGGAACAAGACAAAGGCAGAGGCTACAGGACCCTGACACCATGCTACCCTCGGACAATCGGGAAGCCCTAAGGCAAGGATAGAGAAAACAACAGGTAAGCAAACATCCGGGCTGCTGAAGAGATGCTGACAGGAAAGGGGCAGGAGGTCTGGGGTCTGAGCAGCCTGCCGGCAGCCAGCCAGTGTTTGCGTAGTGTGCACCTTGAAGAGGGGGCACTGCTGACATTCACTTTTAAAGGTGATGAAATATAACACCAGGAATCGATGTGGGACATAGGACAGATAATGGTGTCTGACAGCCTTGCGTGGGGGGCTCTGCCAGGCACCAACAGCTCAGTCGGCAGCCCTAGCCCCTGTACTGTGGACAGGACAGGGAAGGACAGGGCAGGGAGGCCCAGAGAGGGAAAAACCTGTCCTGAGACGCCTTCCACACTCAATCTGATACCAGAGTTCTCACCCCACAGAGGCAATGCGCATCCATCCCTAAGGGTTGGACCACCCGAGGAAGTATGCATGTAGATTGGTTGTGGAGAGAGGTGCCTGCACAGGGAACAGGCTGCATGAAGAAGGCAGTGGTCTCTCAGCCACAAGGAGAGTGCGAACAGGCCAAACCGTCATGAGGACCCTGGTGACATTAAGCATGTGAACAAGGCAGGGGGAAGCAGGAACACAGTACCTTGCCTGCATTCAGCTCAGAGATGGCTGCCAGGATCTGCTGCCGGGAACCATCCGTCTTAATCCCCAGCTCCTGCAGGTCACCATCGGTGAGTGTGAGGAAGGCTTCCATGTCCACCTGAGGAGAGAGGGACTTGCCACTGTCTGTGGGACACTGTCCCCTACTGCACATGGGCCATGCAGAGTGGCTGTTGAGGCTTTCTACACGAACCCACTATGACTCACTATTTCCAAGTCTGGCCTGACACTTCAAGACTAACATTTCACAGCCTAGCCCTTTGCTTCCTAACAGGCATTGTGGGAAGATTTAAAACGAATTCAGGGATCTGAAGGACTCAGTGTTCTGCCACTAGGAAGGGAATCCCCATGTGACGACTGCATGTAGCAATACAGAGTGCATTCGAGTGCTCACCACCCGTCCCCCTACAGGACAAGGTGCACGCTGTGGAAAGACAGCCTGAGAGATCAGCAGGGCAGGAGAGGAGAGAAGGGCCATGGAGAGCCAAGGCAGAGACACCAGCAGAGACGTGTGCAACTGTACCCCTTGTCCTTGCAGGTGACATGCTGCCATCCCTGATGGTCTGCTTACATGTCAAGAAGAAATGGCCCTGCTCTAGGAGAGAGGTTAATAGGCTTCCAATCCCAGAAAGTTGGGGCTGGGAGATTGTCAATGTGGCCCAGGTGAAGATACCCCACCACCCTGCAGCAGCCTGAAACCCAGGGGGCAGGAACAGGCTACCACACCCAACAAATCCAGCCCTATCCACCTGGTCCTGCACACGCATCATGGGTATGATGGCTGGAGATTCAGAGCCACGCTAGACTTTAGGGATAAGAACCACATAGCTCACGAAATAGAAGAGAGGTACACTCTGAGACATGTTCTGTGGATGCCTCAACGAAGAACAGGCAGCAGCCAGGAATCAGGAAACGGCTCTTGGAAACGAGGAAAGCTCTGTGGAAGTTTCAAAGGCCAAGGAGACTGACAGGACAGGACAGAAGAAAACCGAGAAGGAGGCTGTGCACACATCTGTCCCACACATCTGTCTCTACAGCTTCCCCAGCTTGGAAGAGATGATGAGTGACAGCAGTTTTTATGTGCAAGCTGTCACTAGAGAATCCTAAACCAATGATCACAGCCCATGGCTGGTGGCCTGCAGGGCATTTTATTTAGTTAATACAATGAATTTTATAATTTTATTGATCTATAACCCACCTGCTCTACAACTCACCAAATATAGCTGTGTTTAAAGTATGTAATTAAACTAGTACACTTGGTGTCAGGACTTTCCTTCTGGGGACAGGGTCTTAAGTATCTCAGGCTGACCTTGAACTTCCGGCCTCAGCCTCCTGAGTGCTGGGTTGTGTGCACAGCCATACCTGTTTTGACCAGTGTTGGGAATTGATCCTAGGACTTGGGACATGCTTGGTAATTATCTGTCACCAGAACTACCCCCGTCCCTAGCCCCATCCCAGTTTTAGGACATTTTTATCCCTGACAAGGAAAGCCAATCCTCAGCAGTCTGAGTGCTGAGATGACCAGCATGAGCTACCATGCCCAGCTGAAATGTGATTTTTGAGTAGCACAGAACAGTCACTCAGATGACCACTGACACCCACTGTTCTTAGATATTTCTCAGATTTACACCTGGCTTGTCTGCAGCCCATGCAACAAAGCTGTTTACAATACAGGGAAGTGCTCACAGCTACAGACTCCATAGCAAGGGAGAACTCTCAGGCCCTATGCCACTGGGAGGGACTCAGATGCAGATGGACAGCTGGACATAGGGATACTACATGTGAAAGCCCTGGCTTTAATGGTTGGCACTATGGGACAACATCCTTACCTCTTGCTCCTCGAAGATGGGCTGGTATTTCTCAAGTGATAACTTCTTAAGGATTCCAGTCAGCTCATCTTCATGAGAAAGAGATGGGATTTTTAAAAAATGCATTTTGGCTTTGGTAAAACACAGAAAGAGTGGGTCGGTAGGCCCTACACTCCTCTAAGATGTGGTTATCTAGTAAGATTCCTCCAAGAAACCCCACACCAGAAAGATACGTCTGCTGACACCACCCCTTCCCCCCACACCGGTGGCTGAGGCTAGGTACGAGGTACCCTTCCCCTAGGGCAGGCCCTCAGCTCTCCAGAAAGCCTAGATCAGTCTGAAGAGACCTGGACTGAAGGTCCTGGGGCGGCAGGAAGTAGATCTTGGAAGTTCCAGCTACTGGTAATAAAACCTGCCTGTGTAGGAGTGTACACACTCAGTGCCATGGCTAAAGCCAGAAGTCCTAAGTTGGTCTGAGAATGGCACCAGAGCAGGCAGGCACTGCAGACGAGGCTCAAATGCATGGAGCCCATGGCCTCCCCAGTGCAGGGGTAGCAGAGCCAGAAGGACCCAGATCAGGGTATGGAGGTGGGCATCTGAACAGGTAGGACAAGGAGAGGGTACAAAGCAGGATCTGGGACTAGAAGAAATGCAAGGTCATGCTCAGCAGGGACTTATCAGACTATACACCAAACAGAGGACACACAGGCTGACAGCCAAAGAGAAAGGAAGGAGAGAGCAAGGTGGTGAAGGACAAAGAATGACATGCTGATGAACAGAGGGTGCCAGGGTATCCCTGAGATATCTGACAATAAACGAAGGAACAACCTATGCAGATACCTGAGTGCTGGGCATGAGGCAGCATGCAGGGAGCAGCAGGTGCAAAGGTCCTGAGGTGCTGAGTAAATTCTAAGGAGATAGTGGAGACTGGGTTTCTTCTTTTACTCCCTCAGCAGTACCAGTGTGGGTTACTGCATGCTGAGAATCATGAGTAGGCAGGTCCCTATGACCTGGACCCCTGGGGTTTTTGCTTAGACCCATTGAGAAGGAGCATAGTTAGTGCTCCTTCTGTTGGGTGGCACAGTCAGCACAAAGAAGAAAGACGCCCAAAGCTGCTGGCTAGTACCGCAGCCCTACCAAGATCTGCAGAAAATATCTCTGAAGGCCCTGGATCCACACACACCTGAGGCTTGCTCCAAACATCCATCTTGTGAGCCAATTCATTTCTTTTCTTAAGCTGGTTTGAATGCAACCCCCTTCACCAGACCTGTAAGGATGCTGACCTGTGCACTGCACAGGGAGAGGGAGCAACTGGGTTTGGAAAGGCCTTCCATGGGTGTCTGCCTATCAGTAGAACAGCCTATGCTCAAATCCCACTTGAGAGTGCTTCTGTCTAGGGAAAGGAAGAAACGTGCTGCCAGAGTCACCCAGGTGGAGGAACGGGCATGGATTTGGGATGCTAGGGGACTCACCCTCATCGGTGATGGTGCCACTGCTGGAGCCCCCACTGCTCTTAGACTGCCGGTGGGATGAGGAGGAAGACACTGAGGACTCGGCGGTGTGACCTTTGGGAGAGGGGGAGGGCGTGAGGGTAGGAGAGGTGCTTTTAGAGGTAGCAGACGTTCCGGAGGGAGGCCGTTTGCTGGCGTCCAGTTTCTACACAGGGCATAAAACAAAAATGGAAGCCGTCAACCGGTGGGGGGAGGGGATGAGGATGGGTGCTGTATTTTGGGACATGGCGGTGCCTAGTCAACAGCACATCTAGCTGGGACTGTGAAGCTGTATCAGAGAGTCAGATGCAGAGCAGCACAGACAGACGGCCAGGAAGCCTGGGCTTGGGTGCTACTCTGATACTGCCATGAGAGGTAGGGTTCACACTTGAGCAATACTGAGCCTCCCATCTCTCCACAGAATTGAGCTTCTGGAATTTACCAGTGTTCCAGTTTTCAACCTACAGATTCTACACGTTTTACTAAATTTAAATACATTTCATTTTTATATAATCTTACGTAAATGGTATTTATAAAATGTCAAATTAAAAATTCTAATTGTTGGGGCTGGAGAGATGGCTCACTGGTTAAGAGCACTTGTTGCCCTTGCAGAGGACCTGGGTTCAGTTCCCAGCACCCACATGGCAGCTCAGAACCATCACTAACCCCAGTGTTCCAACATCCTCTTCTGACTTCTGGGCACCTGTACACACATGTGGTACAGATACACAGATGCACGCAAAATACTCATACACACAAAATAAAGCTACCTTAAAAAATTCTAATTGTCTACTACTGGTATAAAGAAATGCAACTGACCTCATATACAGATCTTGTATTCTCTGAGCCACAGCCCAGTCCATGGCTTCCTATTTTGATATTGCTAAACTAGTTTATTAGCCATGAGCATCTGCAGAGATTCCTTATGGTTTTCTAGATGGACAGGCATGCTGTCAAGGGCAGAGCTAGGTTTCTTTGTGCCACGGACTGTAGTCTCCAGCACACGCTGTGAGGTGTAAGCGTCCTCTGTATTACAGCCTCCTGCTTCCCCATCAGGGGAGTGCTTGGTCTTTACCAGAAACTGATCCCACCATACTTATTTTGTACCTAATTCAGGAAATGCCCTCCCTAGCTGCTGTGTGTTTTAGCTTCTGTGCACCATAAGCAGGTTAGGTGTCCTAGAAAGCCAAGAGAGGGCATCAGATCCCCTGGGGCTGGGGTTACAGATGGTAGGAGTCATCAGTGGGTGCTGGGAATCAAAGCTGGGTCCTCTGAGAGGGCAGCCAGTGTATTTAACCACTAAGCCATCTCTCCAGCCCCTGGATTCTGAGTGTTATGTACTCTTTCTGCATTTCTTCTTTCGTTTGTTATATGGTGTGCCATACTCACTGATTGTCTAATATTGAATCTAACTTGCATGATGAACCCATCAGCTGGAAGGGGTTTCCTTTTCATCCATCTCTGGACATGACTGTGTGGAAGATTCCAGAGTTTATGAGGACTACCAGTACTACATCCTTTCTTGCAGTATCATAAAAATCCACGCTGCTCCCAGTTGTAGGGGATAGAGAAACTCTATAGCATAGTATAGGGTCATTAAGATACAATAATCAGCAAGCATGGCACTGCACATCTTTAATTTCAACACTGGGGAGGCAGAGGCAGAAGGCTCTGTGAGTTTGAGGCTAGACTGGTCTATATAGTGAGATCCAGTCTCAAAACAAAACAAACAAAAAACTGTAACTGTGCCAAATGTGTGTGGAACTTTAAGTGGGGAAGAAAGAGACAGACCTGAAAAGAGAAATTACCTGACCCTCTGTTACAGTGACAGATGTTACCATGCCGCTAAGTTACTGATGGAGTTGGGGAATCAGGAACACATGGACCATACCACCCGCCAACCATACCAGAGGGACATTCTCAGAGCCCCCTTCCCAGAGGTAGCAAGAGAACACATGCTTTTCTTAAGTGGCTATGGGATGACTCAAGGTCACACTCAAGGGCATAAAACAGAGATTGACACACTTACAGGAGGGAAACAGAACTCCTACGGCAGAGCTGAGCTACGCTTCGGTAATAGGAAGGTTACTGGAAAAGCCTCAAATGACTGAAAAAATTAAAACAAAACCAACTAACCATGAGTCAGGAAAGAAGCTCAGATTCAGCTGAACCTTCATCGAAGGTTCACAGCTGAGCACAAGTGAGCCCTAGCTTTGGGGTGGAGAGGGAAGCTGAATCCTCCTACTGAGATGCAGAGGTAGCTCCTCCATCCCACTCACCCTTTCTGCTTTCCTAATGGTTCAGGCTTCCGTGATTGATGAAAAAGCTAGAAACCAGCCCCATGCATAATAGCAGTGAGCTTCCTGCTTTAAAACGAAGAACAAAATCCAGATCCAGGATTTTGAAGACTAATTTCTATTCTTCCTAGGGGAGCCGTTGAAAAGCACTTCATGTCTTCTTACTCCTAGTGCGTGCGACAGACAGCCCATTTCAGTGCCCTCTGGTTGGGACAGTGGTTTCTAGGAGCCCTGGCTGAACGGACTCTCTGGAGGCAGGAACTGATTCCCTAGACCCTACCCTGAGAGTCAGGGCAGCAGGAAGGTGTGGAGAGTTATCACTACACCAAGCATCAGGAGACCTCGGAACTGGATCACTCACCACCGATTGTCTCTGGGCCATATCTTTTGGCAGCTAACTTCTTTTCATCAGGATATACTTGTATGTTATTACAGTTGAAACATGCAGCCCAGTGTGGTAACAGGTAACAGCATACATGCATGTTCCAACATCAGTGACAGAATGCTAAATGATATTTAGCATTAGTTAATGAAACCATCAGAATAGAATAGAACACGGTAGACGACAAAGGAGAAGCCCTCAGCTAGTAGACTTATTTTAATGAGTAGCTGTAAGTGGCCAAGTAGAAAATGTGAAAAGAGAAATACACTAATTATATAACTTTTTATATCTTATAAAGAAAATGCATCAAGATATCGGAGGAGTCTACAGCTGAACTCTAAAATAAACTTAATTATACAGGTCCTTCACACAAATAATTCTGAACATAACAGAAATAAACTCATGCGTCGGGGAGAAACTTCTGGAACTAAATTATAAAGGGAACTTAAATTCTGAGGTTTCGCTGTACAAGAGAGTTGGGATACAAAGTTGAGGAGCCAGCAGAAGCTAGGCAGAAATGGGCTACTTCTCACACATCTGCTAAGACGAAAACCCAGAGCTGGGGGTATCGTTTAGTGAGGCCACCCCTGGCCCAGTGTTAACCCTCTGCTCTCAACAGAGAACAGAACAGACACACGCAAGGTGCACCTGAGCCCCTTCCAACACCCTCACCCCCACCCGCACCCCTGACATGGAGAAGAGGTGGGTGAACACAGGCCTGCAGGAGCAAAGTCAGACCTCTGCAGGAAGTTTAGGGGTGGCCATGTCTGCAGCGCCAGTGAGGTGCCCCCCAACCCCTGACACACCAACTTTGCATGTAGGTCATGGGAAAACATTCTACAGGTGTCACAGGCATCCAGAGAACAAGCACCTTGCTGCTGGAAGGACCACTGGAAGAGCCACTACCACTGCCCAGGGGGGAGGCTGGGAGCTCAGGCGGGCTGGAGCCGGTCATTGGCCCCACGGGACTGGACTGCTGGAGGGGCTTCTGCTCACACAAGCCAGCTGCTTTTTTCCTCTGGGCAGCGATCTGGGACAGGACACTGTCTACGCTGCCACCTGGGGAGACAAGAGACAGGAGTGAGCATTGTGGCAAGTCCTTCCTGCCTTGTGGTGGATTGTGAGCTGTCTCAAGGTTCAGGCTTGTAAGAGTTCTACACAAGGGCCCAAAGGGGCTAAGGGAGGGCTGAGTTCCCTAGTGAGAAGCAGGGCGGGCAAGAGCTGGCTTGTCTTCACTCCTTCAGGGCCAGCACGTGTAAATCCCTAATGCCACAGACCTCTAAGGAGTGGCAAGCTTCCAACTACACCCTAATTAGCATTTTCCTCTCAGCTTCTCTGAGTACACTGTAACATGGAGATGGGTTGGGATGGACACATGGACACCTATGTACATCGATGGGCAGACACACACACAAGCACGCATGCACTTACTTCCTGGGGCTATTCCCAGGAAGCCGCTGGCAATGGGTATTCATGGAGCAATCCAGTTGGTTACTGCCTGCAGTCCACCTGCCAGCACTTCACATGGAACTGGAAGATGGAATGTACTGACTAGCTGGATGTGGTGGTGCAGACTAAGTACTGGGGAGGACTGAGGCAGGAGAACTGCAAGTTCAAGGCCTGCCTGAGCAACTTAGTGATAGCCAATCTCACAATAAAAAGTGAAAAGTGAGGAGGGATATGACTTAGTGGTAGCGAGCTTGTTAGCAACAAACTAACTACACTTTCCGTTGTGGGAGGTGGATTTATTTTTGTTGTTGTTGTTGTTTGTTTTTGTTTCGTTTTGTTTTTTGTTTTCAAGACAGTGTTTTTCTGTGTAGACCTGGCTGTCCTAGAACTTGCTCTGTAGATCAGGCTGGCCTAGAACTCAGAGATCAGCCTGCCTCTGCCTCTGCCTCCTAAGTGTTGGGATTAAAGGTGTGCGCCACCACGGTCACTACCACCAGCTACGATCATGTTTTATTAAACAGCAAATAGCTGACTCCGCCACGGAGCTCAGGCTACAGAGATGAGCTCCAGAGATCGCTGAGGGAGCCTAAAAATATCCCCTGCGGGGCAGCAAGAGACTCACTGGCAAACCAAACGACCTGAGGGGAATCCCTGCGGACAGCAGTAAGGCGAGAACTGACTCCTACAAACTTCCCTCTGACCTCCACACTCATGGTGTGCTCCACATGTGCCTACACACATACACGAACTCATATGCAAAACATTTAAAAACAGCTGTGGGTTTTTCTTTTTTTTACATTTCAGGAGACATTATTTGAACGCACAAAAATATAGGACAGCCTCAGACAGAGTTCACTAAGAAGGGGCCACTCCAAGTGAGATCTGAGAGTAGAGCAGCAGCAGACATACGCATGTGGACCTGAAATACATGACAGAGCAAGCCCTTCTGCCCTCTCTCCACCCCCACTCCACCCCACCCTGCTCAGGGCTCTGCAGCAGGGCTGGGTTCAAGTTAGAGGTGTATGAGCCCAGCTCCCTCACCAGGAGCACGCAGACACTAACATAAAGGATTGTTCAGGGACCATTTAAATGGCTCCGCATCGGGCCTGGCACAGTGTTCAACAAATCATTCTAACTGTATAATATGCACAAAATAAAACACCGTGCAAAGTTACAGCATAATGTTAGTGACAAGTGAGCCCTCATGGGTGGGCTTATGTCCCCCCCCACCTCCCTTTGTTTTTAGAACTAAGAAAAGCATTATGGACTTGACCTCTTCCTTCTCCGTGCAGCTTCATCTCAGGAAAATGAGTAAAAGAAACCCTGAATTGATAGCTCATTAAAAAATCCCCAGTGGCACCGTGAAGTGGATGGCGGACAGCCATTGCTGGTGGATGGAGCAGGGGACAGGAGGTGATAGACCAGGGACTATCCCATTTCCTGGTGGCCTGTGACGGCTTACCTGAGCGGTTATGCAGTTCTCCACCCAGCCTGCTCATGCCGCCAATACCACTGGCACCCCCTGAGGAATGAGGCGAGTGGCTAAAGCTCCCGGAACTGGCAGGGGACGTGGGGCTTCTGGAGATGCTGTGGAATTTGACTGGCCTGCCAGTAGCCTATGAGGACAAGGTGAACCAGACAGTTAGAATTGGGCCTTTCTTCCTGACCACCCAGCACAGTGGCACATGTATGCCCATTTCACTGACCCCCAGGTCCCATGGCAAAAAGCTTAATCCTATCTGCTAACAACCCATTACCTTGGGCTGGGCCATGGAGCACCATCCCAACACTGGCTGCTTGACTTGAGTCTCATAAGTCAGAGTGCCCTCTAGGAAGTGCCAAGGAAGCCCCTCACTGAAAGCCAGGGGAAGCCACAGTGTATCCAAGACAAGGTCTACCTGGGGTCCAGCCTCCCTCTATCATGCCATCTCTGCTGCACAGCCTGAAACATGTCCTGTGACTCCTATCCAGCTCAGTTCCATTGGTGCCAGTGTCTTGGCCATTTCCCCACCAGGAGGACCTGCTCTACACTGTGCCAAGACTCTCTTAGCACCTGGGAAGTCCCTCTGTGCCCCCAGGACCTTCACCAACATCCTTCTCACCCTTTATCGAGACGCCTTGTCCTTTGGTTTCAGAGGCATGTATCTTTGCCAAGGTAGTCTAGGCTTGGCTCCTTGTCATGCCACTGTCTCTATCCCAGAAACCTGGACATTCACGTAGTCTGTCCACAGACCGTGCATGCAAGCTCACTCTAACCACTGACTGTTGATCCTTGGTGACCTGCTGGCTACTCAGAGACCTGCCCTCCTCTCTATGCACTGTCCTCGATCCTGGCCTGAGCATAGTGGAAGCACTCAGGAGGAACGAAGGCTGCAATGGGCTAGATGGTGGCCCTCAGAAGGCAGGTAGGTGTCCTCATCTCTAGAACCTGTGAATACTGTCAAGTGCCACCGTCTCAGAGATACTTATCAATGGTGAGCCTGTGCTAAGAACTTAAGGGGACAGAAACATGGGGCTGGAAAGATGGCTCAGAGGTTAGAAGTATTTGCTGCTCCTTCAGAGGACCCAGGTTCTATTCCTAACACCCACATGGTAGCTCACAGTGGTCTGCAATTCTGGTTCCAGAGGATCTGACTTTTCTCTTCTGGCTTCTGCAAACACTGTACACATGTGCAGGTAAAACACTCATAAACATATACTAAAAATAAAATCTTTTAAAAGAAGGAAGGAAGAGAAGAACAGCAAAAACTTGCCTGGGTCACCTAAGTGATCTCTGAGTATAATCTTAGGCCTCCTTGGGACACAGGCAGTTCTGACAAGAGAGACTTAAGAGATGCAACCACAAGTCAGGGTATGCCAAGAAGGGTCCACAGAAGTGTTATGTCCTTGGGAGAGATTCTCCTGCCTCTCCTACGAGCCTCAGTGGGGGCACAGCCCTACCTACACATGCTTCAACATACACAGCACTGTAAGAAACCATCTAGCCTGAGGCGAGCAGAGCAGTGAGGCCTCACCCCTATGCTCTCCCTCCAATGGGTGACCCTGGAGGCCTTCTTGGCTGCCCTCCCAGCTCTCAGAGCATACATTCATCTTCCAGGTGCTCAGACATCTCCTGTAGGCTCTGTGCCCACTGTTCTATGCTCCACGGAGGAAGGGTCAGTAAATATTTGCTGAGGGAATGAAGCATGAGCGTTGACATCCAGGCCCTTGGGGTTAGTGACATTTTCCAGAAAAGGTAGCCACAGGAAGAAATTGAGGGACTCTGCCTATTTGACAGTCTACCTCACTTCACATACCCAACAGACCAGGATCCCTGTCTCCACTAGGTCCTGAGAATGCCCACCCCTAGGGACAGTCCTGTCACACAGACACAGTGGAAGTCCAGGTGTCTGTTGTCACTCAGCGATCAAAGCAGCAAGACCTGTCCTAAACCCTCATCTACAACTTACCTACTTACTGCAACCACATTGTAGACAGTCTATGCACCCAAAGACACCTGGCCTGCTGGCAGGGACCAAGCTGGGCAGCTCAGAAACCGGCCAAAGACTCCAGGTGAGAGTTTTTACTGAGGTCAAAGGGACAGGTGTCTCCTCCCACAAAAGCACCAGGAGTGCACACAGTGGCCCTCTAGTGTGTGTTGTGATCACAGCCCTGTGCTGTGTTCCCCACAGAGAGGACAGAGGTCTCTTCAGTTGCTGGGTGACCCTGTCCCTGCCACATACTCAGCTCTTTGATAGGATTTAGACTAAGGGACATCGCTCACTTTAAAGAACAAAGCAGCTGCTGTGACCCTAGGTCCTAATGCCTGAGGTCCCTCTGCTAGCCACACACCCGGATCTCTGTGAGTAGTATCATAGTCCAGCAACTGGATGACTTACACTGTCTGTGCCCACGCAGCCCACAGGGTGGGCCCTGCTGGCTCTTGGGGGCAACACAGTCTTTGTAGGGTCTGCCTTCCCGTTGTGACATGTGCGGGACCTGTCAGAGCTCCATAGCTCAAAGCTGGATGGGGGCAGGAAGGGTGGGATAACAGCCTTCAGCTTGTCACTGGGGAGCCGGGGAAAGGGAGCTCCATTTCGCAGCTGAAAAAGACAAGTCAGGATTAGATGGGCCCAGGAAGCTCCCACACTGGGGAAGGATCCAGGCTCCCAGCACTGCAGATGATGGCGCCTCTGCACATTTCTCTACTGGCAACAGGAGCCCAGAAAGCATTAAGGCATTCCTCCCAGTAATCCAATGCACTGTGGCAAGAGGAGGGTATGGACAGGTGACAGAGAACCAGAGACCAAGAGATGCTAAAGTAGCGTACAAAGGGGATGGGGCGAAGAATATTCCAGATGTAGGATGGGCAGGATGTAGGCATGCCTGGAGCCAGTGGTACAGAAGGAGGTGTAGAGTCTTAAAACCAGCATGTGCCATGCCAGGATAAGCGTAAGGGGCACAGGCTGGGGGCTCCAAGCCCAACCACACTCCCTTCACACCTGCCCCACCCTAGTCACACCTCCACCATGGTCATTTCTTCAGCTGTGACTTAGTTTTATGCTGTGAATCTATACTGGGGTCAGTATAAAATCCACACCGTACTGACTGTTGGATGTCTGCAGCAGCATTCCAATGTCCACGTTTATTTTAATTAAGGAAAGGCTGAGCATGGTGCCAGATGGTCCTCCATGGGGACAGACATCCCACGGCTAACCTTGCCTGGGGGTGGGCAGGCGAGCAGGCAGGCAGCTTTGCACCAGTAGCTGCAAACATCCACCCTGGGGCCAAGAGGCCATGGGCCCGTAGCCATCTACCATGGGCCTCCAGTGAGCCCACTGGTGCCCTCTGCTGCACACAAGCAGTGGGACAGAAGAGCACCAGGGCTAGCAGCAAGCCTCCCAGGTTTCCTTCACAGGCTAAGCTGTTTGTCTGCCAGTCTGTAAATGGGCGTCATCCTCTATGGAATGGACAAGCTTCCTCTGTCTGACAGGAGCTGGGCTAGATACTCAGGGTAGCCAGCTCACCACAGATGGGCATTTCTACGACCCTTCTAGAAGCAAATGACTTTCATATTCTTTGCCTGAGGAATATCAGTAAGCCAAGGAGACAGCAGTATAAGGATGTTCAGCAGAGCTGTTAAAAATTACAATTACCCCTCCCCAACTCCCATGAGTCTGTCTTGGGTGAAGTCATTTTGTGATGGAATGTCCTGTCACACGGCTATTAAACATGATGTGGCTAAACAAGGTTTTAATGACATGGAAAAAATCATGGGAAACTGTTAATAAATCAGGTCCAACACCCTGTGGGGAAATTGCAATACCACTAATCTTGCGCAGCTCTGGGGAGGTTGGAGAATGTGTACAGCACTGAACACTTAGGAAGTGCTGAGGTATTTGCTGTTCTTAGTATAACAGGATTCCACAATCCTCAATACTAAAAAATGCTTAGGAAAAACCCACAAAGGATGAAAACCAAAATGCCACTATGACTCACGCTGGATGTGTAATCTTGATCCTCTTAGGGGCCCTAACTATACCTGATGGCCAGGCAAAGTGTGGGCAAAGGCAGAGACCACCCTGCTTGGCAGCCCTGTACCTACATACCCTGCCTAGGCTTGGTAGGCTAGTGGCTCAGGCTTGCCTCTCCTTGACAATACTGCCCTCTGATGGCCAGAGTTAGGATCTCGGTGCCAAGGTGCTCTAACCAGGAGATTCTTGGTGCCAGAGAACATCAAGCCCAGAGAAATGAGGTAACACAGTCAAGGTCAGACAGCACTAGGCTGAAGGCCTCCAGGGAGACAATCTCCCATCAAAACTACCACTATGATAATAATCACCACCTTAGTTAGAGGCAACTTTTCTGCCAGGATCTACCTTCCACATCTCTTCAGCAATGACATCCCTGGTGTTGAATAGGGACCTGATCACCTGGACAGATTTCATGGGCCAGCCTGCAGAGTGTGCTGTGCCCATGTGACTAGACTGTAATCCTTCTGCCATGAGCAGAAGTGACATGGGGGATGGATCCTCTCCCTCTTCCTCACTACACAAACTGAATGGTTTTGCTTCACATGACGTTCAGTGTCACCTTAGAGCCTCAGACACAGAACCAAGAGATCACAGATGGAAACCTCTAGAACCATAAGCTAAAACAAAACAAAACAAAACAAAAAAACAAAATGAAAAAAAAAAACTTCCTTTTAAGTTGTATTCAAAAGGTTCTGACTTAGCCGTGGAAAGTCTAACACAGAATGGAACGGCCAGAGCTATGGAAGCTCTACTGGACTCTGAGGTAGCCTAGGGAACTGAGAATGGAAGAAGCTAAGTTCCCCACTCTGTGGAGTAAGCTGCTGTCTTACCTGTGCCACTGTGACCTCAGGGGCTTAGTTTTCCCTAATTCTAAGCTTACAGGTCAGGAAACTGAGGCCCTTTCTAGACTAGAAACACCCCTTAGCTCCCCCACTTAACCGGAATGGTGAGTCTTCCTGTTGATGCTGGCTGCACATCAATCTCCCATCTGGTCCCTACAACATGGCCAGGGCTTAGATGTGGCCACTGAGCTCTAGGGATGTGGTTCCATTGGGAAGGTGTTTTCCTAGTACACAGCACACATGAGGCCCAGATACTGTGTGATTCGGCACAATGGACCCCCATCATCCCAGCATTCGAGAGACAGAAGCAGGAGGACTAGAAGTTACTTCACCCTTGGCTACACAGTAAGTGTGGGGACACCCTGGGTTGTATGAGACCCCAAGTGTTCACAAGGCCTCATTCACAGTTCAGGGCTGGCATCTTCTCTGATCCCTAGAAGACAGTGCTTCATTCAGTGGTACCCATTTTGACTGAGGGAAATGCTCACACCCTTCCTCCTCAGAATCAAGCAACCAGGGACTCGCAGTCATGCTGAATGTAACAGAGTAAGCAGTAGTAACTGGCACAGAAGCCCCCGTTCTGCTGAAGGACCACGGGCCAGGCACAACCTCTCCTGCCTTTCATGCTTTTAGGCACCTCACTCACCATGGTTGTCAGTAACACATCTTCCTTCTCTCTTCTCGGGTTCCCAGGACCTGAAAAACAAACAGAAGCTTCCTGAAATGGCCCTCCTTGTGACCACAGCCTGCAGAGTGGCACCTGGGACCCCACATCCTGGAAATCCAGCTCTCCCGGGGACTTAAATATTTAATAACAATCAGTATTCAATATACTGACAGATGGAAGGCATTTAAAGTCCTCTCAGAGTATGTTTCTAGCCTCTGCTGTGCTGGGTCAGATAGCAGCATGCCCACTCAATAGTCTGTCTCTAACAGTGGGATCAAAGGGGTCGATCCAGGATGGGAATCTGACTGCCAGAGGGATCTCATCAAATCTGTTTTTCTTTTAGTCTGGAACTTCTTCAGCAACCTGGCAAGGTCCTTCTGTCAGCTCAATGCTCCTGGTGGTGTGAGGCTCACCATGTTACTGTGGGAACTCACTATTTCAAGACATTTTCAGTACCAAAAGCTAATCACGCTGTATGGTGAAGACACAGTGCCTGGCCTGTGGTCCTTAGTACAAAGTGAAGACCCAGACCTTGACGGTCCTGTGCTGGTTACTGCTGCCCATTCTACTACACTCACCATGGTGTGTACCTACTTCTAGTGTCTTCCAGACCAGCCACTGGCCCTGTGTCTCATCTCATGGCCTGCTGGAGTTCAGGAGGTGGAACCTGGGCTTTGGTGCCCCTGCTGGAACCCACCCCAGGTACAGCCATTCTTACCATTGTCCTTGGTTGCATGGGCTGCCTCAGGTGGCCCAAGGTGGCTAGTCCTGTCCTGGGGGGGTGCCCGCATGGTGGAGTCCAGCGCCAGTTCAGGCTCATCAGAGAAAGGCAAAGGTTGGTTGGCAGCCAGCCCACGTGGCAGTGTCTGTGTAAGTTTGAGCTTTCGGAACCTGTTGGACATCCGGCTCCACCAGGACTGTGTGGGAGGAAAGAGACAGAAGTCAACTGTAGCAGCAACAGGACAGGCCCAGGGACAAGCCCAGGGACAAGCTCTATACAGCGTCCCCCTTCCTGGGCATCAGGCAGTCACTGCCAGGCAGCCATAGCACCCCTCCCAAAAGACCATGCTGCTCATTAAACCCTTCCCCAGCCTGTCTAGCCCGCCCCTAATTTGCTCAATGCTGTAACACAGAGAAACATGGAACAGGGCAAGGAGCTGGCTGCTTGGGGCCTTACCATGAGCCAGGGACAAGCAGAAGCCACAGAAGTAACTCCTGTCAGCTCCCAAAAACCTGACACTGCTCCATGCACAGCCTCCCCCCACCTGCCCTAGAGATGTCCCAGAGATAGGCAGAACTAGACCCTAAGCCATCTGTGGCTACGGCTGGTCTCCTCCCAGGGCTGAGTGTAGAACCAGGCCTATGACCCAGCACTTCTCAGCAGCTCCCATCAACACACAGAGTGGTAAGATGAGGTCATGGCCACAGGAGACAACATTGTAAGACCAGCTTGGGCCAGCCACAGAGAAAGGCAGGCCAAAGCAGAATGACCCCAGAGGGAGTCGGTACACAAGGCAGTGTAGATGTCTCTTGGGAATAAAGCAAGTTTGGCTTTAAACAAGCAGGGTGGGGCAAGGAAAGTGAGAGACACCAAGAGAGACTCTGGCACTTGCAGGAAGCAGCAGAGGGCTGCGGGGACCCAGAGTGGCAGTCAGATGGAGGGCATTAAAAGTCATCTCTGTGTTTTCAGCTTCTCCAGAAGCAGCTGCTGTTTCAGGTCAGAGAGTAGCATCCCACAGGTAAGACAGAGCCACAGACCCAGTGCAGTGCATGTGCAGTCTGTCCAGTTTAGGACTACATCCTGCAGGATTTAAAAAAACAAAAAACAAAAAAACAAAAAAAAACCCTCTCCATTTATAAATTGGGGCTCTACACCACCATCTTGATTTCTGGCTTGTCCTAAAGTTGAGGGGAGCCATTCTAGGCCCCAGATTCTTGCAAAGTAGCTAATGTGATCACCCCAGTCTCCCCGGGTCCCCTCATTTCCTATGACCTCTCCAGCCTTCCAGCTAGTCATGCTGACACGCCCTCCCCAGAACCAATCCAGCCCTGACAACAGGAAGCAATCCTCCCCAGCCCTTTCAAACCTTCAGGCCTCCCTTGTCTTCAGGCAGCACGGGAATGCTCCAGGGTTGCTTGGCTTTCGAGTGGGGCAGGGGTGGCCGGTGGCTGGGCCGACCTCGGTCCTTATTCACCTGCATGCACACAGATGCCAGCAGTCGAACAAGTTCAGTGTCTGTGGGCACAAAAAGCAGCGCCTGACCTGTGAATTACATCTTCCCGGTCCCGGGGAGAGGTCCAAGTCAACACTCATCAGCCTTAGAACTTGGACCTGCAACAGCAAGGCAGGCATCACCCCTGAGTCCCCAGTTCAACCTCGTTATTTCACTTCATTTGATGTTCTTAGAGGCCCCCTCCCTCCCAGAAGGCAGGATGTTGAAAGACATGGGATCTCAACCAGATTATAGAAGTTTCAATTCTGTCTCTGTCCCACCCTGGGTAACAGCAGGTAAATTATAGTCCCTCTGTATGGTCCACAAGGAGGTAGCATTAACCCCAGCACATAAACATGTCTTGAGGATTTCAAGGGGATTCCTCTGGAGCTCCAGATGATGGCATTCAGTATGTGCTTAAGAGTGTTTTAAATCACATTAGCTCTTCCTGCAAACACCTAGGGTATCCTGTGAAAATGGCTCACTATTCTCTTGACCCAGAAAACTTACAAAATCATGCAAATCAAGAGGTTCAGGTCTTCATGCTCACTTTAACAACATCTGTGAAACTGCCAAGGCCACCAAAGGTATGCGTATCTGAAAAGCCACCAGGTACCTCAAGGATGTCTTTAAAGAATCATTATGCCACTTCAGTGGTGTAATGGGGGAGCTGGTAGGAATGCCCAGGCCAAACGGTGAGGCTGGGTACTGTATTGGTGGCCCCAAAACAGTGCTCATTTTTCCTACATGTGCTTAAAAACTGAGGGTAATACTGAACTTAAGATTTAGATGTAGATTCTCTATTCACTGAACATCTCCAGGCAACCATGCTCCCACAAAGTGTAGTTGAAGCTGTCAGGGGCAGGTTAAGCCATGGGTGGAACATCTCTCCTGCCTCTCTGAGATGGCCTCACTGTAAAGGAGCACACTGTCCCTAGAGAGGAGGCTGTCCTGAAGCAAACCACATCCCAGGGGAAACTGAACTTTTAACACTGGAAAACATTCACCATACAATAAATGCAAATAAAAATGTTTTAAATGCACTCTTAGTTATTGTGAACTCAACTAGGTTGTTTTAGAAAGCATGTTGGACAAGACTGGGAAGAAATCACTCAGAGCTTCTGGGCTTGGGAAGGCACCCATGTGCAGTGAGGGCTGCATGGGTCAGACCCCTAGAGAGGACCTGTGCTGGGGAGCACCTGGACTCACCTGAAACCCCTCTACCTGTCAATATTTCCAAGGCCTTTAGGATAAAGCAGTAAACAGGAAGGACAGAGAAAGTTCCAACTCTAAGCATTCAATAGCAGGCACGTGTTTGCGGTAAGTTTTTGGACAAAATTTTCATTTAAAAATCAAGGGTCTGGAAAGATGGCTCAGCAATTGAGAGAGTTAACTGCTGGGTTCAGTTCCCAGCATCCACATGGATGTTCATGGATGTTCATATCAGCGTGTAGCTCCAGTTTCAGGGGATCCAAGGTCCTATCAGGCCTTCATGGGTTCTGCATGTATGTAGTGCACAGCTGTACATGCAGGCAAAGCACTCTAAACATTTTTTTCTAATCATAAAAATATCTCTAAAGTACTAAGAATGGGCGCGGCAATACCCATAATCCCAGTGGTCAGGAGGCTGAGAAGAGGCTAGGGTGTAGACATGGTCAGAGGGCAACGGCACCTGCTAGCAAGCCTGAGAAGCTGAGTACAATCCCCCAAACCCACATGGTGCAAGTAGAAAACTAACTTCTACAAGTCATCCTCTGACCTCATGTGCACCATGACATGTACAAAGCAAATGTAGTTTTTACAAACCCTCTGTTCTCACAACATGGGGCTGGGATCCCAGCCCAGGCTCAAAGCCCCTGAACTCCTCCATCTCTAGACTGAACCTCTAGGAAAATCAAGAGAGTGACATGTCAGAGAGTCTCAGCCCTTTTAGGGCCAGTCAGAACAGGAGAGGCACGGAAGGGAATGGCAGGGCCAACAACTACCCAGAGAAGCAGGGCAGACCTGCTACTGAAGGACCCCTGACCTGCAGCCCAGCACCTGGCATAGAGCGGGGCTCCTTCCCCACTTGGCTTTCCCTGTCAAAGGTCCTTAATGTTTCCTGCAAAGTCACTTAGTATCTCTGGCTGTGACCACAGAATAGCTCTAGGTCCTAACAGCCTGCAAAGTCACATGCCCTTGTCTGCCTTCTCTCCAACAACTCTGGGGTTGCTAGTGCTGGAACGTTAGAGTAGAGTCCCGAGGGCATGGGGTGTGCCCTTGGTCCCTGAGACTGATCTTTCTGTGACTCAGCACAGGCTTCATACAAGGAAGGGAAGCAGTGCTCTGGTGCCCAGGTGAGAAAGGCTGTGGAGGCTCAGCTCTGTCTGCAGGCTTACTCACCAGGATCATTTAGCAGCATCACCAGGTCAAAGGCCGTGTACCCATTTTTGGCTCGAAGAGCAACATCAGCCCCTTGATTTAGCAGATACTTGACAATTTCTTTATTTCTGGGGAGCAAAGAGGCAGGCAGTTAGACTCCCTATTCTCTTTTGGGGACTGATCACCCTACAGCTCATACGCAAAGGCTTGGTCTCAGGAAGGCGCTGTGGACCATTAGAGATGGGGCCTTATCTCAGAGGCCTACTGGTCATTGTGTTTGTGTCCCCAAAGGGGGTTCTGGACCTCTGGCTTTGCCTCCTGGATTAAGCAGTTTCTTGGACACTTGCTCTCTGCCCATGCCTTGGATCCTTTCACCAGAGGTTGGAAGTCTCGGGACCACTGCATCTTGAACCTGTAGACCCAAGAGCCAAAATAAACCTGTTCTTTATAAATGAACTGCCTTGGGCATTTTATTAAGAGTGATACAAAACTGGTTAATCCAGCAAGTGACAGGGAAAGTGTGGCTATGTTCCTGGACAACAAGCCTGCCAACGTTAACCAGGGCACACGGTCTTCCAATGTTTAAGCAGGACATGGTCAATCACGCCCTGACACTCAGCAGGTCAGGGGCAAATGTGCTTTCTATCAGTCCTAATGTTCCTCCCTAATGACAATAAAAACCAGGGCCTCTATCCCGAAAGCGCTCAGCCACCACACCTACCTCTCTGTGGACAGGACCTTCTTCCAGAACTTTCTGGTAGGGTCAAGGATTTGAGGCTCATTGGATAAGATAACCAATTTGTAGGAGTGTGATGTGGCCAGCTGAACCAGGCAAGAGGAAAACCCCTAAGGGGAGCCAGAACATTCAGTGGCTATGAGATGTCCCCAGAGGGGCCTACAGGTGGGTAACAGCCCACCTGGCTGGGATGATCACATTACTTTAAAGGAGAAGGTCAAGATAACTGTCAGTCTAAGGTCACGAAAGTCCAGATATTTTGTGGCCACTGCCCATCATGGAGAGAATGCTTAATGGAGGTCTTTGAACCACCATGTAAAATGAACCAATCATGGGTAAGCTGGAAATAAACAATGAATGAATCTTTCTGCCTAAGATGCATCTGCTGTGTGGGTTTACACAGCTGTGGGGAAACTCCATGGCAGGCTAGCAAGTGCCCTGGATAGAGACAGAGGCTGGCTGAATGGAGCCTGCATTCATTCTATTTTTTTTGCAGGCCTCGATGTCCTCACAGCCCTGGGCTGGCTACAGGTTGCATCTTAGGTCAGAAAACCCCATCCCCCAGCCAGAGAACTTGCTTAGCCTCATGTGGAGGGAGTGGGAGACACGGACCCGTGGTAGGTGGCCTGCATGAGGGCCGTCCAGCCATGCACGCAGTCCTGCTTGTCCATGTCTGCGTGCTTCTCCACCAGGAGCTGTACTAGGGGCAACTGCCCTGTGACAGCAGCCAGCATCAGTGGGGTCGCCCCGTCCCCGTTGACCAGGTTCACGTGGTTGGGGTCTTCATCAGCAATCTCCTTGACCAGCTGGAAGTTTCCTACAAACGGCAGGAGTCCAGGTGACCCACAGCCCCTGGCACCACAAGGTCATTTACTCAGTTGTCTCTCATGAACATTTGCTCACTCTGCCTCTGCTGTGGTCATGGCGGCCACTAAGATGGGTCAGAGAATGCCCTACTCAGATCCCTCTATCTATGACAGATAGAGACCAGCATATGAACAAAGGCAAGTGCTAATCTGTGTCTCAGAGAGTAGGGAGCACGAGGAAGGGTCACAGGCCTGAAGAGGGAAAATATAGGTCTAGATGGTAAGCAGGAATCCGGGAGGGCTGCCCGAAGGTGGTGTCTGTATCAAGAGGAAACCCTGGAGTTTGGGAGATGGATCAGTGGGTAAAAGTGCTACCCATGCAAGCTTGAGGACTTGAGTTTGAATCTCCAGATCCTACATACAAGACAGACACAGCATGTAGCATAAATGTCTGGAATTTCAGTGCTCCTACAGGGAGGTAGGAGACAGCTTGCAGGCTAGCTGGCCTGGCATATGAAGCAGAACAATATGGAAAACCCTCTCAGGGTGAAAGGTCACAAAGGAAGGTGAGCAACTGGACGCCGACCTGTGACCTCCGCAAGATGGTGTGCCTTCAAGTGCCTCTTCCTCTCTCACACACGAAAACTCTGCGCTAAAGAGCCCTTCTGTGGTAACAAAACTGGGGCTGGCAGAAAGAGCCAGGTACATCTAGCTAGTGGGACAGTAGGGTCCTAGAAGAGTGTCCTAGAGCTTATGGGTAGAACACTAATAAATTACAGGCCTCAGGGGCCCACCCTTCCCTAGTGAGAGGGAATTATAACGTTATAAAAGTTAAAAAAATATTTTTAAATAAAAGCAACAAAACTGTGTATCTTAATCGATCCCTTGTGCCTGTGGATAAGTGTGGGAATTGGGCTTGAGGGCGGGGCTCTTCAATATCCAGAAACTTACCCAACTTCAGGGCGTGGAAAATATCAGGGCGCCTCTTCTCCTCATCTGGGTAAACAGAGATTTCCAGAATTAACAGTGGAGAAGTTTAACAGAACTCTAAAGCCACAGAGAGTCAGAGCACAGGCTAGCTTTCTAAAGGGCAAGTCCTTAAAAGTCATGGGGCAGAAGCTCAGAGCAGGGGACTGAGTGACAGCCCTCCTGGGCAGCTGTCACCCAGGCTTTTGAAAACACTGCAAATTATGGGGTGTATTTACCTAGGTTAATCAGAAAGCATGGTCTTGGAAAAAGTTCATTTTATAAGAATTTGAAAAAGAAACTGATTTTTTGTTTAACTTCTAAAATCTAACTACCATTAGCTAAGTACACAGAGAACCCTGGGACACTGGACCACTGAGCTCTGGAAGTAATGACTGTGCCTCCCCAGAAAAGCCAACAGCACCTTTTCCTTCCTCCCAGGCACTAAGGACTTGAGTGGGTGTCCCACCAGTCGGTAGACAATTGTCTAGCCAACCGTCCATCAGACGTGTTCACACTGGGCTCTGACCCTCCGCCTGGTGCTGAGATTCCACACCCACCAATGCAAGCCCCTCCCTCCACACCTCACACCACATCTAGCCCAGCAGTCTTCCAGAACTCATGTTTCTAGACAGGCTTTCCATTAACATCAGCATCTGTGCCACAGAGTTGTCCCAAGGAGCAGCAGGTGGTGTAGGAGGGAGGTGCTTCAGAAACATGGAGCCTATCAGAGTACTACTGTGCTAACTGGGCGTCAGCAGCCACCCCAGCCAAGTTGCAAAATGGAGTGACTCCGTGATTCTCAGTATCAAGTACAGCAAGGCCACAGAACAATAGGGCTAATTTTGCCTGTGAAATATCAACACATGACAACACATTGCAGTTACCTAAAAAGTACCTCTGGGGGATGGAAAGATGGCTCAGCAGTTAAGAGCACTGGCTCCTCTCCCAGAGGACCCATGTTTGATGACCAGTACCCACATGGTGGCTCATTACAGGAGATCCTGTACCCTCTTCTTACCTCCTGGGGCACCAGGCACACATGCAGTATACAGATAGTCATGCAGACAACACACCCATATACATAAAATAAAATTTGTAAAAATGTAAGTGCCTTTAATTGCTTACAAGCTCGAGTTGCTGGGGCCTAGGGTTTTTTGAGGGACAGGAATGTCACCAATCTTATTGCTGGATGCTAAGCAGCCACCTGGTACAATGAGTCACTAACACTCCAGCCTGGCTCTTGAGGCTAGGGCAGCTGTTTGCGATGATAACCCACTCTGCTGGGCGGGGCCTTTCTTCACTCTGGGCTTTAGTGGTGTTTTCCAGGGACTCCACCACATCCCAAGGAGAGGATGTGGTAACTCCTCCCCAAACTCCGCACAGCACTAGACAGAAGAATGTCACTATCGCCAGGCAGGTTTTGTGTGGGTGGATTTCCTGCATTTCCAGGTAAGAAAGGGGTGGGTGTGTGTGTGTCTGTCCATACTGCTGATGACTTAAGAACTTTTGTTATGACTATCAATCGTGCAGCATTCATGGCTGTGGTGGTCCTCCTGGCAGTCAGAACACTTGCTGGACTTCCGAGGTCCATTCACGGTCATCTTCCCTGGGTGACCAACCCTGCCATTTCACAATGTCCAACACGGCCAGTCTGGCTCTCTTTACCTCATTCTTATCTGCTGTTCTCACTCACGGCACTGACTTCTCCCACATGATCATTTAGTTCCTATTTATGACCTTCCTTCCCCTACCGAGGCCACTGTCCTCCAGGATGGGGATCTGGGTCTCAACTGTTCGCTGGCACGTGTCAGGTGCTTTGAAGGGTGCCTGGAACCTAGCAGACACCCACAAACACTAGTAAAGGGACTAAACTTCCATTGTTGGGAGCTATGTACCTGGCACTGGGACAGACACTTCAAAGTACAACTGCCACAAAGCTTGGCAAAAGAAATGCATCTATACTTCATGAAACAGGATACTAGGATTCCCAGGAAGCCAACGCCATGCCAGCGATCACATGGCCCACACTGAGTGGGCAAAGTGAAGCTCAAGCTGGGTCTGGCAGAGTCAGCAGTTGTCACCCACTTTGCTGAGTGCCCAGGCTGTGTGTGACACTGTTGAGCAGAGGTTCCAAAATGCCACGTGTGTGTGTTCACTAAGAACAACCCTAAAAACAGCAGCAAAGAAACACAAGACTGCCCGAAAAAACCCAAACTCGGAAGGAAGCCACTGCATACTCACTGAGAGTGAACTGGTCCTAAGGGACTGATAGCCAGCACCTTCCAGAACAGCAGGTACAAACTTAGGCTTGGGACCAAAGTTTGTGCACTCAGCACAGGGCCACGCCTACTCATTTACATTCTAAATATGGCTGCTTTCACTCTAACAAGAACCAATGATCACTGTATCAGCACCTACATAGCCCAGGAAGCCTAAATATTCATGACCTGGCCTTTTACAGAGAAGACTTTGCTGGCCTCTGTTCTAGAAGGATCCTACGTCAGAGTCAGCTGAGGGAGGAAAGTTAGTTAGAGAGGAAGGCCTCACTGTACAAGTTCACAGGTTCTACCCCAGAGTACCTGGTCATGCTGGGAATTGTGCAAGACCTGTGTGTGACGGGCACTCAAGGTATTGTGCAGCTCAAAGACCATGGCCTGCATGTCAAGACTCCTTCTGCACACTGTTTTGGTTTGGTAAACCTTGGCCTGTGCAACCTAAACAATCTTCTCTAAGACCACACCAGGGACCAGGGTGATGGGGAGGGTGAGTTTTGGGGGGAGTGGTGGGTGATGGGAGGGTGGGGGGAAGGAGTAAGAGTGGTCGGGTCAGTGGTGGGGGAGTGGGATGGCCTGACCTGTTTTCGGCCTGACAGTGGTCAGTGGGTCCAGGTAGTCAGCTAGATCCCTGTATTTCCGATCAAGGGCAACCTCGAAGGCTGTCTTCTCCAGCACGCCAAGGTGGTCGGGGTTGGCTCCCTTCTCGACCAGCTGCTGCACCACACTGAGCTTCCCAAGGAGGGCTGCCAGCATGAGAGGGCTCCAGCCCACAGTCCGGGCTGTGTGGTTGGGGTCTGCACCCCACTCCATCAGCAGGCGTACCACGGCCTCGTGCCCATGTTGAACAGCGGCCATGAGGGCTGTGATGCCCAGCAGTTCATCCCTGCTGCCTCCTGTTGCTGGTGACTCGCCAGAAGGGTTGTGATGGTCCACAATGGCACCTGCCTCTAGGAGCAGCTTCACCACACCCAGGTGGCCACCTCGAGAAGCCACAGTGAGCACACTGGCACCCAGCCGATTCTGAGCGTTAACATCAGCTCCATGATCCAACAGGAGGTGTGCCACGCTCGCATGCCCACACCTGCCAGAAAGATGGGAGACAGTGACACTAACAGAAATACGCTGACAAGTAAACAGTTCTGATAACCCTCACTGCTGTCAACTACTGCAGGCATGGGGGCTGTTGAGAAGGAACGACCTCAGCCTGCTGTCAGGTACCAGGCTGGCCCTGAGTAACCATCTTCATCTAATGACAGAAGCCATGACCAGGTTGGAACCTGGTCTCTTCTTCATATGACAATTGAACAAGAATTTCTTTGTGCCTTCATTTCCTGAACTGTAAAATGGGGCTATAATCATATCCCTATGAAGGGCTGGTTGAGGCTTGCTGAGCATATTTACAAAGCTCCCGAACAGTGTGAGCCACAGGAAGCAGCACTCCTCGCCTTTCCCACTCCACAACCTGCTACACTCACTTGCCTGGCTAAGGGTCATCTGGGATAAAACACCCAGCCCTGGCTGGGCATGCAGATACACACCCTTAATCCCAGCACTCAAGAGGCAGAGGCAGGAGGATCTCTGTAAGTCTGAAGCTAGCCTGCCTACATAGTTAGACCTCTGATGCCCAAAGTTGAAAGAAAAGAAAGCCAATTTCAAGGCTAGGGCTAGCTCAGTCGATAAAAGGATTGCCTTACAATCATAAGAATAAAGTCTCGTATCTCTAGAAGCTAAATACAAATGCCAAGCATAGGAAGGCAGAGACAGGGGGCATCCCTGCAACAAGCTGACTAGCCAGACTAACTATGTCAGCAAGCTCTGGGTTCACCCCTGCCTCGATGACTCCTGTAGAAAGCAATCAAGGAAACTCCTTACACAGGCTCAAGTCACCACACGTGTGTTCACACATGTACCCCTGTATATGCAAACACACAGAGGTGTGTACACACACTGAAAGTAAATGGACATGGTAGTGCACATATGTAGTCCCAGCAGTGAAGGGGTTAAAACAAGTGGGTCTATGTAACCTGCCAGCCTGCGTTCCATGCCCCAGGCCCATGAGAGACTATCAAGAAAACAAGGTGGGGGTCTGAAGACAGCTCAGCAGTCAGGAACACTTGCTGCTCTTGTAGAGGACCTAGGTGTGATTCCCAGTACCTAGATGGTGGCTCACAACCATCCATGATTCTAGCTCTAGGGTATTTGAAGTTGTCCTCTGAACTCAGGGGGTACCGGGCATATACAGGTACACACATGCCGTCAAAACAGCATACATGTAAAGCAAAAGAAATAAATCTAAAATTTTAAAGACATACACACACACAAACACTACACACACTACACACATACAGACACACACTACACACAGACACACTACACACACACACACACACACACACACACACACACACACACGGGTCTGATCCATCTGCCTATACCACTCTGACCCCTACATCTGAGTTCTCTGTACTCTGTGTTATGGCCTGCTAAGCTGTCTCTGCCAGTGCTCTGATTCCCTAATGGGCAAGGCCCTTGTTGTGATTCATTTCTACCCTCCTCTGTCCCCACCATTACCAGCACATCCCAGTGTGGCAGCTGCCCTGGGCAAAGGGACTCTGGCACCTCCATGGAGTCCTACTGCCACCTGCTGGCAGGAATGTGCACTGCAAGTTACTGTGTACTTGCCATATTCCCATCTGTCTCAAGGAAGCTCCAGCTTTGGGTGTATTCAGGGCCCAAAGAATACAGACAGGCTCCTGCCAACTTCCTGACTCCAGGAAGAGGATAGATGCTGCTTCTCAGTGGGCAGACTTCTGTTGTGAGGTGTTGTGAGGTCTCGGAGTAGAGAGTGTCCAAGCTAGAGAAGGTTCCTCCTGTCTAGGAGGAATGGAAGACAAACCCAGGCGAGGGGGTGTTAGAAGACCACAGTGGTCGGACTTGGAGACTGAGCTGTTTGTTGCTCAGCCCTCCGTTTTGGAAGTGGATTTTGTGCTTCGGCTAAAGCTAGGGGCTTCCTCCCTCTGAAGGCGGCATGGCCAAGGCTGAACTCTGGTCTGAGGCTGCAGTAGAATATAAAATACCTTCTGGGCTGTGAACCTTGACACACCAGGCTGCCTCCTGCAGTGTGCAAATGAGAACCTGGTGACCTGGTCCCCCAGCCTGGGGCAGAATGGGGGCCTCTTCTTCAGAGCAGAGAGGCCAGTCTGAAGAAACACATTCCCATGCAGAAACCACAAACTCAAGGCCTCCCCTGCCATCTTCCCTGCTGCCCGCCCTCCAGGCAGCCAACGCACCTAAACCTCAAGGTCCCTCCCACCTGCCCAGAGTCAGGAGGGCTGCCTACATTCTGATATTTCCCAGTCTTTTCCCTTCCTACCCTCCTTGCATGCACTCCATCATGAGTGTGACGTTTCTGCCATTTGGTCCCACCAAGTCTCTGCGCTGCTCAGGGCCCACTCCCATCTCACCAACTCTGAGCAGTTTCCTGGGATTCCTTCCAAGGACCCCCCAAGTCTGCAGCTTCCCTCTGTTTAAACCTGAGCCCTCTTTCAAAAACTGTTTCTTGCCTACCTGATTGTGGCTAAGGACAGGGTTAGGGGACTTGGCCACTAACACAGGAGATGGCCCATTTTCAATATATTCTGTCTCATGAACTAATAAATGGATGCATTGCATTTATGACAAGGGAGGGGAGGTCTCAGAGACAGAAAGCAACCAGGGGCTGCTTTGGCCTCCACTGCAGTAGAGTTAAAAACTCCCACTGGTTTTGGGAGCACAAAATAAACTCTAGTGTAATCTCTAGCTGCAGATTACAAGGTACTTTCAGATTCTTATCTCATTTGAAATCCCTCCCACTTCACAGATAAGGAGGCAGGAGAGTGGAGCAAAGAGCAATTAATCTCAATTTGAAAGTGACAGGACCCAAACCAGCCCCAAGAATTTCAAATCGCAGCTCCTCCAGCCTGCCCGGTTCCTACAGAGGAAGCAACTGGGCTGAATTCGAGCAGAAATACTGAATTTTGCAATGTTTTCTGAACTCTCAGGTAGCCCTAGAGAGCATTCAATTAGGCTGAAAAATATAAAATGATCCAACAGAGCCCGAGATAATTTTTCGGGTGTTCATTTTCTAATAGGTAATTACTGGAAATGGGGCTGCTGGGGGCTTCTGAGCAGGTGCTGAGACTGCCAATTAATTTCAGTAATTAACACCTGTGCTTTTAGAGCCAGCACATGATCTTGCTACTCGAAGCACCTGGCATGGAGTGGGGTAAAGACAGAAGTGGGTGGAAGGTAAATGGGCCAAGGTGTGTCTAGACAAACACGCCATGCTGTCCCCTGCTCAGAATCAATACCAGTGCCCAAAAGGGTTGTCAGTTGCTGGATTCACAGCTCTCGGGCCATCCATCAGTCAGAGTGTGACTCTTACTCTGTCACTCACCTAGCCATGTGGCTGTGGACAGGTTACATAACTTCTCAATTCCTTGTCTCTAAAGGGGGGACAACAATGATGCATACTTCCTAAGGTTTGGGATGGACTGATGGAGTGAATCCATTTAAAGCAGTAAGCACAGCGCTGGACACAAAATAGGTGCTCAAGAAAGGTCACTGTTAGCGGGACCCAATGATGCAGGCCAGGCTGATGTAGGGCAATTAGGCCTGTGTGAGCTACATGGTGAAGGACAGCCTGGGCAACTCAGTGAGGCTTTGCTTTAAAAGAGGGCTGAGGTGGTAACTCTGTGGTAGCACGCTTGCCTGCCAGGTCCAGGTCCTGAGTTCAATCCCCACTCCTGGGGAAGGGGAAGAAAAAAATAATCTATTATTTTTGAAAATAAGAACTATGGCTCTACTAAAACCATAGGAAACCGTTGTCTCCAAGTCCTGGCACAGGGCCTCTATGGCTTGCCCCATGGACAGAGTTGGAACACACAACAAGATGATAAACACACGTCCACTTAGGCAGACATAAGGACTATCTGGAGCATATTCTGAGGTTTCTGAGAGGGGCACAAAACTGGAGAGTGTCCATGCACAGGCCACCCTGACTGAGACTGAGGGACCAAGTGACTGGCCAACTGACCCTCTAGGAAGTCTGCCTACATTGTTTCCTGACCCTCAGCCTCCACACAGACCAGAGAGCAGACAGCCCAGAATATCTCAACACCAGTGCAGTGGAGTCTCCTATGAGGAGACTTACAAAGTGTCCAGGCCCTATCAAACAGGGAAGTGTTAATTCTAATCCTCTCCTCACAGAGGCAACTTCTACCTTGGTCTGGTAGAACAGTAAGGTGTGTATCATACTAATGCTTTCACAACAGCATCTGTTGGGGCTGGAGAGATGGCTCTGCAGTTAAGAGCACCGGTGCCCTTCCAGAGGACCCGGGTTCAATTCCCAGTGCCCATCTGGCTGCTGACAATTGCCTGTAACTCCACTTCCAAGGACTCTCATGCCCTCCTCTCGCTTCTGAGGGCACCAGGCATGCATGGCACACAGACATTGATGCAAATAAAACACCCACACTGATCAAACAGTAATTAGAAAATAGCACTCATGGTAAACTGAGGCATGAAAAGACAATTACAAAGTGTCAAAGCTGGAGTGCTTGGGACACAAACCCCAACTCTTTTTACCATACCAACTGAAGGCCCAGGCACCACACACAGGTTGCCAGCAGGGCTTGCCCTTCTTCCTTCTCTCTCCCTTGCTAAACCGGTAGATCACTCACATTCCAAAAGCTAGCCACCAAGGTCCGGGCCCTCATTTGGCTACGTCCCTGTGCCTGACTAAGATACCAAGTTTCAACTATTAAAACACCAAGGTCTAGCAATCAAAACTCATTATTCGGCTACACTGGCTAACCTGTCCAATCAGGACATACCAACTAACTCACCCTAGCACAGATTTCCCTTTTTTCTCCTTAAAAACCAATCCTGCGGAGCTGGAGAGGTGGCTCCGTGGTTAAGAGCACTGGGTGCTCTTCCAGAGGTCCTGAGTTCAATTCCAGCACCAACATGGTGGCTCACAACCATCTGTAATGGGATCCGATACCCCCTTCTGGTGTGTCTGAAGACAGCTGCAGTGTACTCACATATATAAAATAAATAATTAAAAAAAAACAACAACAACAAAAACCAAAAAAACCACTCCTGCAGAGACACCTGCTGCTGTCTTTGCCAGATTCAGAAGCAGCTCCCCCCTCCGACATCACCCCATCCTCTAGATTGACTTCAATGTCCTTTCACCAACTTTTATACAAGAAAGTCCTTTGAATCTGCTAAACTGTTAATTAACCATCATGATTAGGTTAAGTATCCTGCCCACTGAGATAAACAGGAGTCGATGGGTAAGATGATGCACACCCAAATCCTAGCCAGGGAAGTAGAGGAGGTTCTTAAGTTCAGGACCAGCCTGATCCACATTAAGGCAATAATAATCAGAAATGATGGTGATGATGATGATGATGATTAGGAGGAGGAGGAGGAAGAGGAGGAAGAGGAGAAGAAATAATTAATCAGATGTCATGGACAATCCTGCAGAACTTGGGTAACAGCAAAAAGCAGGTGCTGGGTTGGTGGCACCAGACCAAACCAGTGCTGCAGTCCTTTACAAGCAAAGCTCTCAGCAAGTTTCCAGGGCTTGCAAGGCCTCTAAGGTGGTGGATCGCAGAGAGGAGCTGTATACCTAGACCTCTCAAATGTACAAAGTCATTCTGAGCCTCTTTCTCATGCCCCCTCCTGTCCTTCACCTCTCTCCTCAGCTTCCCGGTCACAACCTTCAGAAAGGTATCCCCAAGAACCCCATCTGGAAAGACATCCATCCCAGGGAGTCTTAGGTATAGCCAGGGTCGGGAATGGAGGGAGCCAGCCTGCTGCAAGTGAAGAAGGCTTTCCTGGTATGGTGAGGCCAGAGGCCACGGCCACGCCATGGAAGGCTTCCTGGAAGAAGCTAAGCTTTAGAGTGGAGGGGCTTTGCTGAGAGCAGAAGAGAAAAACTCAGGCTAAGGGTTCTGCGGAGAGACACCCCGCCAACACACATTCTGACATCCAAATCTCAGGGTCTCACCTGTAAGGTGGAGAAGATAATTCTTGGATCAGAGTTAGCTTTTCAAAAAGTACAAAGTGATGCAGAGAAGGGCCGGATGAAATCCAGGCCTGAGCCTTAGAGACCAGAATGGATGTACTGAAGAGTGTGGACAGAAGTGTCATCCTGAGACTAGGGCAGCTGCTGCTGCTGGGCACAGCCAAGATCTGGAAGCTCTTCAATGAGGGGGGGGCAAAGGCATATCTGGAGAGGAGTATGGGAGGAGAACGCTACAGAGGTGTCTGTGGACAAAGGGGAGGGGATAGAGAGAGGGAGAGAAGGGGAGAGGAGGGAGGGGAGGGAGGGGGAGAGAGCACGAATTCCGGGGATATCACAAGCCAATGGGGGTGGGGAGTACTAGACAGGGAAAGGCTCACCTAGAGGAAGAGTAGATAGTGTCCCTAAGGGGAAAGGGATCTAGACAAAAGGTTTTATTTTTGTTTTTAAAGATTTGTTTATTGTATTTATATGAATACACTATCTTTGTCTTCAGACATACCAGAAGAGGGCATAGGATCCCATTACAGATGGTTGTGAGCCACCATGTGGTTGCTGAGAATTGAACTTAGGACCTCTGGAAGAGCAGTCAGTGCTCTTAACCTCTGAGCCATCTCTCCAGCCCCTAGACAAAAGGTTTTAAGGTCACCTCTGCTACCCTGGCATTCTCTGCTGGTGCCACCTGCTATGTGACTGAAAGCCCACTCTCAGGACTGTCCCTCTGGAGCTAGAGAGATGGCTCAGCAGTAAAGAGTACCTGCTGCTCTCAAAGAGATGCCAGGTTTGGTTTCTACCATCTGTGTGGCAGATCTTAAATGTCTGGACCTCCAGTTCCAGGATATCCACCACCCTCTTCTGGCTTCCCTCAGGCACCAGGCACCCATGTGTTGCACACACACAAGCACACAAACACTCATACACATAAAAATAAAATGTCTCTTTTCTTGGATTCTACAGCTGAGTACATTTATAGCCCCAGACAGAAATCTAGAGATGGATTTTGCTGCCTCTCCCCACCCCTTCACAGAGTCAGAGGGCCACCAGGATCAACTTCAGTTTGATCCAGGCCACTAATTTTCTCTTCCTTGGGCTGCTATCTTCCGAGTCAGCCTTCCTGACTCTGGCCTATCTCTCTGCCCATTCTCACATGTGCTGAATGTAACTTATAGGAAGCAAAAGTCTGTTCCAGTCACAGTGCCCTGTGCCTTCCACACTCCTGATCATCTTTAGATTGTGGGCTTCTTTTCAGCCCCAATCTGGCTCCCACTTTCTTCTCTCCAATGGTGGGCTTGTCTCCTATTACTTCCAGCCCCTTCTGGGTCCCAGCATCCTCCCAGTTGCCCGATCACTTATCATCACTACATGTTTGCAGTGTGCTTGCTCTCCTCCTCTCTTACGCCTCCGCGTTTTTTCCTAGATAACTCTTACAAATCCTGGGGTCTTGACACCTCATTTCTACTGAAAATCGCCCCTATTCCTCCAACTGGGTCAGCTACTACTGTCAGACCTTCCAGATCAAGAGTGCTACTTTACCTACCCACCCCACTCCTATTCCCAAAGTGGGGATTTAACTGGATCCCTGTTATCTATTCCCCCCAACCCTCAAAGCCAGGGTGAGTAGACAGGTTCTTAGGAGACCCTTGATGCAAAACGGAATGAATGAACGTCTGGAAGATGCACTCCTCAGCCTCCACTCGGTTCAAAAGCCAAAGTTTCTAACATCCCTAATCTTGTGTTTCTGAAGCCGCCCTTTTATTTCCATCACACAGATGACCAAAAAGCAAGGCTCCACGCCTGCCATTCGTACTCTCAGGAGTCCCGGACTCTCTCCTTCCCGGTCCCAGCTCACCTGGCCGCCTGCATGAGCGCGCTCCAGCCGTAATGGTTGCGGCTGTTGACCGAGGCTCCGCGGCGCAGCAGGAACCTCACGAGTGGCTCGTGGCCACCGGCCGCCGCCAGCTGCAGCGCCGAGTTGCCCGCCTCATCCGAGCAGTCCACCGGCACCGGCGCCCCGGCCTCCGCTGCCCGGGCCGCCTCGGGCCCTGCCGACTCCGCTCCTGCCTCGGGCCCCGTGACGGGCTCCGCGCCTGGCTCCAGCAGGCGCCGTGCAGTGTCGGTGTCACCCTGCTCGCAGGCGCGGAGCAGCAGCTGCAGGCCCGGGGCCAGCGCCCCCTCGCCCATCGCCCGCCGCCCGCTCCGCGCCGCCGCCCGCTCCCACCCCGGGCCCGCGCGCGCGCCCGCTGCCGCCGTCCACAGGCCCGCCCCCTGGGTGCGCGCGCGCCTCCGGGGCCGCGCCTGCTGGGTACGCGCGCGCAGGACCCGCCTCCCGGCTTGGAAGGTGGGCCTGTGACTGTGCGGTCACTCTTCAGTCTTCCTGCTAGGAGCGAATCCGACCTCTGGGCCTAGCTTAGAACTCATCCTGCGTCTCTACCGACCCCAGACCGCCCCGCACTTCTCTAGCGCTTCCTAAACAGTCGCAGACTGAATCTTGACGAATGGGTCAGCCCCATCATTTGCTGGAGCAGCCCGCAGTGCTGGGTTCTTCATCTGTGCCAGGATACCAACCCCTCTCCTCTGTCTCTTGTCTTTGATGTGTGGCTCACCACTACCGCAGTAACTTACATGTTACAGATGGAGATTTTTCTAGCCACACCCTAGATCCACTGTCGGAAACTCAGTGTGGGACTAGCAACTGTTCTGGTTCCAGACCTCTGGTATGTATATACAAAAGGTGGGACTCACTGACTGGTCCCCAGGGCAGTCCTAGTAGCCACCCTGGAGGTTCAGATGATTATTCCAACCTACAGAAGAAGAGTGGCCGGAAAGGTTGTATGTTGCTATAGTCTGCACAGAACTGCGGGTGCTGCTGTGCTAGGACTCAGGCCATCTGACATCAAGTTCATCTTTCTTTCTGGATTCAACAAGTATGTATTGGATGTCTGTTAGTGCCAGGCACAGTTCCACGTGCCGAGAGTGTTTGCAAGATAGCATTTCTGCCTTCTAGGAATTGACCCACCCATACAGGCAAAGATATGCTGTGGAAATAAACTTGGCTGCTGAATGGTAGTGAGTGCTGTTGACATAGTACACTGAACATGAATCCAAGCAAAATAGCTTAGAAGGTGAGGTATTGTTTCATAATTGAGCCAACAAGAGAATTACTGAAAATGTAACACTTGCAAAAACCTTAAGGAAGAAAGTAAGTCATGGGGACAATTGGGGGGAAAAGCTAATTAAGCAGAAAGTTAGGAAAAAGACCCTAAGGAGCAGGCCTGGGCACAAGCAGTTCACATCATACTTCTTCTTAAAGCATGGCCGCTTCCATATGAAGAGACAACTGGTTTCCCTAGATGGTTAGTAGTGACCCCCAAACCCAGCAAGAAGCCAGTCATACAGTTAGACAAGACTGTTACACACCAAGTCCCAGCAGACTATCATGGTAACAGCCTAACTGTTAGATCTGAGCAGGCATGAGTCACGGGTGCAGGTCAGAGAGGACAGGAGCGGGCAATCAGGGCTAGAATATGAGAAAATACCTTATATGAAGATGAGAAAATATCTTGAAGGTCTTCAGGACTTGGGTTGCAAAAGACTTCAATGCCCTTCTACAGACTGTAGAGTTTATTCTGTGAGTGGGGAGCCTGGAAAAGTGTTTGGGCAAGTCAGTCAAAGGCTAGAGCTAACCACTCCCGACTCACTTCCACATCCAACCCAAATTACTGTAGTAAGGTTGGCGTGGGAGACAACCACCTTTGGAATTTCTGAAGAAGCCATTTATTTCCTGGAAGATCTGAATAATTGCACCTCTTTCTTATTTTCTTTCTTGTCATCTATATATTCACTAACTATTGCTTCAGTATGACAGCGATATAAAAGTAAAAGATAAGGCTAAGCTCATTGATACATTCCTATAATTCCAGAACTTGGGAGACAGAGGAAGGAAGATCATGAGTTCAAGGTCAGCCTGAGTTTCTGAAATCTTGTCTCCAAAAGTGAATAGGGCTGGGAAACTGCTCTGTTGGATCTGAGTTCAGATCCTCAGCACCCGCGTTAAACCTGGGAGTGTGGTACATGTGTGTAAACACAGCATTCGGGCATAAGAATCGGAGAGACAGGCAGATCCCTGAAGCTCATTAGCCATCCAATCTAGACTAACCAATGAGCTCCAGGTTTCCTGAGAGACAGTCTCAATAAATAAAGTGGAAAGAGATCTAGGAAGATGACTGAAGTTGCCCTCTGGTCTCCACAGGCATGTGTCCCTATACAAATGAGAACATGATATTTTTAAAATAAATAATAATAATTGAACGATAATCAACTCCAACAGTATGTAAAAGTGAAAGGCAAAAAGTAAGATGCCCTTCCCTCCTTTGAGTTACCAGGGCTATTCACCACAGGGCTCCATCTGTCTTAGCAGGAGTGTGTGGTGGTGGCTTGTCCACATCATGGTTGGCTAAGAAACAGAGAGTGGCAGATTCAGGGGTTATATGGTCACCTTCAGAAGCCTGCCCCTTGTGGGCTGGGAAGCTCAGTTTGTTAAAGTGCTTTCTGCTCAAACAGAAGGACCTGAATTTGGATTCCCAGCACCCACAGAAAAAGCTGGGCGTGGCAGTACACAACTAAATCCCAGTGCTAGAAGGTGGAGACATGAGCCCCGGGCTTACTGGCCAATTGATGAGCTCCTGCTTCATTGTGAGACCCTGTCTCAGAAAGATAAAGTGGAGGGGATGCTGAAATGGTGCAGTAACTAACTATACCTGTTGCCAAGCCTAATGAGCTGAGTTCAATCTCTGGGGCCCACATAGTGAAAGGAGAGAACCAATTACTGAAAGTGTTGTCTGGCCTTCACATTTGTACTATGGCATGCACATGTGCACACACAATAAATAAATATGTCAGGTATGGTGGTACATGCCTTTAATTCCAGCATTGGGGAAGCAGACAGACAGATCTTTATGAATTTGAGGCCAGCACAGTCTGCATAGTGAGCTCTAGGCCAGCCAAGGCCACATAGTGAGTCCTTGTCTCAAAAACAAAACAAAATAACAACAATAACCACAACAAAAATAAATATAATTTAAAATAAACAAATAAAGTGGGAAGCTGTGTGCTGGGATTACAGGTGCCTTCCACCACACCTGAACAAAATATATATGTGTGTGTGTGTGTGTGTGTGTGTGTGTGTACATGTCCTCTGGCTATCACATACCCACATCTATAGTGCATGCCTATAATTATAGCACATAGTACATACACAGCACACACACACAAGCAAAAGAAAAACAATGCCAGCCCATAGCTGGCTGTGGTTGTGGATGCCTATAATTTCAACCCTGGAGTGACAGAAGAAGAAGAATCAGGAGTTCATAGTCATCATTAGCTATCGAGAAAGTCTGTGGCCAGCATAAAAGAAACAAACAAATAAATAAATAAAAGAAGAAGCCCCTAGTGACCTACTTCTTCCAGCTAAAGTTTATCTAAGGGTCCACAGCATCCTTAAATATTGCCATATACTGGGAAACAAATATTCAAAACATAAGGCTGTGGGGGACATCCCCGATTAAAACCAGGAATATTAACACACATGTGTAGATATTGTCTTAGTCAGGGTTTCTATTCCTGTACAAACATCATGACCAAGAAGCAAGTTGGGGAGGAAAGGGTTTATTCAGCTTACACTTCCATGCTGCTGTTCATCACCAGAGGAAGTCAGGACTGGAACTCAAGCAGGGCAGGAAGCAGGAACTGATGTGGAGGCCATGGAAGGATGTTACTACTGGCTTGCTTGCTTCTCCTGGCTTACTCAGCTGGCTTTCTTATACCAGACCACAGATGGTACCACTCACAAGGGCCCTCCCCCTTGATCACTAATTGAGAAAATGCCTTACTGCTGGATCTCATGGAGGCATTTTCTCAACTGAAACTCCTTTCTCTGTGATAACTCGAGCTTGTGTCAAGTTGACACACAAAACCAGCCAGTACAGATATTGAGCAAGAATCTTGCTTGCATGCAGCAGAAACCAACCCTGGGGTCACAGCAGATGAAGAAGGATGTAGTTCAAGATTCTTTTCTAGTTCACAAAACTTGGAGGGCTCAAGTTTTGGAGATTTCCGACCAGGATGTCCCAATCACACAACAGCTGTATCCCTGGGATGGAGTCTGCTCAGGATCCTGTTGGTGTCACTGGCTTCAAGTTGACAGCCTGACACAGAAGTGTCTGACTGGCCCATCCTATGCCCCTGCTATATTTGACAAGAGGAGGCTAGGAAGGCAAGTCGTAGGTTTTCAGCATCTATGGTAGGAGGTAAGGGCCTTCCCAGCATGGTGAAATGGCTCAGAGGCCTTGACCCACTGGCTAATGAATCCCTGCACACTCTGCCTTCTAAGCTTCTTCTCAGGGAGTCTTCCTGGCTGATTCAGTTCCTGGAGGGTCAGTGGTTAGTACATGGTCCAGTCACAATAAGTGGCTTAGGCTGGAGTGCTTCCTGAAGCATAAAAGGCATGCCCCTCACAAGGTTTCCAGTTGTCACACTGGAGTTACCCTGCCAGTACCTGAACCCCTGCCCTGCCTTTCTGCTGATGTTTATTTTGAGCAAGGCGGACATCATAGTCAATCCAAACCTAGCAAGGGTAGCATTTACTGTTTTAAATGCAAAGGTTTGTATTTACTTTTCTTCTTTTGTGGTATTGGTCATCGGCTCTAGGGCTTTGTGCTTGCTAAGCAAGTACTCTCTCACTGAGCTGCACCAATCTGTTTATTTTTTGTTAATGAGTGGCTTTGTGCAATGGGGCTGTTCTGAATTTCGCCTGTTTTTTGTTTTGTCTTTCCATTTGGCAAATGTCTTTGACACCTTTCCATACAGGTGGATTTAGAGTGGGGACAATGTTTCCAATGTTGCATATGACACCACCAGGTAGGAAATGTAATATCATTTAATATTTTTTGTTTGTTCGTTTTGTTTTTCTAAACAGGGTTTTTCCAACTGTCCTGGAACTTACTTTGTAGACCAGGTTGGCCTCAAACTCAGAGATCTGCCTGTCTCTGTCATTTAATTGTCACTGTGCCTGGACACTTTTTAAATGAGGCACAGATTACTTGTTTCTAGTATTCTGCTACTATATATTAAATATGTATCTCTATATTATACATACTATATAATTATGCATATAGATATATAGAGATATACTGTATATAAGTACATGATATAATTAATTATATATTATACATTATAATATATTATACACTATAACACATTAAAATATATAATTATATAGAATAATTTACTTGTATTTTGAATATATAATTATATATTATAATACATTATATATAAGCATATATGCATATAGACACACAAACACACACACATACATATATATATATATATATATATATATATATATATATATATATAAAACAATATATGTTGTATTGTCCATGTGTGGTGGAGGGCACCTGTAATCCCAACACTCAGAAGGATGTGGAGGCAGGAGAATCATGATTTCTAGGGCCAGCCAGCTTGGGATATGAAGTGAGACCCTTTTTCAAAACACCATCACAGGATCTTACAGTAAGCAATGTTTATGGCTGCTGTCAGGATCCTTATAGAGGACAGATGGCACACTTGTCTAACATACTGAGGAACATTTACTAAAGACTGGACAAGGGGCTAGAGAGATGGCTCAGCAATTCAGAACACATACTGTTCTTGCAAAGAATGCTGGTCCCAGTACCAAATGGGACAAGTGGTGTGCATTCACAAACACCTACAACTCCAGTTCCAGGGGTTTTGGCACTTCTACTGGCCTCAATGGGCACGCGCATGCGCGTGCACGAACACACACACACACACACACACACACACACACACACACACACTTGTGAGCAGATGTGCTCAGACACACACATACACAATGAGTAAGTGAATGTTTTTAAAAGCATCGATCACATTTTAAAATGGAACAGCATGCCAGTGCTAGTCGCCCTCAGAGCAATTGTCACCCCAGGCCTGATGGAGAAGGAGAAAGGCAGTCACAAAACTCTGTAAAAGAGCAGTGGCAGTGAGCCACTTGATACAGCTGTGGTGTTGAGGAGGTCAGCAGCCCACTGCAGTTTAGCAGGAGACTTCTCCCACCAGGAACAAACACCTCTGGTCTCACTCTCCTCTGTCTGCTTGTCTCCTGCTGTACTCCTCATCAGGACCCAGCAGGAGTCCAGAGTCTAGGAACCCACAGGTGTTCCTCTGTCACACCCCTACTCAGCCTTCCAACAGCGGGAAGCCTTGCTGCTCAGTAGTGTTCCATGTGGCAGAGATGGGACACCAGCTGGGAGCCTGCAAGCAGTACAACTTCTTGGGCCCAGGCCAGCTCTGCTATGCCTGACTTTGCATGTCAACACAGTCCCAGGTAATTCAAACGCATATTAAAATTCATAGGGCAAGGGCCAGCATCTCTTAAGTCAGGGTCCTACAGTCTTACTATTTATTTTTTATGATCTGTCTTTCTAGACTTTTTCTTTTTCCCATTGTTCCCCACTGTTTTGATTTGAGTCCTCTTAGAACCCAAATGTTTAAATATTTGTTCATTTGTTTAACTTCTGGGGAAAATGTCTCCAAAGAGGAAGAAGGGGGATGGAGAAGAAAGGGCGGAGCAGCAGGTGGTGCTGAGAGGAGAGAGCAGAGCGAGGCAAGATGCTTCAGCCCAGAGCCTTGTTCTGGGGAGACTCAGCCAGGTCTACCAGGAGTTCCAGTTAGCATCCTCACCACGCTGCTGGTGTGGGGAAACTAGCGGACACCACCAAGGTTGGGCAGGTGCAGCCACTGGAAGCTCTGTCTCTGCTCCCCAACAGATTGGAATCACTGGCAGTTGTTAATCACTTGATGTGGGTGCTGGGAACCAACCCCAAGTCCTCTGGAAGAGCTGCAAGCTCTTAACCACTGAGCTATCTCTCCAGCCCCATTTGCTCCTATGGACAATGCTGCCTTGAGTTTCTGGTACGCCTCTTTTAAGAGATTTTCAGCTTATTTTTTGATGGCTAAATTCCTAGTTGTGGACTCACAGAATCAAAGGGATCGTAATGCTAACATTGAAATAAATGTCACCTAATGGCTTTCCAAAGCTTATACCAGCCTGTCTTCCTCCCAGGCACACAGGGTGTGTTTATTTACAGCCTCACCAACAATAAAGTTACTATATAACAACCTTTCGAAACCGTTGCCAATCTGATAGGTGAGAAATTAGCTCCTGGGAAGTCGAATCTGCCTGCATGTTGGACAAAGAGATTGAGTTTAATCTTCTGTCTTTCTTGAACTATTTCTATCTTTCGGGGGGAGGAATTGGCTATTCGAATTCTTTGACCATTTCTAGTTCCGTTTGTTCTTTGTAGTTCCCTGTTGATTCACACACTAGGTAAATGTCACCTCACGAAACTCTTTCTTGATTTGTCAGCCGACTTTGTATTGTCTTGGAAGCCTTATAAACGTATAGATTTTAATAAATTTATAAATAATTTCTGTAATGGTTTCTGGATTCTTTCACCCAATAAATTGATTGTTAAATCTCTCTCCTTTTTCCCTTCCCCTGACTCACTCCATTTTTATTAATTAATTAATTAATTTAATTTTTTTGAGGCAGAGTCTCACTATGTAGCACTGGCTCCATAGAACTGGCTGTACGTAGATCAGGCTGGTCTCCAACTCACAGAAACCAGCTTGCCTCTGTCTCCCAAGTGCTGGATTTAAAGGTGTACACCTCCACACCTAGCCTTCCGTTCTTTTCTGTACAAAGTGTATCGATGTGCTTATTTTGTGTGGAAGGGTAGGTGGGTACTCGTGTGCATAACACGAGCATGTTATGGAAGTCAGGGGACAACTTGTGGGACTGGATTCTCTTTTCCACCTGTGTGGGTCCTGGTCACAGAGCTTGGATCCACAGGGTTGACAGCAAATGCCGTTTACTTGCTGAGACATTTTGCTGGCCTCCTCTTCTACTCTCAGTTTCTCTTTCTCTTTTCCAGACACTTTCCCCTCCCCTGCTTCCTTTTACCTTATCCCCAGGAGGCTACTTCCTTGCCTTTGCAAAGTCACCATTAGGATGACGTGCAACTATGAGGGAAAACTGAAGTCCAGCGGTTTACAGCCCATACTGAAAGCCAATAACCGCCTGTTCTTTCTGTCTATTACCTGGACTCCTACCTAGTTTTTGCCACACTCCTCTGTGGAGACTCATTCCAATTTGGCAGCCGATCCAAGCTCTTCTGAATTGTTATCCTTGTCTGTTTTCCAATCTGACTGAAGATCTTAACTATCTGGAGGCTGGCCCAAAGGTGGGGCCCTAGGCTTTCCTATAGCACCTGACTTCCTGCACAGCTAAAGACTGGGTACCTGGCCTGGGCACAGGGTGGAGTTACCAGTAAGCTGCCTGTTGCAGGGTTCACTCTAAGCCTTGGGTCCTCCTGAATCCTGGGGAAACTTCCTCCTCAGGCTTTTGCCCAGAGCCTGCAAGTTATTGGAGACCATCCTCTCAGCCCATGTCTCAGAAATGAATGTGTTTGTGAAACTGAGCCTGACTGGTCTGGACGCTTCATCTTGTGATCCCTGTGAAAACTGTATTAATTCCTCAATGAGGAAGACACCTATACTGTCTTTCGGAGGGACATGCTGAGTGGGGCCTTCCCTGTGCTTCCACCAGTGTTAACATGGGTTTCCAGGTTAACATCACTGATGGCTGTCCTCCACATGTCTGCCTGTGCACTATGCTTTCTCATAAAGGCCACCCAACCCAGAAAACCCAAAGAGCTTTCCAATACCCACTGGTTTACCTTTCCATAATTATGTCTTGGGCTGGGGATACAGCTCAGTTGGCAGAATGCTTGCCAACACACACAAGGCCTAGGGTTTAATCTCCTGAAATACTTTAAAAAAACAAAACAAATTAAAAAAACCCACCCACCCCTATGAAGAGCTTATAAGCAATCAATGGCTTCTGAGAGAGGAAGAATCAGTTTTCTCTAGAAATAAGCTTCTGGATTGATAATCCAATCCCAGTGGTCAGCCCTAAACATATGCATTGCAAGCAACATTAAATAGGATGCTGGCTCTCTGAAAGGAGATGCAGAGGCAGGAAGATCAAAAGTTCAAGGTCATCCTCTGCTACATAGCAAGTTTTAGGCTAGCATGGCCTACTTGAGACCCTGTCTCAAGAAATGTAAAACAGGCATTAGAAAGATGGCTCATCAGTTAAGAGCACTGGCTGCTCTTCCAAAGGACCAAGGTTTAATTCCCAGCACCCACATGGTGGCCCATAATTGTCTATAACTCCATTCTTAGGAGATCCAACACAACTTCTGACTTCCACAGACTCCTGAATGCTTGTGGTATGTTAGGCATATCCTCTGGCACACACACAAATGCATAAAATAAAAGTTTTAAGCAAAGGAATGAAAAAAAAGCCAAGAAATGATGCCCTGTCAATGAAAGAAACAGTTGTCACCTCAAAATGAAATACAAAGCAGTTTGTCTTAGTGCTCTGTTGCTGTGAAGAGACACCATGGTCATGTCAATTCTTGTAAGGGAAAGAAGCATTTAACTGGGCCTGCCTTACAGGTTCAGAGGTTCAGTCCAGTATCATAATGACAGGAAGCATAGCAGTCCATAGTCCCGATGACAGGGAACACGGTGGGGGCTCAGAGGCAGATGTGGTACTGGAGAAGTATCTGTGAGTTCTACTTCTGGATCCCCAGGCAGCAGGATGAGCGAGTGACATTGGGCTTGAGTCTTTTCTCAAAGTCAAACCTCAACTACACACTTCCTCCACCAAGGTCATACCTTCTAACTCTTCTAGTCTTTTCAACTAGTGCCTCTCCCTGGCAACCAAGCAATATGAGCCTCGGAGGGGCATTCTCATTCAAACCACTGCACAGTATTCTGGGGTCAAATCTGAGTGGCCATAGATGTAAGTGATACCAGCGTCTATGTTCCAATGAAGTAAATATGCCAAGATGGTTTTTTTAAAAAAATTATTTTAATCATATTTATTTATTATGAGTGTATTTGTGTGTGTTCATACATGTGCTCTTACACAACAAAGGTGTGTGTGTGTGTGTGTGTGTGTGTGTGTGTGTGATGGCATCTACATAGAGGCCAGAGAACAACTTGGAAGAGTCAGTTCTCTCCTTCCACACATGCATGCACGCATGCATGCATGCATGCAGAGAGAGGAGGGGTGGAGATGGAGACAGAGAGACAGAGAGAGGTACTGAGAGAGAGGATGGACCTCTGACTCTCAGCCTCTGAGAAGATGGAAGATTCCTCCATCACGCCAACCTTCTACAATGCACTTTCTACTGAGTCCCATCCACCCCTCTCTGCTCCATCTCCCTTTAAACATGAGGCCTTCTCTGTACAGACTGTTGTTAGGTTCAGTTCACACCAGCCCCTCCATCTGCTGCTATGGCACACGGTGGTGATACCAGTCCTTTCTACGGCATCATCACTCTGAGACTCTGACATTTGCTTCTTAGCATGTGCTTAGACCCTAGCTTGGTGCCAGGAGCGGAGCAGATAGGAAGTATTTTTCAGGCTGTGAAAATGAAGCTTAAAACATCTCATTTGTTCCAAGTCGCTATTGTATAACAACCATTTCCAGACTCTCCTCAGGCTTTTAGGTTCTGGGTCTGGGAAAGAGGCATCTTCCTCCACTGTTTCTATTTCTACTCTCTGGCTTCTCTCCCATTCCTGGAGCAGCGATTCCTGCAGGTGACTGTCTTGGATGAGAAGCAAAAGTGCCCCCAAATGGAAATAATTCTCAGGCACCAGAAAAAGCTTTAGAACTTAATGGTTAACAGGACAACCCCCAACCCCCACTCCTCACTCCCCACCCCCCACTCTGACCAAACTGCCTGCCCAGCCCAGTTCCTCTTGCTATCAGAGTGTGGGGCTGCCCTCTCTACCTCTAAGAAGGCTTTTGGGACTGGGGAGACGACTCACTCAGGAAAGTAGCTACCAGAGTGCAATTAGCTAGTTCGAGTCCCTCCCTTTGGCTGTCAGACTATTGACACAATGGACCCTCCCCACTCCCACCCAGGCTTAAGACCTGTGGCCTCTTTTTCTGGGGCTCAAATACTTTTGACCTGACTAGGGTGCCTAGAGAAACTTAAAACCTCCATTTGTTCTTCCAACCCTGTGTCAGGGAGGAGGTAATGGTTACTGTATTCTCTCTTCTCCTCCCCTGCTTACTCAAGCAGCTGGTTGGTTGAGCCTGGGGAAGGAGGAAGTAGTTCCCTTGATGTCAAGAGCTGTGTGTGTGTGTATGTGTGTGTGTGTGTATGTGTGTGTAAAAATTCAGTTCCTTCCTTGATCACGGTTTATTAGTTTATGTCCCCTTCTCTACCAGTAACTTGTAAAATTGGAAGACCCCAAATCCTTTCTTTTCTTTAGAGAAGCCACATCCTCTTATCAGCCTGCTGGAAACTAAGGTAAGAGGGCACTGGGCACTTATCCACAGTCAGAAAGCCTACTAGCTTGCTTGAGGTAGATCAGGTTACCCAAGGACCTAATGGATTTCCCACCAGCTTTCTGGAAAGGCTCTGTGAGACATTATCAGGTGTTTACTCCCATAAACCCAGATGTCCTCCCCAAAACAGTGAGCCACTACTATTGCCTTTGTCAAGCAGTCATCGTCAGACATGAAAAGAAAGCTCCAGAAATCAGATAGGTTTGAAGGTATGAGTAGGTCTCAACTTCTGGAAATTGCTCAAAAAGTTTGCAACAGCCAAGATTCAGCAGCAGAGAGAAGGAGAAAGAAACTCTTTTGTTCAGTTATTGCTGTCCTTGGTGAAACAGACAAGAAAGGAAATGGGGCAATAGACCAGGAGAAGGGGTTCAGGGACTCACCAGCATCACCTGATGGGGTCCTGAGAGAAGAGCTATTGGGGTTTAGACAAAATTAACCACAAAGCGCCCTGCTCCTAGCTCTGACCACTGAGGAGGAGTGTGGACAGGCAACAGAAGGCCTTTTGGAGGCCCTGCAAACCCTGTAGTACAGAGTATCATCCACAAAGGCCCAGCTCTGCGTCCCTCAGATCACATGCCTAGGCTACAACTTAGAGGAAGGAAAGCAGGTGCTTTCTCACCACCATGTTTCAGCCGTCCTGCAAATCCCTGTTTCCACATCAAAAAGAACAAGTGTGGGAATTCCTGAGGGTGGGTGGATATTGCTGGTTATGGTTAATAGGATTTGCTGAGATAGCCAAGCCCCTCTATGCCAGCACTGGGGGTATGCAGCCTTTGCAACAGACTGAGACTCAGCAGAGGGCCTTCAAAGCCTTGAAAAAGGCCCTGGTATCTGCCCTAGTCTGAGCTTCCCATACATTATTAAACCACTCTACTTGTAAGTGGATGAAGCCAAAGGCATTGCCTAGGGGGTCCTCATGCAAGCTCCAGGACCCTGGAAAAGACAGATGGCTTAGACAGATAGTCTAAGAGACTTGACCTGGTAGCAGCCGGAAGGCCGGCATGTATAAGGGTCATAGCTGCCACCACCCTGGTAGTAGAAGATCACAAATTCTCTTTAGATCATGAACTATTTCTGACAGCTGACACTCTGTTGAGGCCCTCTTGAGGAGGATACCCAAAAGAGGAATGTCTAATGTCCAGATGGCCCAATATACTTTTCCTGTATCAACTCCACATTCAGTTCCACATGATACCAACCCTGCCAGATGACAACCATGTGGGTCCCCTGCATGACTGTCTTGAGGTGACTGACCCGATCCAGTTTGTCAGGCCTGATCTGACCAACATTCCATTGGTGGCATCATCCAAGATACTGTTCACAGATGGGAACAGTTTTATCCAAGATGGGATTGGGTATGTGGGGCACTGGTGGTGACCCCAGATAAGATCTGGGAACAGTCTTTGAGCAGGGGAACCTCAACTCAATGAGCTAAGCTTTCAGCTTTGACTCAGCATTCTGCTGGGGGAGAGAGAAGGCAGCCACCATATACACTGATAACTGATATGCTTGTACCATATCCATGGGGGCTCTGTACAGGGAAAAAGGATTGCTAACCTCATCAGGAAAATAAATCACAAATGGATAAGAAATCTTAGCCCTGTTTGAGGCTATCTGGTTACCCAAGAGAGTGGCCATTGTCCATTGCAAAAGACATCACAAAGGAAATTACCCACAAGCCAGGAGCAACAGAATGGCTGACTTGCTTGCCCAGGAAGTGGCCCTGGAACCAATGGGATCTTTTCAAATCTTGGTCACCCAGCAAAAGCCCAGCTTACAAGACTGCTTGGGACAAACCCTGAGTGAGATTGACTGCAAAACATGAAGTGGCCACACAGGGTAAACAAGGATGGTAGATGTTACCAAATGGCCAACCCATCCTTCCTGTGAGTCTGGGGAGGTGACTGGTTTCAGAGCTCCACCAAGCCACTTAGCTAGGGGCCACAAAAACTGCTGGCCTCCTTAGACCCAGGTGTTATGTTCTAAATCTGGAAACCCTGATTAGAAAGACCACCTTCAGATGTGCCACCTGGGCTCAGGTAAATGCCAAAGGGGAAGCAAGTTCCCATAAGGAATCTGGGCTTGAGGAAGTAAGCCTGGGGAACACTGTGACTGGGCTTTACTGAGATCATGCCTACTGTTTTTTGTTCTAAGTGTTTGCTGGTGTTTGTAGACACCTTCTCAGGGTGGGTGGAGGCCTAACCAACCAAACAGAGACTGCTCCGAAAGTTACTAAGAAACTTCTTCAGGAAGTAATCCCTAGGTATGCACCACACCTAGCTTTGGAGCCCAACAATGGCCTGGCCTTCATGAATAAAGTGTCTCAAAATTTGACAGTTCAATTCATTGGAAATTGCATCGTGTATGTAGACCACAGAGCTGGAGTCAGGTAGAAAGGAAAAATAGAACTCTTAAGGAGACTGTGACCAAATCTGTTCTGGGAACTAGTGAAAAAAAATGAGGCAGCTTGCCCCTCCTGCAGCCCTGCTCAGGGGTCAATGTGCTCCTTACTGCAAGGGGTTTACACATTTTAAAGTTATGTTTGGGAGACCACCTCCCTTCCTTCCCAAACTCTTATATATCCTCCAGGCAGAACTGTCTAATCCAGTGCTTCTCAACCTTCCCAATGCTGCGACCCTTTAAACAGTTCCTCATGTTGTGGTGACCCCAACCATAAAAATATTTTGTTGCTACTTCATAACTGTAATTTTGCTAGTGTTATGAACTGTAATGTAAATATCAGTTTTTTTGAAGGTCTTAGCAACCCCTGTGGAAGGGTTGTGCAACACCCAAAGAGGTCACAACTCACAGATTGAGAGTCACTGGTCTAATCGCTGTCTTCTCAAGTCCTTGCTGGCTTTGATGGTAGCTCTCCAGAACATTGGCCAGCCTGAGAAGTGAATCCTGCCTTCTCCCACCTCTGGATCTGCCCACCAGCTCCAGCCGGAGACTTGGTTTGGATAAAGAGAACCCTGCCTGGATCCTAGAACCTGTCTAGAAGGGACTCTACCCAGTCCTCCTCACCCCCACAACTGCTGCCAAAGTAGCTTGTGTCATCCCTTGAGGGAAAAAGCAGCTGAGAACAGATGGACTGTCACTTGGACCTCAGACCCCTTAGAGGTAAGTTTACTAACTAGAGATACACAGTCCTCATCAGCCCCAAACATGGTCATGGGAATTTAGTAAAACCAGGGGTCAGGACACTCTATCTTTTGATAGACCTCTTCTCTCTGCTCTGTGTCTCTTCCAATGATAGAATAATGTGGGTCTAGGGGAGAGATGAGGGTCAGTAAATCAGGTTGTGGCTAGACAAAGGTCGAGAGGGATCACAATTTTATGCATTCCCTGCCAGTGGTGAGTTGTCCTGCCAAGGTCAAGGTACCTGTTCTCATGTCTTCAAATTACTTGGCTTGATTAAATTAATGTGTGCCCTCCAACTCACTGGAAGCTCATATCCCTACTCTATGTACACTGGTCTGTCTATGTTATCCCCCAGGTATATGCCCATAATAGAGAAGAGAGTTGTCCTTGATTCAGTGAAGGTCAAACAAGGTCCTATTCTGGCCCCAATCCTAGTGGCTGGTGTAACTGTCATAGACATCTCAGCCTTGATTGTTGGGAACCGAAACTTTTCTCAGTTCTCAGATAGACATAGGCCTAGGCTGTTTGGAAAATTACATTTCCAGGCTGGAGACCCAAACTGACTTCTTTGCAGGGGTAGTCCTACAGACCTGAAGAAGGCTGGACCCCTCTTTGAGAAACAGGGAGGACTTTGCACGGCTTTAAGAGAAACTTGCTGTTTCTATGCCAACCAATCCGTGCTAATTAGGGAAACATTGTCATGGTCATAGAAAAGCTAAAAGAAAAGAAATGAGACTGATCCAATAACTGGTATATATCTCTGTATCAGTCTTGAGTTTACCTGGTCTACATGGCTGATCACCTTACTGTCAGCATTAGCCAGACCATTGGTTCTTAATCTGATTGGGCTAACAGTGGGAATCTGCATCCTCAACTACATGGCCAACTAAACTACTTCTCCTTAGGACCAATTATGCCCCCCAGAACAGGATGAACCAATGTTTTGATTCATGTCCATAAAACCAGTGGGGAATATGTTTGGGTGGCTATCCCCAGTGGGTTCCCCATAACAAAAGTAATTTAAAACATTTTAAACCAGACAATAGTAGTGCAAGTCTATAACCCTGGCCCTGGGAGTTGTGTGATTATGGGCCAAACTCAGCCTAGCTAATTGGTAATCTTCAGATTCAATGAGAGATCCTGTCTCAAAAACTAAGGTGGAGAGCAACTGAGAAAGAAACAATGTTTGCTTGGGACCTGCTGGTGTGTAAGTCAGGACCTGGTCTGTTGGAACTCCTTGAGATGGACCTTTGGCCCAGGACTCTGGTGACTCCTGGCTATAACTGAGATGACTTAGGAGCTGGAGTGACTTCTGAGCTAAGAGAAAGAAAGAACCATGTCTACAGTAGCTGCTTCATACACTTGCCTGGTGCCTAAATGTCTGGGGTCTCTTTCTGGGGCATGGAGGCCTGGCTCAGCCTCTCCAGCATGGCAATAGCTGTGCAGTTGGGTGGCTTGCCTGGTTTCGTTGCCTTTTATGACCAGCCTTGGAACATGCAGAGCTTAGCATCTACCATGTTCTATTGACTGAAGCAGTGAGGAGTCTGCTGGCTCAAAGGAGGAACTGGTCAAAAATCTGAAGCTTTCTTTCTAAGCCACCACACTGTCAGAGCCAGATTTGGGGGAAGAGGGAGGATTCCACTACAGCTGTTTCAGCATCAACCTGATGCATCTTCATGGACAGACAACAGAGATTCACAGCGATTCAAAGGAACTGGGCACTCACTTCTGCACTACTTAACAGAGGCCTGGAGAAGACAGTTGGAACTGGTTCACCATTCTCATGGATGACTTCCCTCAGGATTCACGGCAGTTGCCTGAGCTCCAGTTCTCCAGCCTTTTCCAGCAGGAAGAAAGAAGCCGAAGGCTTCCTTTAAGAACATCTCAGGCCATCTCTAAGTATGACTAGCCTGTCTTACCAAGAAGTTCCTCAAAGCGTGTGGCTGTGTGGATCCCCACATTAGCCTCTTCAGATGCTACCAGTGGTGTGTCCAGAAAGCAATAAAAAGACCCCCGATGAAGGGCAGGATCTTTGTCATGGGCCTTCACACAAAAAAGCCTAAGAGTCACCTTACCTCAGGAAAGCTCATCAGCTGAGCCTGTGAGGATAGAGAGCCCTGGGCTTGATGAGCTTGGGTGGGAAGGACTCTGCTTCCACTGTTGGTTTTCTCATCTCCATATAATGGAGAGGAGCCACCAGGGCTGCTTTGAGAGACTTTCTCCCTTGCTCTGTATCCTACTCAGTGTGCAAAACTGGAACAATTTAGTGGGGTTGTATTTGTGACAATTGATATAGAATCAGCACTGACTATACCTTGCCTGTAAATAATGATATTTATTTCATTATTTGTCATCATATGTTATATAAATATATTAGTCAGGATGGTATGGGTTGCCTGGCCTCCCAGTTTTTGTGACAGACATTAGGTGCCCCTGTACAGGGGTCACAGGTCACACGAACTGTCAGGACTGTGAGAGATGAGAAGACAGAAACACATTTGTCACCCTCAGCAGCCGGGAGGTCCCTTAATCTCTTAGGGACCTGGACTCATGTCAAACCCAAATCCTTGTCTTCAATGCCGAAAAAGTTTCCAGATGATGAATTCAGATGAAGCAGAGTTTTTTTGTTTTGCTTCTTTGAGACAGTCTCACTATGTAGGCCTGGCTAGTCTGGAATTTGCTGTGAGAAACGCACAGAAATCCACCCACCTGTCTCCCAAATTCCAGGAATAAAGGCATGTACTACTATGCAGGCCAAAGCTGCGATTTTATTAAAAATGGAAAGAAAGACATTCAAAGAAAAAAAAAGTATTCTTGGCAGCATGAGTATGGGTTAATAATTTATCAAAGGATAATTTTGGCATCTATCTGAAGCATGGGATTTATGAGCAAGATAGCTTCCATGGAAAGAATCAGACATATTTTCAATGGTGGGTATGAACTCACCAAAGGAAAGTCACAATTAAATGTCTTAGCATTAGCCGTACATGCCATTCTGATGCGTCTCCCTCCTCCTTTTCTTCTTTTTTCTATTGGTGAGGTAAAAGGATGGCTCCAGAGTCACCTTGAGCAGAATCAAAATCTGTTTGAGGAAACAGACAAGGTTGGCTCCTCCCCACCCCGCCCCCCACCCCCAGGTTAGTTTACTAACAGAACATGGCAGGGTCTGAACTTGGAGGGAACTTTCTGACTGGAAAACATACTTTCAGAAGTTAGGAGAGGGGAGGGGAGGGGGCTTTGATCTGTGGGGAGGAGAGGAAGGAGTCTAGAGAAAGCAAGAGAAAAGTGGAGGAATGACATCTAGGTGCCTTCATGGGGTGGGTGGGCTGTGTCTCTTTGATATGTGAGGACTGTGATCCCGGTACCTTGTAGGGAGTTCAACCCTACAAATTCAGACAGGCCATCTCTGTCTCCTTTCTCCAGCAGCATCAGGGAACCCCGAGGGAACTGTGTGGGCTGGCTGACAGCTGCCTCACCTCTGGATTTTACCATTTCCTTCATAAGTGGTGTGGTGGCTGGGAGCCTGTCACAGACTTCCTCCTCATAGGAGCCTGCTAGAGTCTGCAAGACTGCAGGCAAATGTGATAACCCTCAGCTCAAATCTAATACTTATAAGGTAAAACCCCTAAGGTTGCCCAAAGGGTTTAAGGCATGTCCCTCCTCTGTAATGAGGTTTTTGGTGAAAGTCCTAGAAAACTGCAGATTCACAGCTGGGGAGGGAGAAAAGCCATGAGCAGCTGTAACTGTGTTGGGATTCAGGCTTCTTTGCTGCAAACAGCAGTCAACTGGATTCAAGAGTTTTGTTTTAGTTACTTTTCTATTGCTGTGACAAGACACTATGACCAAGGCAACCTATAAAAGTAAGCATTTAGCCAGGTGGTGGTGGTACACACCTTTAATACCAATACTTGGGAAGCAAAATCAGGCCAATCTCTGAGTTCAAAGCCAGCTTGGTCTACAGAGGGAGTTAGTTCTAAGACAGTGAGGGAGGACTATACAGAAAACCCTGCCTCAAAAGAAACAAACATACAAAACAAAAAACAACAAAACAAAAAACAAAAAAGAAAGAAAAAGAAAAGACAAGAAAGAAGGAAAGAAAGGAAGAAAGCAAGCAAGCAAGCAAGCAAGCAAGCATTTAATTGTGGGCTTGCCTACAGCTTCAAGGGGTGCATCCACGACCAGCACAGTAAAGTATGGCTGGCAGACTGACATGGCACTGGAGCAGTAACTGAGTGTTGATGTTTTATCTGAAGTTGGAGGCAGAAACAAAGACTAGGATGGCTTTGGAAACCCATCCATCCCCAGTAATATGCCTCTTTCAACAAGCCACACCTCTTAATCCTTCCCAAAACAGTTCCACTAACTAGGGACCAATAATTCAGGCATATGAGCCTATGGAAGGCTTCTCATTCCAACCACCACATTCTACTCCCTGGCCCCCATAGGTCTGTAGACATATCATAGTGAAAAATTAATTTAGTTCAATTTCAAAAGCCCTTCTAGTCTTTTACAGCCTCAAGACTGTTTAAAGTCCAAAGTCTCTTCTGAGACTCTAGACAATCTCTTAACTGTACCCTTCTGTCAAAATGAACAAGCAAACTACATACTTCCAAGCTACAGTGGCACAAAATATACATGACCATTTCAAAAAGGAGGATTACGAGCATAGTAAGGAAATCCTGGACCAAAGTAAGACCACACCCAGTAGGGCAAACTCCAAGTCCTGGAATTCTATGGCTGATATCAAAGGGCTTAAATGGCTCTTTAGATCTTTCACTCCTTCCGCTTTGTTGAATGAAGTACAGTTCTTTCTCTCAGGCTGGTTCTACTTCCTGTATGCACCTTGCCCTGGCAAATATCCTATGGCTCTGTCATCTCCAGCATCTTGAACAGTCCAATACATTCCAAGCTCCACCTTCACAGCTTCATGAAAAGGCCTCTCTGAGCCTCCGTGCAGGGACTCCTCTGCCTCATGCCCCACACCGGCAGCTTTTCTTAGCCACAGAGGAAGATTTGACAAGCCCCTTAGTCCTGTATCGTTTCTGACTCTTAAGCCAGAACCACATAGCTAAAGTAGCCAAGTTCTGCTAGCTTGGTCTCAAACCTTCACCTCCTTGAATTCTATTTTCATAAGTGTTGGCTTGATGCTTTCCTTTGTTGAAAAAGCTTCCCTTTACTTTAGGAGATAAGTCCTTAGGCATTTTCTTTTCATAAGTTGGAAGCCTAGCTGGGTAAGTGTGGTCTTGCCCGGGGGATACCACCCCTATATTTCATTTGTCATCAGGTCTTTCTTTAAAATTCTTATCTCTTTGAGCCCAAGTCTTGAGTCTGACATTACTTTCCTCGGTGTACATTTTGTAGTTCATTTTTCTCTGCTTGTTCTTTATCATTGTATATCTGCATAAGAGTTATCAGTGATGACCACATGACACAGTCAATACTAGGCTGCCTTGAAATCTCCTCTGCCAATGAATGATATTAGTCTCAAACTCTTCAATTTAGCCTAGGACAGATCTTTAAGACATGAGCAGAAAACAGTTTCATTATTTGCCAAAATATTACAAAATATTATTTGCTTTCTAGCCTAGCCGCTAATATTGTTCCCTCTGAAACCTTTTGAACTGGACCTCTACAGTCCACATGACTCTTGGCACTACTGTCTCCCAAGCTCCTACTTGGATGGCTGGTTAAACCTGCTTGCAATATTCAACCAATTTTCTAGTCCAAAGTCCTAATGTATTCCATATTTGTCAAACAAACAGCATGGTCAGGCCTGTCACGGCCATATCCCAGTCCCTGGTACCAACTTCTGCCTTACTACCTGTTCTATTGCTGTGAAGAGACACACAAAAAAAGTAACAAACAGACTCAAGGCAGCTTAGGAAAGCATTTAATTAAGGGCTTGCTTACAATTTCAAAGGGTTAGACCATGATCTTCAGGCAGGGAGCATGGCAGCAGGTAGGCAGAAAGAACCCTGGAGCAGTAGCTGAGAGCTTACACCTTATCTGAAAGTTGGAGGCAGAGAGTATGTGTGAGACTAGGTCTGGTGTGGACTTTTGAAACCTCAAAGCCCATCCCAAGTGACACATTTTCTCTAACGAGGCCACACCACCTAATCCTTCCCAGAACAGTTCCACCAACTAGAGACTAAGCATCCAAATAGATGAACCTGTGGGGCCATTCTCACTTAAACTACCACGGAATTCCTTTCCCTTTTCACGTCCTTCTAAGTTTCCATTCCTCTCTCTGCTGCCTTTGTTCCCCTCAAGGAGTCAATGCTCTGAAGAGGGATTTGGGCAGAAGGGTTTCAATCAAGGTCTGGGGGCCAGTTCTATCTTTATCTAACACCTTTGATTGCTGGCGGCTGGGTCTGCCAAAAAGGAAGACGGCCTTAAAACAGAGCTGTTGGAGTTCAAGAGGTCGACTGACACCATTCTGGGGCTCCTGGAAGATAGCGAAGATACTCACGGCAGACTCACATTAGGAAGACTAAAACATAATCTGTGGTCAACTTCCAACTCAAGTCAACTAATTAAGTCCATCTACATACAGAGGGCTGCATCTGGTTGAAGGGAAGACACTTACTGACTTTGCTTATGGATGTTGCCCTATATTGTCTGTTATCATGAAAATTAAATAAACTGTAATATTTAATATTTTGAAGAAAGAACACTGCTGCTACCCCATTATTAGCAATATACAGTCCGCAATCTCCAGTAGATTCCAGAAACCTCCACTAGTAATAATTTTAGTTACTATTCTCATAGCTGTGAGAAAGCAAAGTAAGGGAGCAAGGGTTTCTTTTGGTTCAGAGTTCATAGTGCACCATGGCAGGAAGGCATGGCAGTACAATGTGATGGTGGGTCACACTGCTCCCCCAGGTGGGCAGCAGAGAGGGGACACTGCCAAACACTCAGTCAGCTTTCTCCCTCATGCCTTTTCACTCAGTCTGGGACCACAGCCCATGGGATGCAGCCACCCACATTCACGGTGGGTCTTCTCCCCTCACTCAGACTTCTCTGGAAACACTCTCACAGACACATCCAGAAGTGTGACTCCTATGGGATTCTAAACCCAGTCATGTTGACCATGAAGAGTAACCACCATAGTAGTGAATAGCATATATGCTAATTTTCAGGTCTATTATTTATGATAAAGTTGAACTTAAGACTAACAATAATAAAAATAAATAATAAAAACAAGAACATTATATGATCATGTGTTAAATAAGCCTGGTCTCTGACTTTCAAAATATTTTATTCCATTGTATATCATAACAACCTTATCTTTTTTTCTTCTGTGGATTTAGTTGAGAACTGAAATGTAAGAAGCACTATAAGATGTCTCTTTGATCTCTCTGAACTGCAGCATCATTGACTCTGCACTTGGAGCTGTCATTAAGTGTACTAGGGTGACCTGACTATCAGCATCTGCACTCAATACCATAGCTATTGGTCCAGTAAGCAAGATGGGTACCACATAAGTTACATGTGGACTTTTGAAACCTCAAAGCCCATCCCAAGTGACACATTTTCTCTAACGAGGCCACACCACCTAATCCTTCCCAGAACAGTCCCACCAACTAGAGACTAAGCATCCAAATAGATGAACCTGTGGGGCCATTCTCACTTAAACTACCACGGAATTCCTTTCCCTTTTCACGTCCTTCTAAGTTTCCATTCCTCTCTCTGCTGCCTTTGTTCCCCTCAAGGAGTCAATGCTCTGAAGAGGGATTTGGGCAGAAGGGTTTCCTTCTTGTATATGTATATGTGGGTAGCATATACAATTCTCTAGACCAAAAAAATGATTCATGCTCCAGGCAGAACAGAGAAAAACAGACAAGATTTCATCATTTTACTCAGAAAGGTGTTAGGACCTAGGTAAAATATTAAGACCTAAATGGAATGTTACGGCCTAGGTGAAATGTTAAGGCCTAGGTAGCTGTTACTTAGCCAGCCTGACATTATAAGGAAACTTTCTCACATGTTTCTGCTGTTCCTAGGAAACGTTCTCATGCCCAAGTTGATTACATATTCTGTTATGTTCTGCGCCCTTGGAAACCAATCATGATAGAAATCAGTAGACCTGCTTTGTATAGTTACCCACAATAAGCTTGGATCTGAACTAACCACCCAACAGCACTTCCTGCACCTATGTATAAGCTTTTATAGTATTTGCCTTTAGCTGTTCCTGGGATGGACCCCTACATAAGAGAGACACCCACACCAATATAAGAAACTATTTGGAATAAGACATCCATTTTGAGTAGTGGTCTAATAAAGTTTAAGTTCCCAAGACCTCCCTGGGAACTGACATCCTATTTGGTAGAAAAGAAACATGTACGTGGGTAACTGACATCCTGGTTGGCAAGTTCAGAAACGAATGTTAGACAAGTCCTATCCTGGTAGACAAGTTAGGACATGAATATTAGACAAGACAAGTGCCCTGCCACAGTTGAACACCTCAACCAATGGGAGCAGGAAAAGTGTACAACAAAGACATATTCCTAAGGAAATCCCTATTCCTAAATCTTGATTGGCGAAATAACTTGGCATAGATATTTGTGGATTTGGAGCTTAAAAACCACGTAGAATCTTAACTCGGGTTCAGTTCTGGAACCTGGTCCATGACTCCGGTCAAGCAGTCCTGGGTCATATGCTCAATAAACTATCCCTGTCTGACTGAGATCAGCGTTCGAGTGGTTTGTAAGGCAATTCCTGGATCCCAACAAAAGGTTTGCAATTTGAAAATTAAGAATTGTTCATCTCTGGCTGGAAAATTCATTTAATATTTTCAAACTGTGGATAACTTCAGGTAACTGAAACCACAGGAGAAAGAAAGGCTGGAGGCCAGGGGTACTATATTCAAGAGTTGCATGGACACCAGCTCTTGTTGCCCGGGGATGACATGGATTGCATGGACGGCCACATGGCTAGACCTAACTGCAAGAGAAGCTGGAAAACCTACTTTCTAATCTTTTCAGAGAAAAAAAAAATTAAAAAATTAGCAATGAAAGGTTCTGTGGGGCATGAAGTCACATGCTAGTAATCATAATTCTGGAGGCTGAGGCAGGTGAGCCTCAAGTCTGAGGCCAGCTTAGGACAAAAAATGAAACAAGATACTTAATTTTTTTTTAAAGGATCTATTGATAAGGAAGAAGAGCAAGATGAGGGGAAGAATGGCTCTGGCCAACTGTAAAAGTATCTTTTATTGTCTGATGTAATTGTTGTCTGCCTCCATCTACTAATCAAGGCCTACTCCTAGAAGCTACTGGCCTCCTTACAATCTTACGAGGCCTAGAACGTTTTCAGCTTCTGAGACTTACTGCTGAATAATCTCATCCTTATTAGGACTTTCTGAACTCTGGCTGGCTGGTCAACTCAGCTGTTCTGGCTCAAAACTCCTCTCCACGCTGACTGATTCAACTGGCTTCTTTAAACTTCTGGATGAATTACTCTTCTTGGCCTCATACTAACTTTGGCAATTTGTTCTAATCTTCTGGCTCCTTCTCATTCTCTGGCTCATTCTGTCTTCACCTGTGTCTAGCTTGTTCTCTTTCTGCAGCCTGTCTCTGTACAACTGTCCTGGTAAAACTGCCCTCTTTCCTTTTCTCTCTCTGCTTGTTCTCTCTTAAGTAGCTTCCGTTTCCTCTCTGCTCCTGTGAGAATTTTGCATATCTAATTCTGTCAAATCTTTTTCTGTTTCATCACCTTGTCTGCCACTCAGTTAGATATCACTTTCAAACATGGGTGCTTCCTTCCACAAACTAACTTTACCCTCATTGTTTGGGATTAAAGGTGTGTACTAAGGGCGGGTCTATATTCCAGCCAGAGTAGCCATATTGCTGGATTAAGAGCCCTCTACAGCCATCAGAGGTTCCTGTCCCACCTTACTCCACCCTCCTTCGTGTTGAGCCACACGTTGTGCCTGGTGACCAGTTCCCAAGGAGGGCACTGATGTTTAAACAGGAAGCTCCAAGTATCACATAGTAAATACCAATGTCTCAGTTTCAAGAGCCTGGCAGGTGACCTACCTCAAAAGACCTGCTTCATTTTCCTGCTTGGTTTTCTTGAATATACATATATATATATGAGACAAGTTCTTATATGTAGCCCAGGCTGGCCTCTAAAACTCACCATGCAGCCAAGAATGATCTTGAATGGATCCTCTTGACTCAGCTTCCTAACTGCTGGGCTTCTAGGCATGCTTCACCACACCTGGCTGCTTGTCATGTTTGGAAGCAATCTCCCTGCACTTGCCCAGGCTTCACCCTGCTTCAGAGCCTTCTCACTGAATTAATGTCATTACATAAGCTGAGTGTGCCCTTCGGAGCTAGCCAGGAACTAAGCACCATTTGGTTCCATCCCAAGTTCTAGCTTTTGTTGATTTCTTTGCTTTGACCTGGGGTCTCATGATGTACCCATGATCCCATGCTCTCCTGGAACTTGGGATCTTCCTGCTTCAGCATCCAACTGTTCTGGGATCTCAAGTGTGCATCAGAGTTGACCTGGAGTTCTAGAACTCTAAGTGGCCCCACATCGGTTCTTTCTTTTAGAAGGGCAGGTGTGAATAAGATATAGTTCTTTGTATCAGGTATCAGAGCAAGGTGACGTCAGTAAGAGCCAGATTATTCCTACTTTTGTGCAAAGATATATGGAGGGCATCTGGGTGTGCCTAAACCAGTCCAAGTTTGCCAGCGGTCCAGTCCACCCTGACGGCCCACCATGTGGATTTCAGGTTGACCAACCAGCATCTACCATAATCTGTCCTTCCTTACAGTGATGACTTAGTCTCTCTCTTCCTGCTTCTGTTTCATGCTGTTATGAAATACAACTGCGTAAAACTCAGCTCCCAAAATTATGGGTCTGCACCCCATATGGGGTGCCATAACTAAGTGTGAGGAACCAAGAAAAATTTAGCAATAGTAAAAAGCAAAGACTAAACATCTATTCAAAATGAAATGCAAGGAATCCCAAGTGTTTCTAGCAGCTCATGCTATATCAAGTGACTTTACTGAAGCCTCCGTTCTGAACACGCATTGGATGTGCTTTGTGCTGTGAGCCATCATAACTTCCCATGCTGGTGGCAACCTGAACCAACTCAACCGACTTGAGACTATGATGTGAACCGCAGGGTTCTATTGTTTGTTTTTTATTTTGCTGAACATACAGTTTTTACTTTTACAGCAACAAAAATTTCTTACAGAAAACAAAGTCCCTTCCTGCTGGTCCTCAGTATGGACGTATCAAGTGGATTGTGTTGTGTTGAGGTGTTTGATTTTAAAAATAGCTGTTTGAGTTTTGACTCATAGAAAAAAGATCATTAAGTAGATTTTTGGCTTGGGAGACTGGAGAGATGGCTCAGTAGTCCACAGCAGTTGCTGCTCCTGCAGAGGACTAGAGGTGGGTTCCCAGTAACTGCATGGGGCAGTTCACAACTACCTGCAACTCCAGATCCAGGGGATCCAATGCTCTTTTCTGGCCTCCACTGACACTCCCACATATGTGGTACACATTCTCTCTCTCTCTCTCTCTCTCTCTCTCTCTCTCTCACACACACACAAACACACATAAATTTTTTAAAAATTGGAGATTATATTTTTATATTTTATGTCTGTCATATATAACACACATATTTATATTATATATGTCATATGTATACATATACATTATATATACATATACTATATATACAAATATACATATATATACTCCATGTATATACAGTGCTTGGGGCACCCAGAAGATGGTGTCAGATCCCCAGGGACTGGAATTACAGACAGTTGTGAGCTGCCAAGTAGATGCTGGGAATTGAACCTGGGTCCTTCGGAACAGCTATCTCTACAGCATCAACATAAATCCTTAAAAACAAACTTTCTTGGGATGGGACAGAATTTCAAAAAACCAACCAAAATATCACCTGGCAATACATATTTATGTGAAATGGTACTCTTAGCCTTTGGGATTTTAAAATGAAATTATCAATCAACTCTGAAAATTATGACCATGCTTTGTGTCCTATAGCATCAAATGTTTAGCCCTAATTTAAATCTTTATATAAAAATAAGCAAGTCCATCCATCTCAGAATGTAAACTGCTTTCTTCTTTAACAAATAGTTAAATTATATGAATTTTAAAAGATTGTTTAAAAATGAGTTTCTTTATGACTTACCATGAGTAAATGTTTGATTTGTATATTGGCTTTATATACATATACACTCAGAGTTACACAAACATTTCTGCAGTGAAAAGGGGTCATTAGTGGCAAAATAATAATAATAATAAATAATAATAATAATAATAATAATAATAATAATAATAATAATTTTCCTCCTGAAAATGCTGCAGTTGCTGAAAGCTTTGGAAAGCACTGGTAAGGTGGAGCAGGGCAAGTGGAGTACAGGAGCAGCTTTTGCAAAAGCACCAGGCGGTAGCTTAGCCAGGCTCCTTCCTCCCCCACAGCTAAAGGTAAAAGTTGCATTTGTATAAATTACTGAGGACATTTTATTCCTAAAAGTTAGAAGCCAGCCTGGGTTACTTAAAAAGTTCAGAGTCAACTAGGACTACAGAGTGAGACCCTATTTCAGCAAACATCAGGGGCTGGGGTCTGGGTGGGGATGGAGACACCATTTACCTAGGCTTGGTGCTGCGGAGGAGGCAGGAGGATCAGGAGTTGAAGGCCAGCCTGCCTGCGTTCCTTGAAACTCTGACTCTACTACATCAACAAATTATTGATTTAAACATTAAATTTAAGACTTTTACCTGTATGCATGTTTGCACACACAAGTGTCTGTACCACACGTGAAGGTTGGAAGACAAATTGAGGTAGTCCTCCTTTCCCTGTGTGGGGATGGCTGGAACTCTGTCCTTGAGCTTCGAAGTAAGGGCCCTGTGGCTCCCTTTTACGTCTATAAGAAAGCCGGGAGCCAAGACCTGAGATACATCACATGGAAGGTGTGTTTGTGTGTGTGTCCTGAGACACATCACAGGAAAGGATGGAAGTGTTAGACTGTAAAATTTGTGAGACTGTGGAAATTTAAAAAAAACTGCTGCCTTCCTTGAGAACCTAACCCCCTGACCTTAGGGGACTGCCAGATGTTCTGAACATGCAGACATTTCTGAGAAGTCCCCTCCCTAACGATTCCAAGGATGACCACCTGCCTGCTATCTCTCTGAGACACCTAGCCTGAGCCAATTAAACTCCACCACTAATGGAAAGTTCCTAACCCCTAGGAACCCCGCTTGTGGTTTTTGAGCTTAAAAGCTGAGCATTTCTGCTGTTCGGGGCTCCACACCACTCTCCTGCGTGAGGACAGTGTTGAGCCCCAGCGGGCATTGGTATCCCGAATAAAGCCTTATGCTAATTGCATCAAGCCGTGTCTTGGACGGTCATTGGGGTTGCGCATCGCCCGGGGAAAAACACAGCTTGGAAAACCATGGACTCCAGAGGAAAGTTAGTTATTCTAGGCGCCACTGAGTACTGCACTGAGCCGCCTGCAGCGTTCATGCATCTCGGCCAGCACATCCTGAAACGGAGTGGCTAAGGTTAAGGACATTCCATCTGCGATAGTGCTAGGGTCACGTAAGTTCAAGGAAGTGGCCCCAAAGCAACCTGAGCGGTGTGCTCAGCCCTCACTCGTGCCACAGGAGTCGCCACGCTCAGGTCTCGCCCCCGTAGGCACGGGCAGGTGGACGCGGGAGCTGGCAGCTAGGAAGGGGGCGGGGCGCAGGTGGGGCGGGCCGGGGGCGGGGCGAGCGCGGTTCCGGGATCCGGGTCCAGCCTCGGCCCGAGGCCACGGGGCGCAGCTAGCGGGTGCATGTGGGGGCGTGTGGTTAGGAGGCGCTGCCCGCGGGGGCTGCGGCGCGGCCGGGAGGCGTTGCTGGCACTGTTGGCCCTGGCTGGGCTGGGCGCGGTGCTGAGGGTTCGAAGCAGGTCGGGGACGGTGGACCCGGGACCCCCGCAGACTCCCCTCCCCGGACGTCACGAGCCGGTGCTGCCCAGGCCGCCGCTGCCCGCCGATGCGCTGGGAGCGCAGGGGGAGGCCGTGCGGCTGCAGCTGCAGGGCGAGGAGCTGCGGCTGCAGGAGGAAAGCGTGCAGCAGCACCAGATCAACATCTATCTGAGCGACCGCATCTCGCTGCACCGCCGCCTGCCCGAGCGCTGGAACCCTCTGTGAGTGGTCGCGGAGCCCGGTCGCGTGGGACGCTGCATCCTCCTCGGGAGGAGGCGGTGCACGGGGAGGGGATTATCTAGATAGAGGGCGAGGAGGCGGGAAAGTTTTTTAAAAATATACAGAACGAACCTAAGAAAGTCGAGCTGGTAACTGGGTGGTCTCTTGAATCCGACACCTCAGAGTTGTCATTCTGTCCGGAGAGGGTGAGATTCGAGTTAAGCAGACTGAAGAGATCCCTAGTCCGTGCCTGTGGGACACTTAGGACTGTGCGGGTGTGGCTGTGACTCCCGGGGAGCTGACGGCGACTGGCACAGGGCTGGCCCCATTCATTGGTGTGGGTGTGCTGCTGCCCAGGGGTAGAGCTGAGCCATCGCGATGCCCAGTGGCTGTGTCCGAGGCCCGGAGCCGCCTTCCTTTCTCTCTGGCTTATAGAATTCCTAGCTTTGGGTTGAGGGCGGTAGAAAGGAGAGCTTGGTGGGAAGGGCGCCTGTGGCTTTACAGTCCAGCCCAGCTCATACTTGTAGGTGGTGCAGGGCAGATCCTGTGCAGTCAGAGCCTAGTTCCTGTTGGGGCTGCTGGCTTTTCAACAGGTGAGGGACAAGGAAACAAACAACCACCGCTGCAGCTGCTGTCATCTTTGACCCTGGACTTCCCAGACTCCTCCACCCTTTAAATTTGTTAGAAAAATTTTAGTCCCTACTTGAGCTCTGCATACCGATTTCCTGAAAAATAGAACAAAACAGAACTCACAAAGGGATCCTGGTTAGAGCCACAGGGCCAGGCTGCTGGGACCATTAGGCACGCGTCACCTTCTACTCCCAAGTCATGCATGACAACTGGTGTTTTTTTCTGTTTGGAAATGGACTCAGAGGTCAAAGGCAACACTAAGCTGCGAAGAGATGAAATTGGTGGTCTGCTGTGCCCCCTCCCCCATCAGGGAGAGTTTAACAGACTTAACTTCATCAGGTGGTACCTGGATTTGCTCACACCTACCACTATGACTTTGCCTCAGATCCTTTTCAGCCTCAGATCCTTTTCACTATCTTTCTGAGTAAAATTTGCTGGGATTGGCAGCGAATCTCCACTTCTACCCAATGCCTCAAGGCAGGTTAGCTCTTTGAAAGCCCAAAGTTGTTCTAAAAGCCCAGGTCTTTTGCTCACTAGTTCTGTGATCTTGGACAGTGAGTTCGGTCTTCAGTTGATTTAGCCTTGGTTTCCTTGTTTGCAAACTAGGGAACTGATGAAGGTTAGCCTGTACACTCTGTGTAAGTGGGCAGAAGGAATGCAACCTCAGACTTAATAATCAACGCACACCTGGGAGTACACTGTGCTTCTTATTTCCTCTTCCTCTCTTGTCCTGAGTATACTCTGCTGCTCTTCCTGTTATCTGCATTTGGTCTTAAAGTTTTTCTTCTCCCCATCCAATTTCCTTTATTGTTAGAAGTTGTGAATATCTCTTTGAAACACTTTACATGACCTGTGGGGCTTAAGGTTTCCTGTCTCCATGGTGATGCAGCTGCCTTGTGTGCAATCTGGATTTGAGACTAGAGCCTGCTGTGCCATTGACCCTGGGAATTAATCCAACCCAGCAGGATGGGTCTCTGACTCCTGCAGCAGAGCCTGCCCCATTATTTTTGACTGGCCTGAAAGAAAGGTGAGCTGGAGCTTGTGTATGTCCAGGCCAGGAGAGTGTTTGAGACACAGCCTCCGCATGATCAGTAGTGCCAGGGCCTTGCAAGGGGAGTCTCCCTTCTACATGATTCTCAGGGAGCAGCTCCCAGATCCTAACGGATGTCTCAATTCCTGTGTGGTACCAAACCTTATATACTAAGCACTGTGATACCATGACAGTCTGGTAACAAGATGGCTGCTAAGTGACTACTGGGTTGGTTGTGTGCAGTGTGGATACATTGGACAAGGGGATGGATGATTCATGTCATAGAAAGGCACGCTTTTATTTCAGAATTTGAAGAGGTATACAATCTTACCTTTGTAATTTATTTGTTTCTGGATTTTTCCATTTAGTATTTTTTGGAATAAGATCGAGTGAATAACCAAAGCTACAGAAGGCGAACCCACACACAAGATGGGGTTTCTACAGCAGTCATGAGTTAATCAGAGTCTTGATATTTGGGTTGAGAATTCAGATAGTATTGTGTGCTCACAGTGTAGGGTCCTCAGGAGTCCAGTTAATCAACAGAGAGGTACTCAAGGTACCTTAACTGTCGAGCAGGAAGAGCCTGTGAGGGAACTTCCAGACAAACCGAAGAAAAACCATGCACCAGGCCGCCCCCCAGAGGATCTGGGTAGAGATGTTCTACTTTCCTTTTTTAGGAAAAAAGGAAAAATTACTGTGGGGACAGTAATTTACCTGTTTGTTTTTATTATAAAAGCCAGATACTTGGCCTTCAGAAATTTTACCATAGGAAAAGCAAAAACCCCAAACAACTAAAAAATGCCAACAAGAGAGCATTAAGCCAGGCACGGTGGTGCATGTCTGGTACCAGACTAGGCAGAGCTACATAGCAAGACTCAAAAAGTAAAAGAAAAAAAATCAGCTTACAACCCTGGGAAAACTGTTATTAACATTTTGCTGTGTATCTGTCTAGACTTTTCCCAAGTATAGAAACAGACTTTGGAAAATATACACATAGATTTGTGGGTGAGAGAGAACATGAGCGTACACGTCAATTCCCAAGTTTTTGCTGTCTTCGCATTGCCTTTTGTGTACATGCCACAGGAGACAAAGCACTGTCAACCCAGAAACATCTGCTTTGGCTCTTGCTGGCAAGTGCAAGGTCTCGCAAGGTCAGATCAGTAAAGGGACTTTTGGGAAGTTGGCTTTGCTTTCTTGAGATGCAGTGGAGGTTCTGGCAGTTGCAGGCACAGCTTTGCTTTGCTTGTTCAGTGCTGACTCGAGGAGGGAACAAGGCGCCCTTGGATAGTGGTCCAGTACGTTGAGGTTCTGGATAGCAGCACAGTCAATTCACGGTTCACAGTCCCTTCACCAGTGCCTCTCATTTGATGCTAGTAAGGAGGGAGGATTTTACTCCTAGATAGCAGGCCCACGTGGGGAGCCATGTAGCTGGGCTCTGCAGTGCTAGGGAGCTCTTAAAAACTCTCAGTGCCAGGGACCTTCTCTAGAACAATGAAATCAGAATTTCTGTGGCTCTGATGTGTGACCTGGCTAGAAGCTGCTGACCTAGTTGCTGTGGATTGCTGGCTCAGAGGAGTCGTGCCATGATGGAAGTAATTAATAATAAGTGGGTTGAAACTAGCAAGGATGTATGTCACAGGCCAAGAGTTGCTAATATTACACACACATACACAAAAGTGTTCGTTGAAATACAGTAACAAGATGACTGCTGAAACGTGATTGCCGCTCACATTCTGACCTCGTTAGCAGGAGAGAAAGTGGAGTGACTGTGTGGTGGTGTCCCTTGACCCATATCTGGAGATGCTGTGTGTGCCAGCACCAGCCACTCAGCAGTCTGCTGCTGCCAGAGGAGTGAGATTTCTTGACCTTGACTGCTGTAGCTAGGTGTGTGTCTAGGCTCAGGGATCAGGACTTGGGATGTCAGAGGGTCTCAGAGTTTCAGAGTAACTCTACATAGTTAACAGCAAGACTGAAAGTGCCCTGCTGAGCTGACAGGAGGAAGCTGGTGGGACTTCTCTTTTGTAGAGAGAGAGCTTATCTCTCTTGCAAGAGAGAGAGTTTATCTGCTTTTGCAAAATTACCTTTGTTAAACATCCCATATCAAGTGGACATTAAACTAGTATTTCTTCTTTCCAAAAAGGATTGCGAAGCATAGAATATTTTCTTACTCTTTGTCAGACCCAGCTTGTGGCCTTTAGTCAGTGATTCAGATCCGCAAAACCTCCTCAGCTCTGGATCCATTTTCCATTTCTCCCCTCATTCTAGACCTATATGTTTTAGGTATATCACTAAATAGCATTTTATATGTCATTTTAAAAAATGGCGCTGGGAAGATGACTCAGTTACTAAAGTGCTTGGCACACAAGATGAGGATCTGAGTTCGAATATCCACATAAATGTTAGGCATCCTCATGTGTCTTAGTAACTGTCCTGTTGCTGTGAAGATACAGCATGACCAAGGCAACTTACAAAAGAAAGCATTCAGTTGGGTTCTTGCTTATAGTTTCAGAGCGTGACTGTCATGGTGGGGAGGGTGGTGGCTAGCAGGCAGGCATGGCACTGGAGCAGTAGCTGAGACCTCATATCTGAGAATTGGAGGCAGAGAGAGAGAGAGACAGACAGAGACAGACAGACAGCCTGGTGGACTTTTGAAACCTCAAAGCCCATCCCCAGTGACATACCTCTTCTACCTTCAAGGTCTTCAGGACTAAGCATTCAAATATAAGCCTATGCTTCTCACTCAAACCACCACATGGTGCATGCCTGCTGTGTAGAGAGCTGTGTCTACTGAGTCTTAACAGCCGTCATCTTCATGGGAAGTTGTAAGAGACCCTTAAGCTAAGGGCTGTTAATCGATGACATTCCCTCAAAGGAGAGGAGGGGGTAAGCAGGATCATTGGTCCCTCACCTGAGATTCTCCTGCACCTCCCAGACCGTATATAATTCTGCCCCAGTAGCATATGGCCTCTTGGTCTCCGGCGGTGTTAGAGTGTATAGTAGAGAGAAGGCTGACTGAAGGGGAGACTCCACCTGTGCAGCTATGGGGAAGTCGTCCTTTATGCTGTGTGTGGTGAGACTTGCTGGTGGTGTGGCTCCGTAAGTCATCCTCACCTATGTTCTGTAAGTAAACCCAGCAAGTTGGACTTTGATGAAATCAAACTTTGGTCTGTTTTTAGTGCCCAGTAAGGAAGGGGTATCTGGGACAAGAAGAATCTCCAGTTCAAGATCAGCCTAGGTGATATAGCAAGGTCCTAATATATTCTCATATTCTCTCTCTCTCTCTCTCTCTCTCTCTCTCTCACGTGCACACACACACAATCATTGACTTTGCTTGCGTCATTTATGTTTATTGTGCTCATTGATTCCTTTGGATTTGATTATGCCATTTTATGTTGTACTTCCCATTTGTTATGTTCTTGCCTTTTGCTACTTGCTCATTTGGTTTCATTTTACAACACAGGGCTTCTCTGTATCTCAGGCTGCCCTGAACCTCACTGTCCCCCTGCCTTGGCCTCTCAAGTGCTGGGATTACAGGTATGACACACCACACCTGGCTTGTTACAATATTTTTGTTTTGTTGTTTTTTGGGATGGGGCCTCACTGTGTAGATCTGGCTGGCCTGGAGCATCCTGTATGGCTGATGATGGCATTGAACTCCTGATCCCCATGCCTCTACTTCTCCAGTGTTTGGATCATAGGCCAGCACTCATGATGTTGTGTCCTGCCTCAGCCTCTGTCTGTCTCAGGCCACCTATGTGAATACAACAATGTTGGTTTAAGGGTCTCTCAGCTTGGGCTTCCTTGTGGTTTATTTTGAAGGATAGATTGCCACAAAATTTCACAATTTAAATAATGATGGCCATTTAATATTTCACATTTCTGTGGTCAGGGGTTTAGGAATACCGTAGATGGGTGGGTCTGGGTCAGAGTCTCAGAAAGTCTCAGCCAACATGATGCCTGGGTCTTGGTCATCTGAACCCATGATGGGGTTGGAGATTGTGACTCCCCAGATGGGGCACTTTCCTGGCTGTTAGCAGCCTCCCCTGGGGATGCTTGAGTATCCTCACAACATGGCAGCCGTCTTTCCTGTGCTGCATCACACTTTAATATGGAGGAAATGTCACCCACCATCCTCCTCCTCCTCCTCCTCCTCCTCCTCCTCCTCCTCCTCCTCCTCTTCCTCCTCTTCTTCTTCTTCTCCATGTCTTCTCTTCTTGTGTGGTAGTTTGAAATATATCCACAAATTCTTTGATGTTATTCCCTCTGAGGCTGGATTGGATTCTTGCCTTGAATATCTACCAGACTCCCATGTGTGGCTTACTAGATTTTCCTGATGTTCGTGCTGTTGTGTCCGTGAATTACAGCCTGGGGTCTGAGGGTATCTATGGCTCCTGCCTGGCTTCACGATAGCAGAATGTCCATGCTGCCCCAGCTGAATTTTCCTTGGGTACCTGAGCAGGTCCTTGGGATGCAGCGGGGATAAGAATGTGGAGCTGGCTGAGAAGAGCAGCCCCCTGCCCCACATAGAGGCCATTTGTGATTCTAGAGAAGCCATTACAGTGATTATAGAACCAGGCCGTGACCACGGAGCCTTGGGGCTCACTGCAGAAGTGGTTGTGGCATTTATTCTGGGGACTTGGACTCTCCTAGAAGGCCCTGAGAAGGAACAAGGAAAATTGCTGATGGTAGGAAGGGGTGCCATGTAAGATGCCTCCTATTGGATGCAAGGAATGAGCCAGGATCTCCCAAGAAGACCATTGACATAGACATCCAGTGTATTCACAGCCCTGTGCTCTGTGAGCTGAGCATGCCGTTTGACGTCTCTGAGCCTCATCTTTAAATTCAAACCTGTGAAGCTGATGCGGGATATCCATTTTTATTTTTAATTCTATGTATTTGTATGTGTCTGAGTGTGCTAGCAGACCCAGAGACGTTGGATCCCCTGGAGCTAGAGCTACAGGAGTTGTGAGCCTTCTATTACGGGTACTGGGAATCAGACTGGGTCATCTGCAAGAGCAAAAAGCACCTTTAACTACAGAACTATCTCTCCAGCCCAAAAGTGGTTTCAAAGGTAAAGATTAAATCCTGGATTTTATGTATGAGGGTCCTTTCCACCTGTGCAACCTCATGTTGACATCTCTAAAATGAATATGTTCTGTACAATTCAGTTGGCAACATTTACCTTTCTGGTTCATGAAACTATGTCACCAGTCTGCTTAGCTTTGATGAATTACTACAGACTGGAGCTAGGGTAGCCCCAAGAGTCATTCTATTTCTAAGGTATGGCAGAAACAGATATACTGAGAAACAAATCTTTATCTTGTAGAGATACATGTTAAAGTAGCTGTGGATGCGGTGGTATGCGGTGGCTGTTTTCTTTAAAAACAGCCTGAGTTGAGGATGGTGGGAGATGGGCAATAAACGTGGGTCGGGGTCGCCCCTGTGTTAACTGTTGATGCTGGACAGTCAGCAGACGCCTCTGATCCTCTCTGCCTTTTATGTCTGAAAAACTTCAAAGTAAAATAAAATGGAAACAGTGCCAGAGATAAGTCACACATGTGAAGTGCCCCCACTTTGCTTTGAGGAGTTAGTTTCTAACACCTGTTTTTTTGTTTTGTTTTTTTATTCCTGAGTCAGGGTCTCAGGTAACCCAGGCCGATGAAGATGATCTTGAACTTCTGATCTGCCACTCTTTACAACCCAAGACGATAAGCATGCATTGCCAGTCCTGGTTTATGTGGTACTGGGGTCAACCAGGGGTTTGTCATGATTGATTTGCTTACCTGATTACTGTTCCCTGGAATGTAAGCTCCATGAATAGGAGCCCTTGCCTATTTGGCACATGGCAAGCCGTCAGGACATACTTGGTGACTAACTGAGGTGGGCCACCAAAGCATTGCTAGTCGGTGGGCAGCTGTGAGTTATGCTCCTCTGTGTCTCCCCAGCCTGTTGTTCACCTGTCTTTAGAGGCCTTCTTTTGGAGGCAGGAGACTCGTAGCTTGGCTGCTCTTCAATGCTTATCTTCTCCCGGTGTAGCCAACTCATCCTGTGGCAGGGTCCCAGTATCTAAAATCTGGTGGCTCTGATATCATTCTGTCTTGCCATCAGCACTTCCTGCTGATAATTTCTAGGCATTGCCCCATAGTGAGTGCCACGGCCCTGAGGTGGTTCTGAGGATAGATTGTTGTATTGACCAGGAGCCTCAGTGCACAGTGACACAAACTCCTGAACAAGTAGGGAGATAATTGACTTGCAGGAGCGTTAGTCACAGCCCTATCCCTAGGGCTAGATGGGCTCAGATTCACCCCCAGAAGCTGTCCCCTAATACTGTAGCCACCTATCGAGTTTATGTGCTTGGCTTTCCCACCTTTGTGAAGTGTAGTGACTTCTGGATGCTGCACAGTCCCTGAATGACAGGAATCATGTGACCTGTGCCTGTTGGGATGGAGGAGACCTGGTGCTGGAGGAGTATTGTGCGGCCGCCAACGCTCCAGGACAGATATTTTCCTTCCTAGAGGAGATCAGGGCTGAGCTGCTTTTGGGGAGCATGGGGGATTTTCCAAGGAGAGAAGGGAGGAAGAATCAGAAGCTGCCAGGAGGAGGGAGCAGTCTGAGCCAAGCCGGGATTAGAATGGAGTGGACAGAGAGGATAGCTGAGGCCTGGGTGAGTGACAGTCTCTCTCCCTTGGATTCTGTCTAGTTTGTGTTGCCCAAGTCTTGACATTGCTTTACAGTTTAAAGCCAGTATCCCATAAGCAGGCATTGTTATGGTTACACCTTTTCTTAAGAGTCTTCTGGGGCTCTGTGGGAAATCCCAGAAGAAGCCTATAGACCATGACCCGCGTCCCCATCACCACTCCACCCACCCCCAGTGCATACCCACTGGCTTTTCCGTTGTTGAAGTTGCCTTCTCTTTACAGGTGCAGAGAGGTGAAATACGATTATGGTGACCTGCCCAAGACTTCTGTTGTCATAGCATTTTATAATGAAGCCTGGTCCACACTCCTTCGGACAGTTTACAGTGTTCTTGAGACCTCCCCTGACATCCTGCTGGAGGAGGTCATTCTGGTTGATGACTACAGTGACAGAGGTAAGACCAATGTCAGGGGCTAGGGTGGAAGGAGGAGGGAAGAAGGGCTAGGTGTGCCCAGTGATAATTTGGGGCATACTCTAGGGTCAGCTATTGGTCAGTAGGGAGAGGAGGCTGTACGGGGAGTTCACCCACATCAGGGAGGGCCTTGGAGGTCACCATAAGGTATGGAGATTTCAAGAGCCTGGTAGGAGCCCCCCAGAGAGCTTTAAAGGGACAGGTGGGTCAAGAGGTCAGTGTGTTATGTGAGGAATGGCCAAGGGCAGGGGCAAGGCTGGGCAGGGATGGGAATGGGGAAGGGGAGGGCAAACACAGGACAGCCTTGGCTTAGCTGGGACTAGTGTATCCATGGAGTAGCCTTAGCCAATAGATCTTGGGTGACTGGCTAAAGTAGTCTTGGGCTTACCTGAGGAGAAGTATCAAGAATGCAGCAACAGAGATCGCTGAGCATCATTGCAATTTAAAACAGTGTTGTCATCCTGGGCCATCATGCACTCAGCAGCTGCTACCTGTGGGCTGTGTTCTGGGCTGTCTGACTGCAGGACAGAGAGTGTGCTCGGACCTGCATGTGTGTTGGGTTATTCTCACAGACGTTCTGAGTTACAGAGATTCACCCTGGGTGACAGGAGTTTGGTGCGATAGGTCAAGATGGTGTCTGGACTTGTCCCCTTCACACACATGTCTTTGCTTCTGGGGGATTTTGCAGCTCCAGCCTGCCTGGCCTGGGCTAGCACCTTACATCCCACTCATTCTGGTCTGCTAGAAAAGTTAAAAGGATGCAAGGGACATACCCTTTTTCTAGAAGTTCCGTACCTTCTTCCATCAGGCAGAACGTCAGACAACAGACATGCCTAGCTGCAAGGGAAAGTAGAAATTACAGTCTTTATTCTGGTGGCTGTGAACTCAGCTAGAATCCCCAGCTGGGAGGAGACTGAGGAACAAGCATGAGTGTCCTTTCAAGTCAGGTTGGAGTTTGGTGCTAAGTGCAGCTTGGGGCCCCTGAACTCCAGGTCGAGGATCCCTGGGTCTGAGGCAAGCTCTACCATGGTCTGGCCACACCGTCATGGTACCTTGGGGTTTATCCACACCTCTGTCAGAGAATTACATGGAAAAATAAATGAGGTCATGTGCAGCCCGCTTATACCTCACGCTGAGGGCTTGGATCCCACCCCTGCCCAGGGACTCAACAGCTTTGAGCTCTGGCCTTAATGAATTCAGCCTCTATAAAGGGACTAAGAATAATTCCTACGGTGTAGGATCACTCAGTGTGAGGATTACCTGTGTTAGTGCCTGGAAAATACTTAAGCCTCGTTAAATGATAACTTCTGATTGTATGAAATGTCAGAATTGTAAACTTAGCTCTTGTCTACCACACCAACACCAACATTAGGACCAAAAACCAAATATCACATTGCTTATATTATCTGTTTGGAATTAGACAGTTCCCGAGCAGACAGAAGTACAGATAGTGGGGAGTGTTGAGCCACCACTGCCCTTTTCATCAAGGCCACATAGAGAGCAAGGGAGGAGCCAAAAGGCCTGACTCTGCTAGCCTTCTCCTTGCTTACTAGCAGTGATTGTGGGGGTGGGGGGATGGGGTGGGGGGTTGGCTCCTCAGCCCAGGAGGCAGCACAGGCCGCCCAATGTCAGTTCTGGCAAACACACCTGAGCATAGGCAGCCACACCTGTCTCAGTATGCACATACCGCACTGTGGTTAACTGGCATGGCATGGCTTGTAAAGTCACCTTCATTTCTGCTGTCAGTTCATAGGCAGTCATTTAGAGCTTAAAAAGAAACCCGGTGAGACATGTTTATAAGTGCTAAGCACATTTAGAGAAATGTTTTCATTAATTCTGAAATGACTTCTAACATTCTCTAATGCATGAGAATTTTGGGTGGTGAGGGAAATGCTCTTTCTTCCCTTTTCTTTGGCCTAAGTTGTTTCCCACCACCCTCCCCCTGACCCTCTAGGATGTGACTCTCTGTCTTGAAATTAGGAGACCAGGAAGTTAGCTGTGGCCTGTCGTCTTCATGTATACCCTCTTCTGCAGAATGAGATGCACACATCCCCTGACAGGCTGTGGGAGCTGCTACCCTATAGGGTGCTGATTCCAAATAAAGAGAATATCTAGTGCCATAATTATTGTTGTAATAAAAATGATGTCCTAGGCAGCTTTCCGTCACTGTAACAATACCTGATGCAGCCCACTTAGGAGAGAAGAGGAGGTTTCTTTGGCATATAGTTTGGGGAGGTCAGTTTTTCAGCCCCAGCATGTTATAGTGGAAGGCATTGGTGGGAAGCCTGGGGCTGGAGGCAGAGGGGTGACAGGAGTCCTGTGTCCCCCTGGTGTGAACTCTCCCAGCAGCCTCAGGGTCTCCCCATAGGCCCCGTCTCCAAAAGGTTTCACCAGCCCCCACAGCACCGCCCTGATGACGAAGCTTTAATCACAGTGTGCCCATAGAGGCAAGGGACCGTATCCAGTGGGTTTCAGTTTTAAATGTGCACTAGTCAACCTATGAAGGACTTTTAAATAAAGGTTTATTTGGTGGCTGGGGAGTAGGCTCAGTGGTTAATAGCAGTCACTTGCTGTTCTACCAGAGGACTTGGGTTTGGTTCCCAGCACCTATCTGATGGCTCACAATGGTCTGTCACTACAGTTCCAGGGCATCTGACACAATATTTTGGCCTCTGCAGGCACCAACCAGGCAAATGATGCAGGATACAGGTAGGCCAAACATCCATGCACATAACATTAAAAATCAGTAAGTTTGTGCATGAGTGTATGCCTGTGTATCATATGTATTTGGTGCCCTTGGAGGCCAGAAGAGAGTGCTGGATGCCCTGGAATTGGAGTTAGAGACAGTTACAAGCAGCCTGCTGTGGGTACTGGGAACCTGGATCCCATCCTCAGAAAGGGGACATCGTGGTTTTAACAACTGAGCCCTTTCTGCAGTCCCTTATGCAACATGTTTTACCATCAGTTTTACCGAGACATATTCAGGTACCATAACACTTGCCCACTTAAAGCACAGAATTGAGCATCTCTACAGACTGGTCTCCTCCAGCCTGACCTTAGTTCTGGGCATCCTGTGTGTCAAAGAAAAGCAGACTTCTATACTTGCCATTTGAGGAAATCGGGGAGACACTGGATGGTGGGGGCTGGGATGTGTGCTCTGCCAAAGATGTAGGGCAATGACCACTGTTCTGTTTGTCTCCACAGAGCACCTGAAGGAGCCCTTGGCCAATGAGCTGTCACAGCTGCCCAAGGTGCGCCTGATCCGTGCTAGCAGGAGAGAGGGCCTGGTGCGAGCCCGGCTACTAGGGGCCTCTGCGGCCAAGGGCAAAGTGCTGACCTTCCTGGACTGTCACTGTGAATGCCATGAGGGGTGGCTGGAGCCTCTGCTGCAGAGGTGTGTGAGACACTCAGGGGGTAGGGGTGCTTGGGTGGAAGCAGGGGCAGATTCATCTTGGCTGTTGGGGGTGTTGGCCCACATCTGATACCCTTCAGCAGGATCTCTGTGATGGTACAATGGTAAATGAAGTGGCGTGTGAAAGGTGCTTAGAATTGGCAGCCTGTGGAGGTCTGCTACAGTGGCAGCTTCTTACAGCAGACCTATGGAGTACCGTCAACCCCAGGCTTACAAAGTTGTTGCGGACGAACACTTCATGGGGATATGCATTTGCACGTGTGTTTCAAGCATGGCTCACTTAGCTGTGGACACTGGAGTTAGTCAGCATTCATTAAGTACAACACTTGGGGGCCTTGAAACTCAGAGACCCTAAAAGAGGTAGGGGTGTGTGTGTATGTATGTGTGTGTGTGTGTGTGTGTGTGTGTTTACAAGTATTTGTATATAATACTAGAGGTTGAACTAAGAGCTTTATGTTTGCAAGGCATATCCCCTAGAACCTCCAATTTTAAATAAAATACTAATTTCTTTAAATATCAGAACTAAAAATGCAAGTATACATGAGCAGAAAGGACCTAGCCTGTATTTTCACCTTTATGCTAGTTTAGTTGTAAAGCATACTTTTTAGTAATATACCATAAACACACACACACGTGCACATCTTCAAGGCCATTCCCGTCATCCCCAGCTCTTACCTAGCTGTCTACACTGTGGGTCTGGCTGTGGTTCTCTGTGCCTCCCTCTCCCAGTCTTCCCAGCTGTTTACCGTAGAAAGCAGGAATTGGCTAGCAAGCCAGGAGTTCCCCCACATGGAGCTCTGTCCAGGGTCCCCTCTGTAGGCAGACAAAAGGTCAAAGGCATCATTAGTGACAGCCTTGTGGTTTCTCTAGGGCTGAGCTAGAGGCTGAGGTTGAGCTTCCTTGTCTCTCTCCCACAATGTGCACAAAGATGGCTACCCTTGGGCCAGTGTGAAGTCTGAGGATGCCACCCTTCCTTCTGAGCTGGTGAGCTAACAGAATATTAGAATAATAGAATTTTAGACTATCAGAGCAGCTCTTCCCTGTCAGCAAGGCCACTCTCAGCGAAGTACTGGAGCAGGTCCATTGGAAATACCCAGGGGACATTTTCATCTGGGTTTCGCTGAGCTTCTAGATAAATTCAAAGCTCACTGGGACTTTGGCACCCACTGGAACAAGACCCATAGGGCTGCAGACTGTGCCTGACAGACTTAACTGTATCATGGCCCTTTCCCTCCAGGGGCCTCTGGAAATAGGAGTCTGGGTTATCCTGTCAAAGACTGTGTGCTGCAGGCGGAGGGTGCTGAGTAATCCATGCTTTGCAAATTGAGGGTTCTGCTCTTAATTCTGGAAACTTCCCCATGAATACATCTTCTACACCCAAGGCAGCATCCTGTACCCAAGTATCAGTGTGGCATTTCCTCGGGTTCCCCTTTGAAGCTGGGCTCTCTGTGGTTCCTGCCAGCTGAATGGCAAGTCATGAGTTCCTGCGAGAGACCAATAGCCAAGCAGGTCTATCCGTGGTCTGCTCCACCTTTCTCACAGCCCCTCAGTTTGTTTGACGAGGTGGGTGTTGACTGATGCACCATCTGCAGACTTCACTTCAGTGAACTCCCAGGTTTGATCCTGTGTGTGACCCTGCTGGCCTGACCTTTGCCGTCCCACCTCAGGCTGCATCTGCTGTCTCTCTGACTTTGTTCCATTGGTCTAGGTCAGGAATGGCTCAGGTCTGCTTCTCTGTTTCATTCGACCTCTATGCTGAGACTCTTAGATCGGCAGGTCTTATATTTGAGATAACCTCCCTCCCTGCCGTAACCCAAAGAATTGAGCCCCCAAGAGGAAGTTCCTTCTCAGTTCATTTTCTCCACGTGTCAAAGATAATGGCGTCACTGAGGAGCATGCAGATGGTCAGTTGGGTTTGGATAGCATTTGTGGATAGCAAAGCCAACATATACACAGGCTGGTATGTACAAACAAGTTATAACAGTTTTTTGTTGTTGTTTTGTTTTTTACCACATACTTCACAGTAACAGGAAAAGAAAAGCAGTGTTTCCAGGTTCTTGGCCACTGAGCTTACAAACCTGCCCTCAGGAATCCTCATTTTAGTCCTGTGAGGACACATCTCCATCTTGTTATCATAGAGGCAATAGATTTTGAGACACCAGGTGACTTGTCTGATACAATATAGCAAATAAAGAGCAGTGTTCAAATCCTAAGAAATGAGAGTCTTAACTATAAGCCTGACTTGTCGGTCTCAGGCCTCTTCCTCCTCCTCTTCCTTCTCCTCCTCCTCTTCCTCCTCCTCCCTCCTCTTCCTCTTCCTTTTTTTTTTTGGACACAGTTTCTCTATCAGTTCTGGAATTTACCATGTAGACCAGGCTGGCTTCATACTCTCAAAGATCTATCTTTGTCTCCCTAGAGCTGAGATTACCATGTCTGGTACGTCTTCTGTTCTTAAGGTAATTCTTTGTATTAAAAAAATTAATTCCATCACATTTAGAGAAAGAGTGAGAGTGAACATACGTGGGCACCTCATACTGCATTTGTGGTAGTCAGAGGACACCTTGGAGGAGTCAGTCTGTCTTCACCATGTGAGTCCCAGGGATTGAACTGGGGTCCTCAGTCTTGACTGCAGACTCCTTTATCCACTCAGCCATCTTGCTAGCCAGAGATAATTGTTTCTTGATGTTAGGTGGTTCATTGAAATGGAACCTCTTGCACTACAAGAAATTGAGCATGTGCTCTGTTTTAAAAATCACCTTTGATATTCACACACCTTGACTTTTGAAAGGGATTCAGATTTAGCCAGAATGTCCACGGACAGGGTTAGAGAAGATGGAATTGTGGGCTGTTCCTGTTTCAGCTCCTCTCCACATTCTCACCATGCTCCATGGTGGCCCCCAACATGACCCAGATCTCTGAATGAGGGAGGCGTGTCTTCTCACCCAGGAGTGGTTCTTTTCTGCTGGAAGAGGGTCAGATCATTCTGGTACTTCTGCTGCACCGTGGTCCGGAGCAGATGAGATGGATGTGTTGGGTATTTGCAGGATCCACGAGAAAGAGTCAGCCGTGGTGTGCCCCGTTATCGATGTGATTGACTGGAACACCTTTGAGTACCTGGGCAACTCAGGAGAGCCCCAGATTGGAGGTTTTGACTGGCGGCTGGTATTCACATGGCACGTGGTCCCCCAGCGGGAGCGGAAGTTGATGAGGTCTCCTATTGATGTTATCAGGTCAGGCAGGCCTTCCCGGCCACTATCTCAGAGCCTATCCTAAGGGAGGGATCGCTGGCTGTCCACTTCCATTCTCTACCTTGTCCCCCACCCAGAGCATTTATCTTATCAAATATCTTTGCTACACTGATAGACTTTATATTGGTGTATTTCAGCTAATTAATTTAAAATTTTAATAGGGGGAAGCCTGCATAAGCTAAAATTTTCGGTTTCCCCTGGTTGAGCTACAGGTTGAAGCCTGGGCATCACACTTGCCAGGCAAGGGCTGGCTTCCCAGCTTCTGATATCTAAAGGTCTAAAAGCAAGGGGTTTCTCCTGCTCCAGGGCCTCTGTTCATGTCAGGGGCAGGGCCACATTCCCATCCTCCACTTCAGCTTCCTTCTTCCCACAGACCTGGCCTCCTGAGGAAGCTTGGATCTTCCCTCCCCACCCTTGCCCCTGCCTTACAGGGCTCTGGGTGGCTTTTGTTGATGTGTGTCACACAGAGGACTTGCCTGCTCAGCTCTCTCTGAACTTCAAGGTGAAGACTGGGGTGTGTCTGTGAGCCTCCAGGCTCTGCCTGGTGCAAGGCGCAGAGTGTGAGCTCAGGTGTGCTTACGGATGGATGGGTACATGAACGGCACTCAGCTTCACAGGACAGAGACTCTGGGATGGGGGTGGGGAGTAGTTTAGCTGTTCATTGTGCCTCTTCCATTGAAATATAGGTACCACTATTTTCTAGGTCTCCAACTATGGCTGGGGGGCTGTTTGCTGTGAGTAAGAGATATTTCGACTATCTGGGGTCTTATGATACAGGAATGGAAGTCTGGGGAGGAGAAAACCTTGAATTCTCCTTTAGGGTGAGTAGTCTTCTGTTTGGACTCATTCTGTGTTTCCCTCCCTCCCTCCCTCCCTCCTTCTCTACCTCTCTCCCTCCCTCCTTCTCTCCCTCTCTCCCTCCCTCCTCTCTCCTTCCTACCATGTCCTCCAATCCCTCTTCCACATTGGAGGCATAGCCAATCACCCCATAAGACAGTAACAAGCACATCTTATCAACGTGCTTGATGTCTTAGTCAGCTATTTTGGGGAATGTACTTTTACAGTTATGTCAGACTTGGACTGGAAACAGCATAGCAAGTCTCCTAGTTTCTCTCTTGCTCTAAAGATGGGAGGAACTGAGGCTAGGAGTGGGGGGTATGACTTATGCATGCTCACTCAGAGTTAGTGGCGGAGCTGGAGTACCCGAGCCAGAGTCCCGGGCCCACCTCTTGAAGCTGCTTTCTGGCCAGCTGCTTAGGAGGCGGCCTCTGCATGTAGTGCACCTGATAACTGTGGGGAGCTGTCTTTTAAAAAGGCACGTTCACAGGTCCACTGTACAAAGTCAGTCATGATCGATTTAGTCTGCGGTCCAGAGCTTGCCCTCTCTGCAGCAGGCCTGGCTGCTGGCCTGGGAGCCCCTCCGCAAAGCCTTAGCGTCTTAGTGATTTCCTTGTCAGCAGAATCTTACATGTTTAAAATCAAAACTTAGCTTTTTAGCAGTGTTTGTCTGTTGTCCTCCCCTCTTGAAAACAGTTAGCCGAGAAGACTTTTTCCTCCTCCCTACCCCACAGTGTGTACACCTCACATTAAACACCAGATACGAGGCTCGTTCAGAACACCTTTGGGAAAATGAGGCCCCAAGTGACCTGAGTTTTGGGTGTAATTCTAACAGTTTTTCTGCCTCTTCCCTAGGTGTCAGAATACTCTGCCTCTTCTAGAAGCTTCCTCCCTATCTTTCAAACCTCTCTTCTTCCTTGCTGCTTTCTTCTCTTCTGTGGCATCAGGTAATGAAGGCATGTCCGACCCGCTGAGGAAGTGGGTTGCTGGTGAGGTCTCTAGCGCCCACCCCAGTCAAGTGCATGAGCTGTATTGCCTGGGCCTTGGGGTTCTTAGCTCCTGTGTCTTGTCTGTCTCAGGGCTGCTTTCTCACTCTCTCCCTTTGTGCCAGGTGCATGCTGGTAAGTGGCCTCTATCCCTGTAAAGCCACCTCCTGACTGCACTCCCTGTGGACCTGCAGCTATTCCTTGCTCACTGTGTGGCCTCTCCTCTCCACCTCCATTGCAGATCTGGCAGTGTGGTGGCACTCTGGAAACACACCCTTGCTCCCACGTGGGCCACGTCTTCCCCAAGCAAGCTCCCTATTCACGTAGCAAAGCCCTGGCCAACAGTGTCCGAGCTGCAGAAGTGTGGATGGATGAATTTAAAGAGCTCTATTACCACCGCAATCCTCAGGCACGCCTGGTGAGTCTCACCCAACTTGCACACTGTTAGCCTCATGGGAGCCAAGCCCCAGAGTCCGACTCCCCCAGCCAAGTAGACCTGACTCTAAGAACAGGGAGAAAACTGGGTCTTTCTGATAAAGCAGGGGAAAATCTATTCTTCCATTGATGGATATGGGTACCCAGTCAATTCTCAATATCCGCAGAGCCACGTTTTATAAAGCCACTGCAAATACTGAATTAGTAGTTTTCATGCCATTGCTTCAAGTAATATTAGGTTCCTTCAAGGCTCAGACATAATAGTTTTGCAAGCCTGTTGTTACGTGTATCAGGACATACATTCACGTATTCTGCTTGGGGACACTTTATTATTTATCATTGGTCCTTCAACACTGACCTCTTGGGTCTGAACAGCTCTTATCTACAGGCATTTTCTCTGTGAGGCACAGCACAACCTTCTCTTTTTCTTTTACATTTATTTATTGATGTGCGTGCGTGCGTGCGTGCATGCGTGTGTTTATGTTTAGGTACATGCATGCTGTGGCACATGTGTTGTGGTCAGAGGATAACTTTTCTTACTACCATGTAAGATTCCAGGAATCAAACTCATGTTGTCAGGCTTTGTGGCAAGTGCCCTTAAATGCTGAACCCTATCGTTGGCCCTGCGTCACTTTCTTACATTTAGGAGCGCAAGAAGCACTGGCTGGTGGTCACTTTAGATGGCTGGTGTCTTAGTTAGGGTTTACTGCTGTGAACAGACACCATGACCAAGGCAACTCTTATAAAGGACAACATTTAATTGGGGCTGGCTTACAGGTTCAGAGGTGCAATCCATTATCATCAAGGCAGGAAACACAGCAACATCCAGGCAGACATGGTGCAGGAGGAGGTAAGAATCCTATCTCTTGTTCCAAAGGCAGCTAGGGGAACACCAACTTCCAGGAAGTTAGGAGGAAGGTCTCAAAGCCCACCCCCACAGTGACACACTTCCTTTAATAAGGCCACACCTACTCAAACAAGGCCACACCTCCAAATAGTGCTACTCCCTGGGCCAAGCAAATTCAAACCACCACAGCTGGTAAAGTGAGAAACACTATTTGAAAAACAAGACCCCAATAGATTGTGGAAAAGACACATTGACAGCGTGAGTGCAAATCAGGAAGGCAGGGCATGGCTTTGTTAGACCTTCCTGGGAGCATGTGTGTTGAACAACTTGAAGGTATTGCTTGTGGATGTCCATGAGAGTGCGACTCAACATGGAGGTGGATTTGCAAGTACAGAACTAGAGAACAGCCAGGCCTGACTGTGCTGACACATCCAGTCTGGGTTGTGTGGTGTTGTCTGTTGGCAAGGGTGCAGGGGTCTTGGTTTTCCTCTTTGTAACAAGCTTGGTTGAGTCCACTTGCTCAGGGTGAAAGTTTAGCACAGTTCGTTGTCTGAAGTTACTGCTCAGAGCACACCCGCCTTCTTAGCTGGAGGTCTCTTGTGACCTTTCGGAGGCTTCATCCTGCCCTCCCTGGAATGGTTCACAAACCAGCAGCCTTATCCCCCTGCAGCTAGATCTCTGCCCATATACCATGTGGTGAATGAGACCCTATGAGAGCAAACTAGCATCTCTCCTCAGGACCATAGCTCAGGGACTGCTTATGCCTCAGAGTCTCATTCTGTCCCTGCTTAGGGACCTATGGATCTGCCCCACCCCAGCCCCCGCCACAAGGCTTTGGGCCCATGGCCTCTATGCCAGCAATCTCTGTACTTCAGAAGCCAGCTCTGCACACCTAAGGGCCACTTGCTGACACAGGAGGTCCTCAAGACATCTACCCAGGCCCTTGATGGAAAATGTTCCCAAGGCCTTCTTAGTAGCCCAGCAGGGTAGCTACAAAATTCTCATCTTATAGATTTGACACCTGACACACAAGGAGGAAGGGGAGGAAGAGGAGGAAGAGGAGGGGGAGGAAAGGAGACTGAGAAACTGAAGGAGCCTACCTAAGGCGTGGTAGCTCAGGGGAGGTGGCAGCAAGCCTGGGGCCTGCATGCTAGGATGCTTTTCTCAGTTCTGCTGAACCCAAAAAGCAACAACCTGATTTACTGCATGGCCCTGTATCTTAGAGGCTCCATGTCATCTGCCTTGGCTTCTTCCGTCTTGCCTAGAGCAATGAGACTAAAGTACCTGATCCTCCCTGCCGCCTGGCTGCCGCCCAGCCTGAAACTCTGGTTCGCTGTTCTCAAAGTGCACCCTCTGCCCAGAACGTGTGATCAGGTGTTGGATGCACCCTTATGCTCTATGCTTGTTGGCTTTGTTTGAAGATGGGCTTTGGTCAAAGCTGGGGTACAGTGACTCATTAAAGAAAGGACTTGTGGGGCCAGTGAGATGGCTCATGAAGGGACTTGTCACCAAGTCAGAAAACCTGAGTTCAATCCTGAGGCTCCACATGTAGAAGGAGCAAACTGACTATCACAGCTTGTCTGGTTTCCATATGTGCACACACATAATATGACACAAAATAAATGAAATGTTATTAAAGAAAAGTACTGGAGAATGTTGTAGAAATTATTTAATCCTGACCTGGGGTTTCTACTCCGCCTTGTCAGTTCCTGGAGAAAAGACACAACTTTTACTATTTATAGTAAACCGCAAACAGCACAAGAGCTGGGCAGATAGCTATTCTCTATGCTATTAGAATCTACTTCCTATCGATAACTCTGAGTTATCACTTCCTGTGATTCATCTGGGCTCCAATCGCCCAGGCCTTAGGGCTGTGCTTTCTTGACTCCTAACCCATTCTAACCCATGGCGTCTTTCTCCTTCCTCCTTCACCTTCTCGTGGTTCTCTTCTAACCCAGGCCCAGGAATCCTAAGCCTACCTATGTCTCTTCTGCCTAGCTATTGGCTGTCGGCGTCTTTATTTACCAGTCAGAAATAATGTGGCGGCAAGGTCACATAAGATCTACGTGCTCGGACTCCAGGTCTTTAGGGCCCTCACTTAGCGTTACAATAGAAGTGATGCCCAGATACTTACATATGGCTGTTCCTTGGTGTGGGTGTGGCTCCCCCCCAGTCTTCAGCAGGAGAACACATTAGATCAAGGACAGTCCCATCTCAGTCCTCGCTGTTGTTCTTGGGTGAATATTTGCTGTGCTGCCTGGTGACAGGTTTTGTTTTCTCAACTCAAAATCTCTCAGGAGGTGTGTGTGTGTGGGGGGGGGGGTGCCTGTGAAGTCAACCTTCCAGAAGCTTGCTTACTGCAGCCTTGAGCTCATATTAATGAGTTAAACGTTTGGCATACGTTTGTACTTCACTATATTAAACATGCCAGTCACTCATGATAATATCTAGGACACTTGCCTGTGTTTGAGAGTGAACACTCATATTAACAGTAAGAAGGGCACAGCCTACGTCATCCCATTCCTCTGGTTACACATGAGAATGGCCTATGCTTACAGAGTCCACAAGGGCGCACGGGTCCAGGATGCTGATGCTGGGCTTCGAGTTTGACGCCCAGGCTCTGTCTGCAGTTGCCTTGTGTCCTAACCCCATTCTCCTACCTGAACCTCCTTATAGCTCTGCCTGTGTGACAGTCTCTTCTGCTTATTAACTATGATGTGACTGTACCCACTCCGATGTGTTATTCCGTTAAAGACTGACAGATGACTCCCCAAAAGGGCAGTAAGTAGTATCTGGTCACTTCAAATTTCTATCTCCCAGTTCTTCCTTTTAAAAAATAAATCCCATCTGATTTGTTTTATGTGACTGTGTGAATGTGCCAGTGGCACACATATGGAGGTCAGAGACAATTTGAATATTCTGTGCACAGCACCCAGCTCAGTAAGAGTGTGGATTGTACATTAGCTACTGACTTCATCGAGGATGAGTGTAGTTAGGCAGCCTGTAGAGACTCAACATTCTACTGTTCTCTCAGGAACCCTTTGGGGATGTGACGGAGAGGAAGAAGCTTCGGGCCAAGCTCCAGTGTAAAGACTTCAAGTGGTTCCTGGATACAGTGTACCCAGAACTGCACGTGCCAGAGGATAGGCCTGGCTTCTTTGGGATGGTAAGCGGTGGGTCATGGTGGAATGTTGCCTTGGGTCTGAACAACAGTCCTGGGGAGGGCCACCCCCATCTGTGAGCACCTCAGACCTCCCCCCTTCACCCCTCTGGTCATGTACTTACTGTGCTTTCCTCTCCCCTTGGGCTTCTGGGCCCTGGGTCCACAGTGTCAGGACTGGAAAGCACTTGGGAATTGTCAAGGGTGAGCTACTGTTTGTTGTTTAGTTAACTGGGGTGTCATGGTGCATGTGGAGATCAGAGATCGGTTCTGAGGAGTGGCTTCTCTTCTGTCATTCTATGGGACCCGGGGATCAAGCTCAGGTCATTAGACCCGTGTGGACATGCTTGCGCCCATTGAGCATCACACCAGTCAATTAATTATGGGGACGGGCACACGTGCTGTTCCTGTGTCTCAGGTTTTGCTAGTATTTTCAGATTACTTTTAGTCTTAATGGCCTGAGCAGTTAGTGATTCACAACCCTTAGAAACAGCAAAAGCAAGAGTAGAGGCAGGAGACTCACTTCTAGTCATTCAGAACGCTAGAAGAAAGAGGCCAACCAAGACCAGAGTCTTGCTTTTGCTAGGAAATGCACCATCTCCCTATGGGCTAACTGTTGCCTTTCTGAGGAGCTGCTCTCCCGTTTTGGATAATTACAAAGCCAGAGTTTAGTGTTAAATTATGTTTTCAAGGTGGAAGTGTTCAAAGGTACTGAAACACAGAGAACAGTGTAACGAGTCCTGTGTCTGTGATTCTACAATAGTCAAGATTCTCTTCCTCTTGTTTCCTCTCCCCTGCCCTACCTTGGTGCTATTGGTGTCCTATGATTTTCTTCTATGCACCCAAGTGCATACAGCCTATCACACAACCACAAAGCCCGCCACATAACCACGAAGCCTTCCTGCTGTTCACTCCGCCATTCAGTGCACACTCCTCCATTTCTCAGGTTGTTCTGTGGGTGGTTGCAGATTCTAGTGGGGATCCACACACTGTGTTGGGCTGTCACTGGCTTGCTTTGGAAGGTTACTTTAGCCTGAGTCACACCTCCACATTTTCTCTGCCCTGACTGCTTTTACCATGTTGAGAAAAAAACCCAGTTTGATTGTATGTGGACTGTTTCACGTGTGCCTCTGTGTGTAAGCTACACCTCTCTCCTCTGTATTTTCTAACCATGGAAGTAAAGCCACAACCGAGATGTTTGAGCCAGGGCAGCCATAAGGCTGTGGCTGAGAAATAGAGGTGCAAGCTTTTAGGCCATGTTTGTCATCTTAAAGTGGGGCTAAGTTCCCATCTGTTGTTAGCAGAGGAAAACATAGTGACTAGAAAGAGTGGGACAAAGGAGAAGGGCTCCTCTCAGTGTGCTCTCTCCACTGAACCTTGTGTGGAGTTCTTTTGGTGTGTGAAAATCTAGACTGAGGTGCCACCTCTGTGTCTTGTTTAGCTCCAGAACAGAGGACTAAGAGGGTACTGCCTTGACTATAATCCTCCCAATGAAAACCATGTCGAAGGCCAGCAGGTCGTTTTGTACCTCTGCCATGGGATGGGTCAGAACCAGGTAGGTGTGGACCTTGATGGGGAGGGGGCAAGCTTTTTTGCTCTTCTTTTTAAAAAATTATTATATTTATTTACTTATTTGCCTGCATATGTGTGTGCATGTGTGCCTACAGTTGTGTGTGTGTGTGTGTGTGTGTGTGTGTGTGTGTGTGTGTAAGTCAGAACAGCAGGGGTCAGTTCTCTCCTCCCACCCGGTGGGTCCCAGGGATAGAACTCAGGTCAGGTCATCAGAGTCTTTAGCAGCTGACCCATCTCCCCAGCCCTCTGTGCATGAGTATGACTCAGTGACAGAGCGCTAGCCTAGCACGTGGGATTTATGGTGTCTGTTACTTTGGATTTGGCATGACAGAAAAAAATCCAGGGGGGTAAGGTCTTATTTGGACTCAAATAAGAGGCCAGCTTAGCGGCCCCACCTGGAGCCCTCTCGCAGGGTCATGGCAGCAGTGGGGTGGGTAGGGGTGGGGTGGTACTCCAACCCACCCTCACTTATTTCCCCTAGAGCAATGGTTCTCAACCATCCTCATGCTGTGACCCACAACCACAAAGTTATTATCATTGCTACTTTGTAACTCTGATTTTGCTACTGTGATGTGAATATCTGATAGGCATGTTGAGAAAGAACCGCTCTAGATAATCTTGTGCAGGGCGTCTTCCTCTACACCACAAGGTAAACTGACACATGTTGGTCACACTGTTGTTAGTTTTTCGAGTATACATCCCGGAAAGAAATCCGATATAACACCCGCCAACCCGAGGCCTGCATAGCTGTGGAGGAAGGGAAAGATGTCCTTGTCATGGATCTCTGCAGAGATATCGTCCCGGAGAATCAGGAGTTCATCCTACAAGAGGTCAGTGAACGTGCAGCTTTCTGTGCCGTCCGCCCAGGTCTGTACAACTGCCAGGTGTACAGAAGAAAGCCAGGTGTACTCTCTAGCCTGGTCCTAGTGGGTCTCAGACACTGGAAACTTCACTTCGGTCCTGGGAGGTGACTGTAGGGTCAAAGTCTATGGCTTCTGGTGACAGTGGGGCTTTCTTCTCTTTCAGTTTTTTACACCATGAGCTGTTGTAATAGAAAGTAGAGTTGCCACTAATGTATGGGGGTGAAGGTATGGGTGTATTGGGGGTTATACAAGTGTCGTAGGTGGCCCCAGTGCAAGAACATGAGGTTAGACCCAAGCATAAACCACCCTACTTCTCTGAGCTTCGTTTCACCTTGTTCTGAAACAGGCTTGTTCACAGCAGCCTTGCTCTGCTCCAGGAAAGACTTAGAGATTCCCAGGACTTCCTATGGAAGCCGTGAGGCCCTGTAGACTCATGGCTGCTTGGGATGTAACCAAGGAGGCACCCTGGGATGGAGCTGGTTTTCCAGATACTGTTGATTGAGAGTTTGAGAAGGCACAGGCATAGCACACTTGCAGCAGGCCTGTGGCAAGACTTTATAAAGCGCTGGAGGAAATGACTTCAAACCAAAACGAGTTATCTTTTATTAGTCACTCCATGCTAGCATCCTGGATGGACAGAGATTCTTCTGCACTGCTCACAAATGGGTTAATCCAAAAGCCCATTCAAAGTTGAAATATATTTTCCTGTAGAGAAGTATAATATTAAGCAAGGGAGTTTGCAGGCTCTGTAGAAGAGCCGAGCCCCGGGGTGTTAACCTGTTTGAAAGTAAGATCTGGGCATGGTGGCACATTCCTATGATCCCAGCACTCAGGAGGCCGAGGCAGGAGGATTGTAAGTTCCAAGGCAGCAAGATTTGTCTTAAAATAAAAGAAAATTGTTTAGGAAAAATAATCCACACACCCCACAACTGTTGGTCTCTTCCTTCTGTGCCTTTCTTCTAACTTCCAGAGAACGATAGTGCACACATTCTAGAAACAAGAGTGGTTACATGCTGTGTTAAGAATTCCACTGGAGGGCTGGAGGGAAGGCTCAGTCGATAAGGCACTGGGGCATGAGGACCGGAGTTCAGACTTCCAGCACCCCCATAAAGACCTGACAGGTCGCCTGGGAGGCAGTGCGTAGGACACAGAGGGATCCCCAGGACAAGCTGGCCAGCTAAATTGATGAGCCTGAGAGTCAGAGAAGACCCTGTCTCAAGCAAAGAAGGTGGAGGTGATACCATGTCCTCTTCTGGTCTCTGCATGCACATACATGTATGTGTATACGCATATGTGTGTGAACACGCATAGGCCCCCCCCCACACACATACAAAGATTTTACCTTAAAATTCAGTGATCACTTTGGAGAAGTCAGCTTGTGTGAAGCTGGGCAGAGAGCCACTGTAGTGAATCCCTTACCTTTAGCTTCTTCAGGAGGAAACTTAGAGGGCCGTGGAAGGGTCGGGGTTAACAGCATCTAGCTGTTTGCAAGGCCTCTCCCTCAGAACCAGGAGGCTATGCATTCTCACTGTTGGCTGCTGGCCCCTAGCTAAGGTCCTTATATGCCACAGAGGAGAGAGGGACACGATACACAGCAAAGAGAGGCTCTCCATGTCCTCAGCAGGTGTTGGGGAAGCAAGCAGGGCCATTAAAGATTGCTATACCCTGGGGTGTAAGACCGGGACCAGAGACCCCACTGGCTCTCATCCAGGCTGAGAACAGGTGACCTGGGGACTCAGGTCCCTCACCTGAATGTGCTGGGCCAAGTCAGGAGTATGGCCAGGTCGGCCAGGTCACGTGATTCTGTTACACTGCTCAGGAGAGGGAAGTTGTAGGGCTGGAGTTAGTGATGAAGAGAGGTGAAGGAGGTAAGTAACGGATCTTGGCTGTGATGTCACTGAAGGAGAAAGGAGTTGCCAGTGAGCTAGAGGCCCTCTCCGGTCCTCTTGAGTAGCCAGCAGGTGGCGCTGTTTTGCATTGCTGACATTTCTTTTTTTTTTCCCTTTGTATTGATTTTTAAAAATTAATTTATTTTTTACTGGATATCTTATTTACATTTCAAATGTTATCCCCTTTCCCAGTTTCCCCTCCGGAAACCCCCTATCCCATCCTTCTGGGTCTATGAGGGTGCTCCCCCACTTCCCCACCCACTCCCACCTCCCTGCCCTGGCATTCCCCTACACTGGGGCATCGAGCCTTCCCAGGACCAAGGGCTTCTCCTCCCATTGATGCCCCACAAGGCCTTCCTCTGCTATATATGCGGCTGGAGTCATGGGACCCTTCATGTGTACTCTCTGGTTTGTGGTTTAGTGGGAGCTCTGGGGGGTTCTGGTTGCCCAGAGCTGACATTTCTGAAATGCTAAAAATCACTCTCTGGGGTCTTCAAAAATCTGCCTTAAAGGACATGTGGCTTTTCTGAGGAGGAGTCACTAAAATCATCTTGAACATACAGTGTCTGTTATCATTTGTAGGATGGCACTTTAGTTCACAGACAGAGCGGCAAATGTGTCGAGGCCACCGAGAAGAATTTCAACAACGGCTTTGCGCCATACTTACGGGACTGTACCAACTCAGATAACCAGAGATGGTTCTTCAAGGAACGCATGTGATAGCCTTGCCAAGGAAGGAGCCCACCACGGCCGTGCACCGTGTGCCTGTGCACCATGTGCCCAGTGAGATGGAGAGCGCACATGGTTGTCATTTGTGAATGTGTTGGATTTCACAAGAATGTGAATAAGCTTTGTACGGATTTTGAGAACTTTACAAATGTCTCGCGGTATCCTGTTTTCTGAGGGCAAGCCTAAGACGTTGCCTTTGGTATTTGGAAAGCTTAGTGAGGATGTTTTTCTATCAGGATGTGCATTTTACAATGGTGCCTTTTATCCTCATTAGCAAAAAAGGTAAATATTTTATTTTGGTACTTACAAAGCTTCCCGGGTGTTTGTAGTGTACTTTATACAGACTGTAATACCTCAGATGTGGAGTTAGTGTTCTCTCAGGGCTGAGATGGACACTAGAAATACCGCTTTGATTTCATTAGGTGTGAGTGGGTGAGACAGTCTAGATTTAAACAATAAAGAATGCTTTTTGCTTATGTGTTGATATCACAGTCAAAACTCTGTCACAATGTTCATACTGACCAAAGCAGGCTAACCAAATCTGAAAGCTCAAAGGAAGACTATGGTTTGCCAAGCTCCTACAAACTTGACAGTGTATTTCCAGCAATGCCCAGTGGGAGGGTGTCTGGTGACTTAGGAGGATTTAACCACTGTGACTTTAAAACATGTTTTTATCACTTTTAATTTTTATCACAGGACAGTTCCAGGGAGAAATGTAATGTTCTACACAAAACTCAACCTTTTAAGTTTTTCCTTAAATAGTATTTTATTATTTAAAAATAATATTTACAATATTATTTGATTATAAATATTATTTATAATAGCATTTGATTATTGAGAGTTCGTGGTGAAGCATCTGCTTGTGGACATTATTGGATAATTCAGATGTCTAAGTGGCTCTAGATCAGCTCCAAGAGCTCACCAACTTCGTAAAGCTAATAGGAACAATTAAAAATACCACCAGTGAACTCAGGGTGTGGGTCTGTGGCTAGAGTGCCTGCCTAAGCACACAAGAAGCTCTGGGTTTATCCCTAGCACCGGACTTTTAAAAATCAGCTTGGTGGCACACCCCTAATCCCTGTACTTGGGAAGTGGAGGCAGGAGGATCAGAAGTTTAGGGTTATCACTAGCTACACAGAGAGTTTGAGGTTACCCTGGGCTACGTGAGATTCTGTCTCGAGAAAACATCACTCAGAAGGTAGACTGCGGATCTTATTTTTGTCCTGGTCAATTGGTGAAACACAAGTGTGATTGGTTAAAAGCATCAGTGTATTTCTTTAGCTCTTCTCTCAGACACGGTATCCTGAGGGTATCCTTCTGGAGTGATGCTAACAGCTCCTTAGAAACATGTCTGCTCTGCCTGGACCCCCCTGCTCTATACTGTAGTTCCTGTGAGTAAGATGGAGACCAGGAAACTGAGCTCAGGGGCAGTGGCAGGGGCAGGTAGGGCTTGGCCTGGTTTGGGGCATGTGGGTGTTGCTCTGAGATGTTATCTTTGATTCCCTCCCCCGCCACCTTTTTTTTATGTGTATGTAGTGATGTGTTTATAAAAAGATAAAGAGATATAAGAATATGTTCTATGGGGTGTGGTGAGGTGCGGGGGAAGGGGGTGTCTCAGCAGGCCCATGCCGAGGCATCCCTTTCTGCTGAGGGACCAGACACATGATGACGGTATAGTATAGTATAGAGTTTATTTAGGGCATGGGGAGGGGAGTTAGGAGGTAGAGACAGAGAAAGACAGAGAGAGGGAAAGAGAAGAGAAGTAGAGGCCGGCCATGACCACATGGGGGGGGAGGGAATGGGGAGAGAGGGGAGCATGAGGGCAAGAGATCAAGAGAGGGAGGAGGGGAGAAGCAGCCCCTTTTATAGTGGGTCAGGCCTACCTGGCTGTTGCCAGGTAACTAACTGTGGGATGGAGTTTAGACAGAATGCTAACATGTAGTGTGTATGTACACATGATCACATATCTGACGCACATGTGTGTAGAGGTCAGAGTTTAAGGTGTCTGCCTTGATCACTCTCTTCAGACCACCATGTCTACCAGGCTTCTCTGTGGATGCTGGGGATCCATCCTCTGGTCCCCACTGAGCCATCCCTCCCCTTTAGATTCTCATAAAAACCCTGTGTAAAGTGCAAAGCACAGTGAATGTCAGCAGGTGTTTATTCAGAATCGAATACAAAATACTGCAGTTGTTTTCTCTCTGTGGATTAGGCAGCTCTTCGTCAGTGTGGAGTGGGGTGGGCTGGGGTTGCTTCTGCACAGCTCAGCTCTCATGCTGAGGATTAGCTCTTCAATAGGTGGGTGTGTGGGGTGGGGTGACTTCTGCAAGGCTCAGCTCTCATGCTCACTTGTCTTACTGGGGAGACTTGTGGGTCAGGGGAGGGACCACTGATCTGCTTCCCTCTGCCTTCCATAGTGTAGGGTTAGGTGGGCCTGGTGTGGCAGAGAGCCTCTCCCCAAACAGAGGAAAACAGCCTGGGTGGGCCAGACATGCAGTTGGTGTCCCAGACTGCACCCGGCGTGTGGGAGGCTGCACCTGTGTCTGTGTGCCTCAGAGGCATGGCAGCCAATTGGCTCAGTTCGAGGACTCTTCACTGATTTCTTCCACCAGGAGCAGTAAGCTTCAGAGTGTGGGAAGATTAGGAAAACAATATTCTCTTAGTTTTGAAGATGTTATAATATTTGAGGTGGCTTTCCCTTCAGTGATGGGTGAAAGGTCTAAAAAAGGCCACATGGGTGTAAGGAGGTGCCTCCGGCTGTCTTGCCTGTGTGTTCCCCTGTCTCCAGGGTGTGGGTGCAATGCTGGTGTACAGAGTGGCTGAGGCAGATTGCTTTGGTTCCTAGGGTTCCATTTTGCTTTTCTGTCTGGGGCTCTCAGGAGAACCTGCCTTGCAGGGGACCTGGGTGTTAATGGTAGATGTTTACGGTATGTTTTGTACGGGTGACTTCTGTATCCTGGAGGAGAGCCAACCAGGATCACCATTCTCTGGAGAGCCCTGACCTGGAAAGAAAAGAAGTTAAGGTTAGAAGTGTTAGCAAGTGTGTCATGGGAAGGAAAATCACATGAAAAGCAAGAAGCAGTGTATCACAGATCCAGAGAGGAGGGAGAAAGGACTTGTATTAGGCAGGGTTCTCTAGAGGTATAGAATTGATAGGTGAATATGTGTAGATAGATAGGTGGTTGGATGGATGGATGAATAGATAGATAGATAGAGAAGGGGGATTTATTAGAATGGCTTACAGGCTGTGGTCCAGCTAGTCCAACAATGGCTATGCTCAAATGGAAGGTCCAAGAACCCAGTAGCTGTTCAGTCCACGAGGGTGGATGTCTCCACTGGGTTTCAATATGCACCAGGATCTCAAAGAAATGGGCTCTAATGCCAGTGAAGGAGTAGACCTGCCAGGGACAATGAGAGCAAGCAGGCAGAGAGAGCAAGCTTCTGTCTTCCATGTCCTTCTATAGACCGTCAGCAGAAGGTGTGGCCCAGGTTAAGAATGGATCTTCCCACAAAATCTGGATTAAAGGTGAGTCTTCCCACCTCAAAAGATCTGGATTAAAGGTGTGTCTTCCAGCTTCAAATTGTTTAAGAAAAACCTCACAGGTGTGCCCAGGTACTTGTTACTTCAGATGTAATCAGGTGACAACTAAGAATAGCCACTGTTGTGCCTGGTTCTGTGAACCCCAAAAGACCATCAAGGAGCTGATTCTGATGCAGTCGCACTAAGGTCTTTATTCAAGCTCGAGTTGGGGCCATACCATTGTCACTGATATAGCAGGACGGGAGGGTGAAGCCCCAGCCCAGTTTCAAGCAAGCATTTATAGAGGCAAGCAAACAAGCAAGGGGGTTTCCAGCTTGGCACACATCTGATGGGGGGGGGGCTATTATGCTGGGAGACAAACCATAAGCTCATAAGTAAATATTTTTAGGTACAACTGTAACTTCTGCTTTCCTTCTGATTGGTGGTGGTTAGGGGAGACCTTGAGACTAGTGCTAGGTGCAGGCTTGTTGGTTAACTAGAGTTCAGCCTTAGGCCAGGTTCTCTAAGATGGTGCCTGAACCCAAGTTGGAGTTGATCTGGTCTCTCAGCCACCACAGATCCCAAGGGACCAGAAGGAAGAGGGAGTTGCTTGCCTCACCAAGATAGGTGGTCTTCATGGCAGAGCCTCTGTCTACACTGGGTGTGGGATCGGTGGGGTGAGTCTTATAGGAGAGTGGTCGTCAGGAGGTGCGTATGTAATTCAGACTGAGGAACTGGGGATGAGGAGGAGAACCAGAAGTGATGGTGAGGGTGACCTCACCTGGCTCTGCTATGAACAAGTTAGCCCTATAGTCACTGGAAGCTGAGACAGTGCACATAAGTCATCATCTAACTTGGATAATGGTTCTCATAAAATGATGAGAATTCACTACAGATTCATCACTCATCTGTATGATGGCCTAAGTATGTCTTCTGGTGATCTCTCTCTCCTCCTCCCTCCTCTCTTCCCTCCCCCCCCCCCCCGAGACACACACTCTCACTGTCTCTCAGTATTGAAGATTAGACTCACTACCTTGTGTACCCTAGGCACGTACTCTACCACAAAGCCCCCCCCCCCCCGCCTTTTCAGCTCTATTCTTTAGTCACCTGTCTAGCACTTGTCTCAGAGATCACAATATACTTCTTTAAATTTTCACAGCCTTCAGCTTATTGCTGAGTTAATTCTAGTAAGATTTGGTTGTATCGATCCAATCCCATTTCTTCTCCCTTTTCTGTTATAGACATGCCATGCCCTGTAAACCCAACTACTGCTGGTTTTATATAAAGTGGTTGCTTTGAACAGTAAGAGAAGACTGTGTACACACTCTTTCTCTCACATTCCACCCCATACACACACACACACACACACAGGGTCCTTCAGGTTCCTGGCATAGACACCAGTTCCCAAGTTGTACTTGACATTCTGAGGTTCCACGTATTGTTCGCTTGAATTGTAAGGACATTACACTTCTCTGAAGAGTAGATTCATTTGCACAGGCTGTTTTGCCTATTTGGGAATTTTTTAAGCCTTCCTTCCATGTTTGTGAGGTAGTTTAGCTGGGTATAGAATCATCTTTGGCATGTCTGGTTGTTTATTCCAGGACTGAGGTTGCTGTAACTTCACAAGTGAGTTTTGCAGAACTCTTTGCTCTGAGGAGAATGGCTGTTCTCCAGTTTCTACTCTGCAGCCCTCCTGCCCTTCTGTGCTCTCACTGCCAGAGGCTCCACCATTCTTGTCTTCACCAAACATCTATTTAATGAGCCACAGACTTTCTCTGTCAGGCTTCTCAACATTTCCTCAATGCTGAAAGTCTATGTTCCAGGTGCCCATTGTAGCCTAGAAGTTAGTAGGTTAAGTCAGTGATCACCTCCTTCCTCACTGTCCCTTGTAGGTCAAAGGGCAGGGTGTGCTCAGCTTTACTTGCCTTTAAGCTCCTGATCTTGAATGAAAGCAAGCTGGGTCCTGCTGCTGCATTCTCTGAGACATGATCTCTGCTTCCCAGCTCACTGATAGCAGGAATCGGTCCCTGTAGTTGTGGGTCTGAAACTTAGCTCCTGTAGGTCACTGCTGAGAATCTGCTGCTAGTTTTGAAGAAGTAAGCTGTCATGGTGTGGTGTAGTGTGGTGTGGCTAGGTCCCAAGATGGCCTCCAAGAGCCAAGTTCAGATTGACTGTCTAGAATCAGAAACCAATCAGTGTTTTTCTTCCATCCATAGGAACACAGATACCAGATGTACTGTGGGATTGGAGTACCAGGGACCCTCTGCCTATTGCCCCTACTGAGCATTCTAGAAGATTCCATTTTAGACTGATTAGAAATTCCCAAGAAATAAAATTTCCTCACATGATAAACATCTTATTGCTGAGGAAGGATTTTTTTTTTAACTTATAAGGTTAACATTGTGTTCTATTTTATATATAATTATATATAATATTTTATGTATTGTTTAGTTATGGACTGAAGTGTCTGTTAGAACAGCTATTCACACATTCCCCTGCACTGAGGGAATCATCTGCCACTTGGAGAAAAGCTGCATTTGGGCTCAGCAATTCCATGGCGAGGCTGAGGGTCTGTGTGCCTTACTAAGTCTTAGTGGATGCCATTGCTTCCAGAGTATAGGTTTCCGGCACCTCCCATTTTCTTCTTCTATTCCTTTTCTTCATCACAACCAACAACCCCCTCTATTTCCCCCTCCCACTGTCTCTCTTTCATCTCTTGATGTACCCCAGTCTGGCCATGAATCCTCTCTGTAGCCCAGGCTGCCAGTCTCCCAGGCACTGGGCCGCTGTGTGGTGAAGGGGCTGCATTTCCAGCAGCAAGACTTGAACAGGTGAAAGCAAGAAGGAAGCAGGACTGGGGTGAGATCCTTGATGAGGAGAAAGAAAGGCAAAGGGAGGCTCAGCCAGCCCCACCCCACAGGCGTGCCTTCCTGAGTGACACACTAGGTGGTGGTGTCAGCTCGGAAATAGGGCAGTGCTTCTGTGGTAGACAAGACAATGGTTTTAAAACTCCTGTGAATCTGAGATCCATGGGATGGGTAGATACCTGGGAGGCACCCAGAGCCAACCAGTGCTGAGGGTGGTTGCTGAGGGAAGCAGGCTATCAAGGAAAGGGTGTATGTGTGCAGACATAACAAGCCAGAGCTGAGTTCTCACGTTGGTGCTTCACCTGCTGTTTTGTAACTGTCTTCTGAACTCGGCTTGGTTGAAATTCTAGAAGTGTCCACAGGGCCTCTTTTTAAACTGAGCCTTCTTCACAGCCTGGCTGTGCTGTATTCGGCTGTATCGAGTTCCAATCTTGAGAAGTTTTGAAGGCTTCCCCATTTGGCCTGGCATATCACAGCTGCAGTATTTACTTGGTAAGCATGATGGGGAATACTGGCATGTTTCCTGGTGGGCTAGAGAGGTGGCTCAGTGGTTAAGAGCACTGACTCCTCTTCCAGAGGACCCAAGTTTGATTCCTAGAACCCACGTGGCAGCTCAGAACCAACCATCTGTAACTCCAGTTCCAGGAAATCCAACTTCCTCTTCTAGACCCCTTAAACACCAGGCATGAATGTGGCACACAGATATACATGTAGACAAAACACCCCTATATATTAAGTGAAATTAAAATAAAATCTAAGCTATATCTTCAATTTCTTTATTCATAGCTTTAGAGACTTGCTTTCTACAGCGGTTATATTGTCTGATCTTGTCAGGTTGGCAGGGCGTGTAGGGGCACTGTGGCTTCCCATATGCAGCTTTTACTCAGGATGATGATAATTACCACAACCAAAGCACTGTTCTAAGCACTTTCTACCAGTGAGCTCATTGGATTCTCAAAATACCTGCCAAGATGCCAGTCTACACAAACCCTAGCCCTGTTTTAGATAGAAATACTGGAGAGGGCAGAGAACTGGTCTCAGGTCACATAGCACCCTGGACTTACTCCAGAGTTCAGTGGTTGTTGCTCTCTTGCTTCTCAGAGGGGAGGAGAGGTGACTCACAGGTCCCCAAGGGTCCCACAGTTCCCACACCCTGATGTAGGGCCATCCCCTCAACTCTTAGCCCACTTACACAATGCTATCGACAGCCTGAATGAATGAATCTGTCCCACTTGGAGAGCACAGGAGATTTGTGACTGATTTACATTTGTGTAGAGTTCCAAGTCAAGAAGAAGCCAGGGACCATGCCCCACATGTGGAGCCACTTAGGGGCCAGACTGCCAATCCCTCTCGTGAATGCACTTAGCAGGTAGAATTCCATCAGTGACTTCACCCTCCACCATCTTTCTCTTTAAAGCAGAGCAGGGGCTGGGGAGGTATCTCCTCAGTCTTGCCTTGTTAGATCCCTGCTGCCCTGCTAGGATCAGCAGATGTCAGAGCCCACATCAGCTGTGATTGCTCCATCTAGCCCTTCACCATCTTCCAGTACTCAGTCCCTGTGGAACGGAGGCTTCTGCCCCAACTGCTGAATCATGAAACGTCTGTGAATCATCTTGACCTCTTTTATAAGGCAGGGGTCAGTGAGAGAGATTGCTCATGGGAGCCTTAAGAGAGATTTCAGCACCCTACAAAGGATTTACCAGATGTGTGTACCTGTTGGTACAGCTCTGGTGTGAAGTCAATCAAGAAGGACTGCAGAGCACCACTGGATTCTCATGGACAACTGCGCCAAGAAAGCAAGTGACTGTTGTAGGCTCTGCAGGGTCTTCCAGGAGTCGAATGCTTACTTTTCCATCTCTGCAGAAATCTCTCATTTGTGCCTCCAGCACACATGGCCAGCCAGCCTCAGCCTATCTCCTGCCACAGAGCAGGAGTCTTCACATGACATATCCTGGTGGTGCTGACATGGGTCTCCCTGGGGCTTCCATTCTTGCTCTAGATCTCCTCAGAGACCACCCAGTGTGTTTGCTCTTAGTCCCTGGATGGTCCTTTAGAGAATAGATGTTCTGGAGTCTCCTCTGCCCCAGGATAGCCCACCAGCCTTGCTGCTTCCACTATCCTGCTGGGTGTGGTTTTCATGGGTTTCCAGGAGGGAGAGAAGCAAATGCCAACATGAGATCTACATTTAACTGGAGGTCTGGAGTAGCTTCTGATCCACTGCTGACAAGGCCAGGCTGACCTCAGATACCTCAGAGGTGATTCATGTGATGTTGCTATGTAGTCTGTGGTGTGGGCAGGGCAGAATATGTGTGTGTGTGTGTGTGTGTGTGTGTGTGTGTGTGTGTGTGTGTGTTCCACAAGAAGAAAAGGCCTGCTGGTCACAGTGGAACCTAGCACCCAGGAGGTGGAGATGGGAGGATGAAGGGCTAGCCTGGGCTACATAAGAGCCTGCACCTCCCTCACCCACAAAAGGGGAGAGATCCAGAAAGTTAATAATAATAATAATAATAATAATAATAATAATAATAATAATAATGATAGTTTAAGATGGAAACATTATGAGGGCTGAGCAGTATGTTATTTGGCACGTGGATACAAATCCAGGAAGAAGTATGCAAGCATTGAGGGTGGTTCTCCATCTGGAGTGAGAACACTTATTGGTGGGGGGAAGGGCAGGGAGCATAGACCAAGCAGTGGGACTCTTGCTCTGGCTTGATTTCCAGAGATAGCTGGGGACAGAGATTTCAGTGAAGAGAATCCCTGTTGTTGCTCTTCACCAAGGTCCTGTGATGTCTGCTATGGGCAGAACGCACAAGCATAGATCTTCAGAGCTGGCCAGGCCTCAGCCATCCTCCACAGGGATTTTAATTTTTTAATTCTTCTCACCCATAATAACTTTAGCTCTCTGGAAAAAATTAGAATCCAACAGTTTCAGGAAGTCTAGGGGTCATTTCAGTCCAGGGGCAAGGAGCAGTGGGACAGGGGGCTGCTGTTTCTCAGAAGCCTCCAAGCCACACATGGATTACTGTTGATAAAAACTGTCATTCAGCCAGGTGTGGTGGTCATGCCTGTAATCAAAGCACTTGGAAGGCTGAGGCAGGAGGATTGCCATGAGTTTGTCTACAGAGTAAGTTCAATAAGAGTAAGAAATGACATAAATAAATATACAAATAAACAAAGACAAAAATGTATCTTTAGGAACACCTCTAAGTGGAATCTGATTCCAAGCCCTTATCACTAGAGAAACAATTAAGGACCAAGGTTGGACTTGGGTCAGCAGGAGAGGTGAAGTGGAGAGTTATAGCTGGGACTGGTGCTACATTCAGTTTGGCTGCAAGCCACCTAACTAATGAGCCACTCACCCCCAAGTATAATAAGAATAGGGTCTGGGCTGGGAGGGAGCACTGAGATTTATGTGACTTAGGGTGAAATGCTGCTCCCTCCAACCCCCAACCCTCAAGGCAATTTGGTGGTGCTCAGGGAGCACTCACTGAGGGAGGTATGCAGAGTCTTCTGGGGGCAGGACTCCAATGTCTTAGACCTAGAGAGAGCTGGGGACAGAGCTATGCCAGGAGTGGCAAGGAGAATACATTGCTGAGCTAAAGAACCCAGGCTTCCCTCTTGCCACAGGGGTAGAGGGGTTTTTAAAACCCCTCTTCTCCATAATTACTTTAAGATCTCGGTGAAGAATAAGAATCTGAGAGCCATAAGAGTTTGGAAGGGTCATTTCTGCCCAGTCTTTTCACTGTGGAGTTGGGATGCCATCCCCACCCTTCAAAGGAACTGGAAGGGGTTGGTTCATGCTTCCTGCCTGAAGACACGTGTCTCCTCTGAAATCCACCCAACTGAAATGTGGGGGAGCTGAGAGCTTGCTTCAATGTGTGCAGAGTTCATTTCACAGACTTTGGAACCAGAAACTGCAGGGAAATAAAAACTCTTTTCTGGGTCAGAATCTGGATGGTTCTGGGAAGTTGTCCATAGAACAAATTGATTTATGGGGACCTAGCTGTGAGGAACTGCACACAACAGGGCTCGAGGAGATACACTCCAGATGTGGCCTCATTAAAGGCAGGGCTAGAACAATGGGGCCCAAAGGCATCCTCAGTCTATTGGGCCATGTAGACAGGGTGGCCAGGGGTCTGTGCTGTCGCACTGTCTTCAAGCCGGGAAGCCAGTGAGAACTCACTCTGTCCAACCTCCACCAACTACAGATGGAGAACCAGAGGCCCAGAGAGGGAAGGCATCAGGCCAGTGTCACACAGCCTCAGAACTCTCATTTTCTGCTGCTGGCCCAGGGTCTGTCCAGCTCAATTCTGTCTTTGATTAAAAGTAGAGCGGGCTTGACCCTGCCACCTCCTGATGATGCCTTTGGTTCTTATCCTGTTGCTGTGTTATCAATACTCTGACAAAAAACAAGGGAGAAAGGGTTTATTTTAGCGCACAGCCCCAAGGCAGTCTGTTGTGGTGGGAAAGCCAAGGGAGAAGAGCCTGAAGTAGTATGAAGTCAAGAAACAGAGAGGGGTGTAGCCAGTCTTTGGCTACTTTGTGGGTTCTTTATTTCCACCCTTTCAACCCCCTAACTAGATAGGAGAGAAAAACGGATAGAGG